>OY754962.1:13223385-13743385 GCA_963576555.1 Ferdinandea cuprea | reverse complement strand
GTGCATTGGCTGGCAAAGTACATATCAGGTATACACACGCGCCGGATGCACCGTTGCAGCGACTTGTCTGGAGGAATGGAAGGTGACAACGAACAGTTGGGTGGATTGGGGCGTCAGTCTTCGGGCGGATCTTGTCTTAGCGTAATTAATCATAATAAAATAAATTAAATTCAAGTAACCGCATTTTTATTTAGTATACCGGACAGTGTTGGTCCGAAAATTATTTTTTTCCTATCCGCGTCCGCGAAATCGTTAAGTGGCGCCCGAGCAGAGACCGGCAAACTGTAATCCTTTTTGCCTATGAATCCGTGCAATATTTATCTTCATCAAAGTGAAAGTCGCTGTACTCATGGGAACCCAGACGTCACTCTGGTTCTAGAGCACAAACTCTGCATGCACATGGGAACATGCAGTTATTCAAAAAAGCTAAAGGATATAGTGTGAAGTTTGATCGTGCCATTAGTAGGTCGCTTATAGAAAAATAGTGGGCGACTACACGGGACCAACACGACGCTTCCTTGACGGTTTCTTATAAATCCCTTCGCGACGCGTGACCTAAAACAGTGTTTATACCCTATCCTAAGGGTATATTAATTTTGACACATAGTTTGTAACACCCCTTAATATTCGTCGCAGACCCCTAAAAGTATATATATTTATGATCAGGACCAAAATCTAAGACTATTTAGCAATGTCCGTCCGTCCGTCCGTCCGTCCGTATCAACTTTTGAGGCCTTTAAAATTATGCTAGGAAGCTGAAATTCGGAACATATACTCCCTAGGGTTCCGAAATGGTAAAGTGTTAAAATTTTCAAAATACGCCCACTGCCACGCCCACAATTTAGAAAAAACCGTTTTAAGGCTTAAGTTAGAGAGATAAAGTTGTACAACCTTCACAAGATATGTAGATACTGCCCACCTTTATTAATTTGTCATATGAAGTTTTTTGCCACGCCTACTTTTTGTGGGCGCTTTTCACTAAAATGCTGTTTTCTTCGAAAATTTTCATAGAAATCGAAGAAAATGTTTAACAATATATTATGCCAATATTTTTCTCAATATATCGCCCATACGAAGTTTTTGGCCACGCCCACTTTTTGGGGGCGTTTTTTGAAAATAAATAATTTTTTTTCTATAAATTTCATAGAATGAAATAAAATGCCATCCATCATCTTCCTAATGCTTTTTATACCCTATCCTAAGGGTATATTAATTTTGACACATAGTTTGTAACACACCTTAATATTCGTCGTAGACCTATAAAAGTATATATATTTATGATCAGGACCAAATTCTAAGACTATTTAGCAATGTCCGTCCGTCCGTCCGTCCGTATCAACTTTTGAGGCCTTTAAAGTTATGCTAGGAGGCTGAAATTTGGAGCATATACTCCCTAGGGTCCCGAAATGGTAAAGTGTTAAAAGTTTTTAAATCCGCCCACTGCCACGCCCACAATTTAGAAAAAACCGTTTTAAGGCTTAAGTTAGAGAGATAAAGTTGTAAAACCTTCACAAGATATGTAGGTACTGCCTACCTTTATAAATTTCTCATATAAAGTTTTTTGCCACGCCTACTTTTTGTGGGCGTTTTTCACTAAAATGCTGTTTTCTTTGAAAATTTTCATAGAAATCGAAAAAAAATGTTTAACAATATATTTAGCCAATATTTTTTCCAATATATTGCCCATACAAAGTTTTTGGCCACGCCCACTTTTTGGGGGCGTTTTTTCAAAAAAATATTTTTTTTTCTTTAAATTTCATAGAATGAAATAAAATGCTATCCATCATCTTCCTAATGCTTTTTTTCTTTGGGGTACATAGGGATAAGGATAGGGTATCATACAGTTCGCCCCAAGCGGACTGTAGCCTTTCCTTATGTTTTTCTTTGGGGTACATAGGGATAAGGATAGGGTATCATACTGTTCGCCCCAAGCGGACTGTAGCCTTTCCTTATGTTTATACCCCATCCTAAGGGTATATTAATTTTGACACATAGTTTGTAACACCCCTTAATATTCGTCGCAGACCCCTAAAAGTATATATATTTATGGTCAGGACCAAAATCTAAGACTATTTAGCAATGTCTGTCCGTCCGTCCGTCCGTCCGTCCGTATCAACTTTTGAGGCCTTTAAAATTATGATAGGAAGCTGAAATTTGGAACATATACTCCCTAGGGTTCCGAAATGGTAAAGTGTTAAATGTTTTAAAATACGCCCACTGCCACGCCCACAATTTAGAAAAAACCGTTTTAAGGCTTAAGTTAGAGAGATTAAGTTGTACAACCTTCACAAGATATGTAGGTACTGCCCACCTTTATTAATTTGTCATATGAAGTTTTTTGCCACGCCTACTTTTTGTGGGAGTTTTTCACTAAAATGCTGTTTTCTTCGAAAATTTTCATAGAAATCGAAAAAAAAATTTTAACAATATATTATGCCAATATTTTTCTCAATATATTGCCCATACAAAGTTTTTGGCCACGCTCACTTTCTGGGGGCGTTTTTTAAAATAGATAATTTTTTTTTATATAAATTTCATAGAATGAAAAAAATGCTATCCATCATCTTCCTAATGCTTTTTTTCTTTGGGGTACATAGGGATAAGGATAGGGTATCATAATGTTCGCCCCAAGCGGACTGTAGCCTTTCCTTATGTTTTTTTTTTGGTTTTCTGAATTGCAGGGAAAAATATATATTAGAATCGAAGGAAAAAGTAAACCTAAAAAAAACGAGGAAAGAACAGTGAAAAATTAACTTAAAAGAAATGATAAACTTGTGAGTGTTAGAATAAGAAATTTTATTGTCGATATTATTTAACCAGCGAGAGTGAATTTGTACAAAAATTTTAAATCCTAAGTGAATTAATTAAGCTTAGAAGGAGATATTTAAAAAATAAGCTCTGTAAAAAAAAGAGAAGAAAAAATATATATATTTTAATCCTAAGTGAATTAAATAAATAAATAAGAAATAAGTCATTTATAAAGTAAAGCCTAAAGGTAAAGAAAATGGAAGATTTAAAAAAATCAATTACCGAGTTGACCGGGGCGGTTAATCGTATATATGAACAATTAAAAAATGTGGAAAGTCGTCTAGTGTCGCTTGAGAGTAAAAGTGTGGTTACTGACGGTAGTGGTTCAGTGAACACCGTACCAGCTCCACTAGCTAGTCCCCGTACAGAGGAGGACCTAAGGGACATCAGTAGACTCCCAGATAACGTTAAGGAGCTACAAGTCTTCGATGGGAGCCCGACACAGTACGTGTCATGGATCCATGCCGTGGAATTCATTTTAGACGATTTCAAGATCGTCAGGGGTAAGCATATCTATAGAGCCATTTTACAGCATATTAGACAAAAAATAAGGGGAAATGCAGACACTGCATTGATCTCCTTCATCCAAAATATTAACCGCCTTCGTAATCTGACATGGAGGATGAAGTTGCCTACAATTACGGATGCTGTTATCCTTACGTTACTGCTTTGCTCTGCATGTGTCATATGGCGGAAAGTAAGTGAAAAGCTCAGTCTCCCGACTTTAGGGCTACCGCTGGAAGCCGCGGCTAGAAGTTAGGAAAACTATTGATCACCAAATGCTGACGTCACTGAGCTACGGGACGTAGATTTTTTAGAAGGGAAGATTTAACACGAGCGAATGTACGTTGACCTTGGGAAACGTGATCCCATTGGACGATGCATAATATTCCGTTGTGCCGTGGGAACCAATGCTGACTACGCATATGTGCAGTACATTGGCTGGCAAAGTACATATCAGGTATACACACGCGCCGGATGCACCGTTGCAGCGACTTGTCTGGAGGAATGGAAGGTGACAACGAGCAGTTGGGTGGATTGGGGCGTCTGTCTTCGGGCGGATCTTGTCTTAGCGTAATTAATCAGAATAAAATAAATTAAATTCAAGTAACCGCATCTTTATTTAGTATACCGGACAGTGTTAGTCTGAAAATTAAAGTTTTCCTATCCGCGTCGGCGAAATCGTTAAGTACAACAACAACAACAACAAAACAACAACAACAACAACAACAACAACAACAACAACAACAACAACAACAACAACAACAACAACAACAACAACAACAACAACAACAACAACAACAACAACAACAACAACAACAACAACAACAACAACAACAACAACAACAACAACAACAACAACAACAACAACAACAACAACAACAACAACAACAACAACAACAATGCTGACTAAGCATATGTGCAGTGCATTGGCTGGCAAAGTACATATCAGGTATACACACGCGCCGGATGCACCGTTGCAGCGACTTGTTTGGAGGAATGGAAGGTGACAACGAGCTGTTGGGTGGATTGGGGCGTCAGTCTTCGGGCGGATCTTGTCTTAGCGTAATTAATCTGAATAAAATAAATTAAATTCAAGTAACCGCATTTTTATTTAGTATACCGGACAGTGTTGGTCCGGAAATTAGTTTTTTTCCTATTTTACAACAACAATGCTGACTAAGCATATGTGCAGTGCATTGGCTGGCAAAGTACATATCAGGTATACACACGCGCCGGATGCACCGTTGCAGCGACTTGTTTGGAGGAATGGAAGGTGACAACGAGCTGTTGGGTGGATTGGGGCGTCAGTCTTCGGGCGGATCTTGTCTTAGCGTAATTAATCAGAATAAAATAAATTAAATTCAAGTAACCGCATTTTTATTTAGT
Source organism: Ferdinandea cuprea (assembly GCA_963576555.1). Taxonomy (NCBI): domain Eukaryota; kingdom Metazoa; phylum Arthropoda; class Insecta; order Diptera; family Syrphidae; genus Ferdinandea; species Ferdinandea cuprea. Next base: position 13,738,687 of record OY754962.1, on the reverse strand, counting down.
ATACCGGACAGTGTTGGTCCGGAAATTAGTTTTTTTCCTATTTTACAACAACAATGCTGACTAAGCATATGTGCAGTTCATTGGCTGGCAAAGTACATATCAGGTATACACACGCGCCGGATGCACCGTTGCAGCGACTTGTTTGGAGGAATGGAAGGTGACAACGAGCTGTTGGGTGGATTGGGGCGTCAGTCTTCGGGCGGATCTTGTCTTAGCGTAATTAATCTGAATAAAATAAATTAAATTCAAGTAACCGCATTTTTATTTAGTATACCGGACAGTGTTGGTCCGGAAATTAGTTTTTTTCCTATTTTACAACAACAATGCTGACTAAGCATATGTGCAGTTCATTGGCTGGCAAAGTACATATCAAGTATACACACGCGCCGGATGCACCGTTGCAGCGACTTGTTTGGAGGAATGGAAGGTGACAACGAGCTGTTGGGTGGATTGGGGCGTCAGTCTTCGGGCGGATCTTGTCTTAGCGTAATTAATCTGAATAAAATAAATTAAATTCAAGTAACCGCATTTTTATTTAGTATACCGGACAGTGTTGGTCCGAAAATTATTTTTTTCCTATCCGCGTCCGCGAAATCGTTAAGTGGCGCCCGAGCAGAGACCGGCAAACTGTAATCCTTTTTGCCTATGAATCCGTGCAATATTTAGACCAGACTCTTCATCGAAGTGAAAGTCGCTGTACTCATGGGAACCCAGTCGTCACTCTGGTTCTAGAGCACAAACTCTGCATACACATGGGAACATGCAGTTATTCAAAAAAGGCTAAAGGATATGGTGTGAAGTTTGATCGTGCCATTAGTAGGTCGCTTATAGAAAAATCGTGGGCGACTAAGCGGGACCAACACGACGCTTCCTTGCCGGTTTCTTATAAATCCCTTCGCGACGCGTGACCTAAAACAGTGTTTTTTTTTTGGTTTTTTTGAATTGCAGGGAAAAATATATATAAGAATCGAAGGAAAAAGTAAACCTAAAAAAAACGAGGAAAGAACAGTGAAAAATTAACTTAAAAGAAATGATAAACTTGTGAGTGTTGCAATAAGAAATTTTATTGTCGATATTATTTAACCAGCGAGAGTGAATTTGTACAAACATTTTAAATCCTAAGTGAATTAATTAAGCTTAGAAGGAGATATTTAAAAAATAAGCTCTGTAAAAAAAAAGAGAAGAAAAAAAAGAAGAAAAAATATATATATTTTAATCCTAAGTGAATTAAATAAATAAATAAGAAATAAGTCATTTATAAAGTAAAGCCTAAAGGTAAAGAAAATGGAAGATTTAAAAAAATCAATTACCGAGTTGACCGGGGCGGTTAATCGTATATATGAACAATTAGAAAATGTGGAAAGTCGTCTAGTGTCGCTTGAGAGTAAAAGTGTGGTTACTGACGGTAGTGGTTCAGTGAACACCGTACCAGCTCCACTAGCTAGTCCCCGTACAGAGGAGGACCTAAGGGACATCAGTAGACTCCCAGATAACGTTAAGGAGCTACAAGTCTTCGATGGGAGCCCGACACAGTACGTGTCATGGATCCATGCCGTGGAATCCATTTTAGACGATTTCAAGATCGTCAGGGGTAAGCATATCTATAGAGCCATTTTACAGCATATTAGACAAAAAATAAGGGGAAATGCAGACACTGCATTGATCTCCTTCATCCAAAATATTAACCGCCTTCGTAATCTGACATGGAGGATGAAGTTGCCTACAATTACGGATGCTGTTATCCTTACGTTACTGCTTTGCTCTGCATGTGTCATATGGCGGAAAGTAAGTGAAAAGCTCAGTCTCCCGACCATAGGGCTACCGCTGGAAGCCGCGGCTAGAAGTTAGGAAAACTATTGATCACCAGATGCTGACGTCACTGAGCTACGGGACGTAGATTTTTTAGAAGGGAAGAGTTAACACGAGCGAATGTATGTTGGCCTTGGGAAACGTGATCCCATTGGACGATGCATAATATTCTGTTGTGCCGTGGGAACCAATGCTGACTACGCATATGTGCAGTGCATTGGCTGGCAAAGTACATATCAGGTATACACACGCGCCGGATGCACCGTTGCAGCGACTTGTCTGGAGGAATGGAAGGTGACAACGAGCAGTTGGGTGGATTGGGGCGTTAGTCTTCGGGCGGATCTTGTCTTAGCGTAATTAATCAGAATAAAATAAATTAAATTCAAGTAACCGCATCTTTATTTAGTATACCGGACAGTGTTGGTCCGGAAATTAATTTTTTCCTATTTTACAACAACAATGCTGACTAAGCATATGTGCAGTTCATTGGCTGGCAAAGTACATATCAAGTATACACACGCGCCGGATGCACCGTTGCAGCGACTTGTCTGGAGGAATGGAAGGTGACAACGAGCAGTTGGGTGGATTGCGGCGTCAGTCTTCGGGCGGATCTTGTCTTAGCGTAATTAATCAGAATAAAATAAATTAAATTCAAGTAACCGCATTTTTATTTAGTATACCGGACAGTGTTGGTCCGAAAATTATTTTTTTCCTATCCGCGTCCGCGAAATCGTTAAGTGGCGCCCGAGCAGAGACCGGCAAACTGTAATCCTTTTTGCCTATGAATCCGTGCAATATTTAGACCAGACTCTTCATCGAAGTGAAAGTCGCTGTACTCATGGGAACCCAGTCGTCACTCTGGTTCTAGAGCACAAACTCTGCATACACATGGGAACATGCAGTTATTCAAAAAAGGCTAAAGGATATGGTGTGAAGTTTGATCGTGCCATTAGTAGGTCGCTTATAGAAAAATCGTGGGCGACTAAGCGGGACCAACACGACGCTTCCTTGCCGGTTTCTAATAAATCCCTTCGCGACGCGTGACCTAAAACAGCGTTTTTTTTTGATTTTCTGAATTGCAGGGAAAAATATATATTAGAATCGAAGGAAAAAGTAAACCTAAAAAAAACGAGGAAAGAACAGTGAAAAATTAACTTAAAAGAAATGATAAACTTGTGAGTGTTAGAATAAGAAATTTTATTGTCGATATTATTTAACCAGCGAGAGTGAATTTGTACAAAAATTTTAAATCCTAAGTGAATTAATTAAGCTTAGAAGGAGATATTTAAAAAATAAGCTCTGTAAAAAAAAAGAGAAGAAAAAAAAGAAGAAAAAATATATATATTTTAATCCTAAGTGAATTAAATAAATAAATAAGAAATAAGTCATTTATAAAGTAAAGCCTAAAAGTAAAGAAAATGGAAGATTTAAAAAAATCAATTACCGAGTTGACCGGGGCGGTTAATCGTATATATGAACAATTAAAAATTGTGGAAAGTCGTCTAGTGTCGCTTGAGAGTAAAAGTGTGGTTACCGACGGTAGTGGTTCAGTGAACACCGTACCAGCTCCACTAGCTAGTCCCCGTACAGAGGAGGACCTAAGGGACATCAGTAGACTCCTAGATAACGTTAAGGAGCTACAAGTCTTCGATGGGAGCCCGACACAGTACGTGTCATGGATCCATGCCGTGGAATCCATTTTAGACGATTTCAAGATCGTCAGGGGTAAGCCTATCTATAGAGCCATTTTACAGCATATTAGACAAAAAATAAGGGGAAATGCAGACACTGCATTGATCTCCTTCATTCAAAATATTAACCGCCTTGGTAATCTGACATGGAGGACGAAGTTGCCTACAATTACGGATGCTGTTATCCTTACGTTACTGCTTTGCTTTGCATGTGTCATATGGCGGAAAGTAAGTGGAAAGCTCAGTCTCCCGACCATAGGGCTACCGCTGGAAGCCGCGGCTAGAAGTTAGGAAAACTATTGATCACCAGATGCTGACGTCACTGAGCTACGGGACGTAGATTTTTTAGAAGGGAAGAGTTAACACGAGCGAATGTACGTTGACCTTGGGAAACGTGATCCCATTGGACGATGCATAATATTCCGTTGTGCCGTGGGAACCAATGCTGACTAAGCATATGTGCAGTGCATTGGCTGGCAAAGTACATATCAGGTATACACACGCGCCGGATGCACCGTTGCCATCTGTCAAAATTAATATACCCTTAGGATAGGGTATAAACATAAGGAAAGGCTACAATCCGCTTGGAGCGAACAGTACGATACGCTATCCATATCCCTATATGCCCCAAAGAAAAAAGCATTAAGAAGGTGATGGATATCATTTCATTCTATGAAATTAATAAAAAAAAAATATTTGTTTTGAAAAAACGCCCCCAAAAGTGGGCGTGGCCAAAAACTTTGTATGGGCGATATATTGGAAAAAATATTTTCTAAATATCTTGTTAAACATTTTTTTTCAGTTTCTATTAAAATTTTCAATGAAAACAGCATTGTAGTGAAAAAAGCCCATAAAAAGAAGGCGTGGCAAAAAATCTTATATGACAGACTTATAAAGGAGGGCAGTGCCTACATACCTTGTAAAGGTTCCAATACCCTATCTCTCTAACTTTAGCCTTAAAATGTTTTTTTCTAAATTGTGGGCGTGGCAGTGGGCTGATTTAAACACTTTACCATTTCAGGACCCTAAGGAGTATATTCTCTAAATTTGAGCTTCCTAGCATAAATCTAAAGGCCTCAAAAGCTGATACGGACGGACGGACATTGCTTAATAGTCTTAGGATTTGGTCCTGATCATAAATATATATACTTTTATGGGTTTACGACGAATATTAAGGGGTGTTACAAACTATGTGTCAAAATTAATATACCCTTGGGATAGGGTATAAAAAGACATGGCACAAACAAATTCTCTGATTGATTTAAATCAATGTTTACAAAGGTTTTTTTTTAGATAATCCCAGTTCCATTCATAGTAAAATTGGTGTAAGTCCGACAGAATTAATTTTAAGTAGAAGTATAAAAACACGTTTAGATTTAGTAAATCAAATGAAATTACAAAATAAGGTTAATCTAGAATTTACTAAATGAAATATTAAATCAAATTAAAAACAAAAGGAAAGGCTACAGTCCGCTTGGGGCGAACAGTATGATACCCTATCCTTATCCCTATGTACCCCAAAGAAAAAATTCATAAGAAGATGATAGATAGCATTTTATTTCATTCTATAAAATTTATAGAAAAAAAAATATTTTTTTTAAAAAACGCCCCAAAAAGTGGGCGATATTGTATGGGCGATATATTGGGAAAAATATTGGCTAAATATATTGTTAAACATTTTTTTTCGATTTCTATGAAAATTTTCAAAGAAAACAGCATTTTAGTGAAAAACGCCCACAAAAAGTAGGCGTGGCAAAAAAACTTTATATGACAAATTTATAAAGGTAGGCAGTACCTACATACCTACATATCTTGTGAAGGTTTTAAAACTTTATCTCTCTAACTTAAGCCTTAAAACGGTTTTTTTCTAAATTGTGGGCGTGGCAGTGGGCGGATTTAACAACTTTTAACACTTTACCATTTCGGGATCCTAGGGAGTATATGCTCCAAATTTCAGCTTTCTAGCATAACTTTAAAGGACTCAAAAGTTGATACGGACGGACGGACGGACATTGCTAAATAGTCTTAGGATTTGGTCCTGATCATAAATATATATACTTTTATGGGTCTACGACGAATATTAAGGGGTGTTACAAACTAAGTGTCAAAATTAATATACCCGTAGGATAGGGTATAAAAAATTTCTTTTAAATATCATAGTAAAAGTAATTTAAACATAGGTTATTTTGTTATGACTTAAGATTTTAGTAAAGCAGGAAAAGTTACTTGGGTGAAAGGCAAAATTATGAAGTCTCTTGGTTAAAAATAGTAAATATAATATCAATCTATTATCTAAAAACTAACAGAAAGAGACATGTTAATCGACTTAGAAAAATAGAATGCAAAAAAAGCTGTTCATAAATCTGTCAATGAATTACCGCGTACCGTTGATTTGATTAACACGTTTACTCTTGATTTTTAATGTTGAAATGTATATTACATTTATATAACAAACATGCACGTATGCAGTTGTCTTAAGACATGCATTATACCTTAAGCCATTCAGTAACCTACATACCTACCGTACAGTCGTCACCATCTCCTATTAGAAAAGAAACTATTAACTCCCAATTAATTCTTAATAAATGAACCAAGAGCAAAACTGATGATTCTATTCAAATATCACAAACTTAATATGTATGTATCTCAAAATTAGGAAAACTGTTTTGAGGAGCTACTCATTTGCACCATCATATTTCAAAAGTAATGATTTTAAAACGTTACTATCAATGTATTTATTTGGCCGTGTTTGCAACAGAAGTGAAAATTAAATAATTTTACAGCCATCCTTTATGCTATGAATGATGAATTTAAAATGATATTCCTACGTACGACAAATGTGTATTGTTGTATTGTATTGTGTCTGATGAAATCTCAATCCAAAAATAATGTCACACATGTAATGTACATATGTACATTTTTTCTAATACATTAGTGTATTAATTATGTGTATATTTTAATATGTGTATAGGTAATATGCGGTCTGCAGTGTCCATATTAAAATTAATTTGCATTCTTCTTATACCCAGCCGATACATTTGTGTTTTTACTTATCCTTTAATTGAATTTATTATAAAATAAAACTCTGAAGTATTATATTTTTTTTTAAAATGCTAACTAAAAGTATGAATATGATATGAAATATCTAGTAAAAAAACAAGTATTTATATATTAAGGATATAAATATCCAATAAAGAAAAAGGCCCAAATTGGCAAGACTGGCGCAAGTCTTAATGTGATATTGATTATTTTTGAAATAATTCAAAAGAACCCAAGCAGTGACACACCTTGCCGAGTATGCCCATATGGACACACTGCCTTTGTGCACCTTGCCGTTAGCCTGGACAAGGGTTAATAGAATCATTTATCTCGATTAAAAGCGTGGTTTCTTAACACGCAAAAAGTTCTTGCTAGGTCTTCAATTTGCAATGCAATCCCAAATTTTGTAGGTGCAAAAGTCATGTGTATCCACTGTCCATAGTGCACCACCTGTCACAGTCGAAAATATTGAACTCCTACAAAATTAGCATTACGGTATGTTATTATTAAACGGAAATGGCGCACACGTTTATGTGTCTTATTATCTACAAAAGCGGTTAAAAAACCGGCGACGGACGGTGATAATGATGACTACCCGCATGTGTTGTAGGTAGTGTAGGTGTATTTCATGTATGTGTTTATGTATGTGTAAACTGGGATTAAAAATAAAAATTAATCACTGGCTTAAAGGGGAATATGAGAAATAATTGCGTGAGAAACCAATTTCTTCTTTTGCCTGAACTCGAGATAAAGGACGGCAGTGAATTACTAGGGCACTTTTGCACGTCTGCCTCTCTTTATCTCTGTTTCTGTAATTATGCCGAGCAAAAAGTAAGAACGAATTAAAAAAATTAAATAAGCAAAAACCATTATGCTGCGGGGGAAGAGAGATATAATAGATAGGTCTTAAGAGTCGGACGTGGCCGCCTGTTTGAAAACCACTTGAACTGCAAGTCTGCTCCTAAAGCAAAGATAATTGAACTACCTATGTGTATGGCGATCGTGCGGTTTGTTGTTGGTTGATGCTAGTGATTGCGCCGTCGATGGTCTTCATTCGCTTTTTGCATTTTGGATATGCACACCAAGCCTTATAGAACCCTTAAGGCAAATTAATTCGATACCAAAGGGTTAAAAAAAGTATAGAAATTCAACATTACACTTAGGCGTACTGTTTGATAACCTACCCATATAATATTTACCGCAATATGTTCGTTAAATGGGTTAGAGGCTTTTTAGATTTGTAAGATGCGCATACCATTTTTGTATTTAATAGATGATATACAAGTGCTAATATTATATTTTAACATTCTATACTGTGGGAACACCAACGCTTATGTTAATGTTTGTGAAAAACTATTTATCAAAGTCAAAATACCTTTAGAATACACTAATTTTGTAAATCGCACATGTATACGTACTTAATAATTACACACTGCAGAATAGGAAGTTTCCTTGGCATTGCAAGTGTTTGTTGTAATGTATGTTATGTGGCGTATACAGCGTTGCCGCTGACGTTTCGAAAAATGTATCTTTTCCTTTTGAAAAATGTATCAAATGCATATTTATTTCAGATTGTTAAATGTGTTAGTTATTTTTTTAAGTTTGTAGGTTTTTTTTTTATGAAGGCCGACGTCTGGTGGCGCTTAAAATGGATAGTGATAGCATAGATTTCTTGCAGTAAATACAAAAGGGTTGTTCATCTTGTTCTTTGAAATATCATTTTAATCCAATTATTGGTTTTGAAATATACTAACGCACTCACGCTTCATAAGCATCATGATAATAATCAATTTCGAAACTAAAGTTTGCTTCGTGGTTGGATATTATGCGAGTTAATTTATTGATATGACAAATCAGCCAAATAACTAAGTATATTTAATAGCCCATATTACAATTTTAAAAATTGTACTTGCATACCTACTTATTCTCAAAATTGTAAAAGAATTATATAATAGTAAACACGAAACCGCTATCAATCAATGACAACTTATTAAAAGTAACACACAGTGCAACTGCAACTGCAGCAAAAAACGTGATCAGGTACAATACGTAAAATATTGTGGTTGTTATGAAAACAAACTGAAGAACGATACTGCCAGATTTAAAAATTTATTTGATAATATCACAAACATGACAAAACATAGAATTTTCGAAATCGAAATAAAGTGTCAATAAAAATTAATTCCAATTGGTACAATTTTATCTTTGTGGCAACGCTGGGTGTATATCCATACATGAGGTAACGAAGAAGAGTAATGGTGATAGGTAGACGACTTAATCTCTATTGATTTGTTTGTCCGTATTTCAGTCGGTATTTAGCATTAATTGTAAATAATTTTTGTACCTTTTTGTCCAACTTATAGTTTTTTCACTCAGCAAAGTAGGTACCTATCCAGTGACGTTCATTCAAATGTACGAGGGTGTTCTCCGCACACCCTTTACATTTTTTTGTGAATAATATAATACCAAGCACCGTAGGATATTTGACTCATTTTATCGCACCAAGAATGAGTAAATCGGCACGTTATAAAAAATGTTTTCAAAATAAAATCGCAATACTCATTATCGTATATGGCTGTTCAACATTATTAAAGGGAATATATAAATTTATTTATACTCTACTTCAGTTTTTATACCCTATCCTAAGGGTATATTAATTTTGACACATAGTTTGTAACACCCCTTAATATTCGTCGTAGACCCATAAAAGTATATATATTTATGATCAGGACCAAAACCTAAGACTATCTAGCAATGTCCGTCCGTCCGTCCGTCCGTCCGTCCGTCCGTACGCAATTTTTAGGCCTTTAAATTCAAGCTAGAAAGCTGAAATTTGGACCACACACTCCCTAGGGCTCCGAAATGGTTAAGTGTAAAATTTTTTTGAATACGCCCACAATTTAGAAAAAACCGATTTAAAGCTACAGATGGACAGATAGAGGGTTATAACCTTCAAAAGATATGTAGGCACTGCCCTCCTTTATAAGTTTGTCATATAAAGTTTTTTGCCACGCCTACTTTTTGTGGGCGTTTTTCACTAAAATGCTGTTTTCTTCAAAAAATTTCACAGAAAGCGAAAAAAACTGTTTAACAAAATATTTACCCAATATTTTTTCCAACATATCGCCCATACAAAGTTTTTGGCCATGCCCACTTTTTGGGGGCGTTTTTTCAAAAAATGTTTTTTTTTTTTTCTAAATTTTATAGAATGAAATAAAATGCTATCCATCATCTTCTTAACGTTTTTTTTGGGGCATATAGGGATAGGGATAGGGTATCATACTGTTCGCTCCAAGCGGACTGTAGCCTTTCCTTATGTTTTTTATTCCAGTTTCATATTTACTTGGTAATATAAATAATATTCTTCTTCTTCTCTCCATTTACCGACGAGATTATGATCACGATTATAGGGATCATAACCCTCATTGCATTCCTACTGGTCCGCCTGTGGGGTTCGCCGGTTCGACCTCAAAAGATATCTGCAGGCATCCCGATTTTGGATCACTTCATGATTGAGGCCAATCAAATGCTGGTGTTTCTGCATTTGTGTGATCCAGGAGTTTTTAGGCCTGCTTGGTAACATAAATAATATTCTTATTAAAAAAGGTTAAAATATAAAAGTTTGAGAATTAAAATCAATTTCTTTATAGAATATGTATATTCTTCTTGTATATTATTTAAATGAACATTTAAATGTTCATTAATATTCGTGCAGCACAATTTGGGAAAAGTAACATCTACTCAGAAAAAATAAAACGAAAAAAGGTTTTTTATTTCCACAAAGCACGGCCAGGATGTTGGGTCTAGAACTATTGACAGTTTATCAAATGACACTCTTCAAAGTTGAAAAATTAAGCTGTAGATAACACAGAATTTTGTCTAGGAGTGCAAAATATTTAAACCGATCTGATGGATGGAATATTACTTTTTGATGAGATGTGATTTATGATGTCATTTGCACTTGTTTTTTTTTATTGAACTTATATACATACAGCCACATACAGCCACTTACCCCGTGCAGGGACGGGAAGTAAGTATATCCCTGCAACGTCAGCCAGTGCATGTCGTAAAAGGCGTCTAAGGTGCAGGAATCACTTCTAGGCAATTTAAACACCCAGGTGAGCTTAGCAACATATTTAACACCATTAAACTGCCCAACAAGAGTGCATGCAAATCTGTGGGTTGACACGACTGGAGAGCACCGGTGTCATAAAAGTAAGATCAATCCAGAACATATAAGGAGGATGCACTAGCTGAACAAACAAACTCGCTTAACGTAGCACTATGGTAATTTACGTTCAGAGAAACACTAGCCCGCCAGGCACTTCTAATCCTACGCATGGTTGTGATCCTGGGACGAGCAGAAATGCACGGGTCCGAGCTATTTGGTTTCCGCGGGATAGCAACAAAATGCAAAGACTTAGGCAAAACCTAAGGGTCGCGATTTGGAACGTTGGAAGTATGAGTGGTCGCAGGTGATTGGACATCTTCTGTGTCCAAAAAACGAAATAGCGAAACACTGGAAATCGGGCGCTTTTCTTGGGCATTAAGACAAAAGCAAAGAAGAGGTTCTACTACGGTAAAGAACAGGGTAAGAATGGTATCAGTATCATCCTTGCGGCAGAGTTACTTAGCAACGCATTGACTTTTTCAAAGGCCAGTGACCGTTTGATGTCTCTCAAACTGGTGATTCAAGGCGAGGTGTAGAATATTGTCAGTGCATATGCTCCCCAACTCGGGGGCGAGCAGAGGGAAAAGATGCATTCTAGCTTGATTTCCACAAACTCAACCAGAATATCCTAAAGATGAGCTTTTGTTTGTTGGCGGAGATTTGAATGGACATGTCGGGAAGTCTAACAAAGAATATGAAGACTGCCATGGAGGGCTAGGATATAGCACCAGGAATCCTTCTGATGAAGACATCCTAAGCATGTGCAAGTCATACGGTCTGATGGCTTTAAACACAATGTTCATCAAACAGAGCCGGTACTTGGTCACTTTTAGCAGTAGCGGAAATGAAACCCAGATTGACTACCATTTGGTGGCAAGTTTTATGAAGCTTAGAATTAATGATTGCAAAGTGAGAGGCAATCACCGGGCAACACCGTCTCCTCCTGGCAGAAGTATTCATGAAGAAGAACAAAAATAAACAAACAAAGGTTTCTGCGAAAATCAATTGGTACAGCATGGACAAAGAAAAAGGCGAGTTATTTATTATCAACATGAAAAATTTCCTACGTAATAACACCAACGAAGTTGAGGATGAAGAGTGCAGCGCACAAGTTTGTGGGATTCCCTACAAGGAGCCTGCTTAGAGGAAGCTGAAGTACTGCTTTGGGCCTCGAAGAGTCACTAAAGGAAAACCAATAAAGGAAAAGAAAGTGGCTTTCAAAGCTTAGTCAAAGTGTCCCTCTAATAATATAGTTGAAAAAGCTCGCCTTGGAGTGGAATACAGACGTTGCAAAAGTATCGCGAAGAAAAAGTGTGCCCAAATTCAAGCTAAGTGTATGGAGAGTCTGTATTAGGGGTTGGAGGAGGTATCTTCGTCGCCTGCTGATAGGAACCAGGGAACCCACGAGCTTCGACAAAATATATATGAATGTTTACGAGGGAGCGACGAGAAAAGTCAGATGTCCCGCAGGAGTCACTTATGAATTTCCAATTAAATTCGGTGTTCACTAGGGAAATGTCTTAAGTCCTTTTATCTTTATTACGGTCCTAGATTATCTGCTTGAGGGAAAAGTGACGGACTATAAAGTGCATCAGTTATACTTTGCTGACAATGAAGACGTCATAAGTGAAGATCAGTCTTCCCTGCAACGAGAAATTGATGTTTGGGTAGATGTTTTAGAAGGGAATGGGTATCGTATCAGCCAAAAACGACAGAGTATCTGTACTGCCCAATCTCTGACCCAAGCCAACTCATTCCATACATTTATTTGAATGGTGTTTTGGTTCCCAAGTGTGAAAAGTTCAAATATCTGGGATCAATGAATAACAGCGAAGCAACTGTTGATGACGACATCAATCATCGTGTAAGCGTATGGTGGATGAAGTGGCAGGAAAACTCTGTCATCCGAACGAAAAATTTCCCCTAAGCTGAAAGCCCACCGCAGTTGTGCGTCCGGTACTCACATATCGTTCTCAATGCTGGACAATGTACAAAAAGTATGAGGGCAAGTTGACAGCAGCTGAAATGAATATAAAAGCAGGAGTAACAAAGCTTGATCGAATTAACCTTCACGTCAAAGAACGCATCTCGAAAAAATTGAAGCACGACCGACTCAGTTGGTATTGTCATGGGGGGATCCTTTGAACCCCTTCAAAAACGCAATGGCTATCAACGTTCCCTTACAATCGAGTAAAAGAGGCAAGATATTTTTTGGGGTCGAACCGGCAAACCCCACAGGCGGACCAATATTAATGCAGTGAAGTGGGAGGTTTATACCTATTATCCTGATCATAATCTCGTCGTTAAATGGAGAGAAGAAGATACATACAGCCACTTATATTAAGGCAAAACACCGATAGTCGAAGACGTATCTCGGAGTCGAAGCTTGGGAAACAAGAATTTATAAATAAAAACATAAGGAAAGTCCGCTTGAGGCGAACAGTATGATGCCCTATCCATATCCCTACATGCGCCAAAGAAAAAAGCATTAAGAATATGATGACTAGCTTTTAATTGCATTCTATTAAATTAAAAAAAACATAAGGAAAGGCTACAGTCCGCATGGGGCGAACAGTATGATACCCTATCCATATCCCTATATGCCCCATAGAGAAAAGCATTAGCATTTTATTTCATTCTAGTGAAAAACGCCCACAAAAAGTAGGCGTGGCAAAAAACTTTATAGTTATATATATATATATAACTTTTCCTGTAAAAAAAATTTTTCTAAATTATAGGCGTGGCAGTTTGCGTATTCAAAAAAATTTTACACTTTACCATTTCGGTGCCTTAGGGAGTATGTGTTCCAAATTTTAGCTTACTAGCTTAATTTTAAAGGCCTTAAAATTGCGTAGGACGGACATTGCTAAATAGTCCTAGGATTTGGTCCAATTTTGTATACCCTACCCTAAGGGTATATTAATTTTGACACATAGTTGACACATAGTTTGTAACACCCCTTAATATTCGTCGAAGACCCATAAAAGTATATATCTTCCTGAAAAGGCAAAGTATTAAAAGTTTTTAGATCCGCCCACAATTTAGATAAAACCGTTTTAAGGCTTAAGTTAGAGAGATGGAATATTAGAACCTTCACAAGATATGTAGACAATGTCCTCCTTTATAAGTCTGTCATATAAGATTTTTTGCCACGCCTACTTTTCGTGGCCGTTTTTCAGCGAAAAGTTTCATAGAACCCGAAAAAAAATGTTTAACAAGATATTTAGCCAATATTTTTTCCAATATACCGCCCATACAGAGTTTTTGGCGACGCCCACTTTTTTCAAAAAATATTTTTTCTTATAAATTTCATAGAATGAAATAAAATGATACCCATCACATTCTTAATGCATTTTTCTTTGGAGCATAGAGGGATAAGGATAGGGTATCATACTGTTCGCCCCAAGCGGACTGTAGCTTTTCCATATGTTTTTGAATATGTATTAATACTTAATAAAAAACTGGTAAAAATATAATTTAAAATCATACAATAAATACATTTTGTTTTCACCAACAAAATAGTTGCTATGGACATGATTAATGTTAGAGTCCATGTGAGAAAACCTATTGATAAATTAAAAAAAGCAAAAGCCTTGATTGAATTTGACAAATAATAAGGGCTTAAAACATCTCCAAACGATTCCTCGCCGAATAGTCATGGTCCCATACCGATCGGTACAGAGCTTTTTGAGTTTTTGAAGCGTACAAAAACCAATTTAACATTTTTATATATATATATATATGTACGTAAAGAAATAAGAAATATCCTCGATAAAAATGTAAGCCATTGTGACAAAGGACTGTGCTTTTCGCTCAGTGTAAGCGTTGTCAAAGTTACAATCATACTAACGCATATTGCCAAAAAACGCATTGCCTTAAATGCGCTGATACACACTTATCATAAGAGTGCGATCTAAATGGTGACCATATGTTGCCATTAATTCTAGTGTCTCGACATCGCTTTTATGCTTGAGAGCATCATTAAAAAATCTTCGGCGAGTGATGGAGAAAGATTTAAAGGCCGAGGAGGTTGGGCTCACCAAAATCAGATGCTTTCACGTAGAATACTAATTATATAAAATTATGAAATGACATTTTATTATTAATTTGATTGGTTTCAGGGGACTAATATGCATTAAAAAGTATTAATATGTAATTTTTCTCACAGAAGTTTTCATTAATTTATTCACACAAATGTCCAACCCCAATTAGCAACAAGCGAATTGCTGTCCAAAATTAATTAATTTAGCATGACACTGAAAACAACCCCATACAACCAAAAACAAAAAAGTTTTCCGGCCCACCCCATTAACCACTAAAGTGGCTAATTGGCCATCGTTTACAGAGTCCCTCGTCTTTTTTTTGTTTTTAATTACATTCTTCATTGTGGCATAATTTACTTAAAACAAGAGGGAGCTCTCCAATAACTGTGTGAAACCGAACCCTGGTGCTTAATTAAGGGTAAGCCAACAACAGCGGCAAAATCATGAAGATGTCTTCCGGCTGCTTAAGGAAACAGTCGAGCTGAGTCCCTTTCCATCCTCGTTTGTCGTCATCGGGGCTATTAGAAGGAAAATGTTGTGGGTGGGCCCTTATTTTAAAACAAAAGCAAAATAATTACTGCCTAGAGAGAACGGAAGCTCATCCTCCCTCTCTGTGTTTTGTTTGTTAGCGGGATTAAGTTGGATTTTCTACTTGATCTTTCGACAAGGACACCAAATACCTTTGTCGGTTTTCTTGTTTTAATTCGTTTTTCTGTTTTTTTTTATTTGTATACATATAATTTTCTTCTGTGCAAATAAAGTCCTTTAGGTCTTTCACTTAGCATTGAATTTAATTACGCGACAAAAATGTCAACTTGTTGGTTAAAGATCATGGTGGCGGAAATTTTTGTAAATCTTTTCAATTTGTTACCAAATGAGAGTTTTTTTTTTGCTGTAATGAATTTAATTGTCTAATTAGTGACAGCTTTTGGGGTGAATGGAAAATATTTTTAATCTTCGCCAGTGAGTTGGTTGTATTGTTGGGTGTTGGCAGTATGAGAAGAGCATTGTAATCAAGACAAAGCACCTGCGGCATTGTGTGGTAATTTTGGTTATTGTTTGATCTATGAATTGACTCAAAATGATCCAGTACATTTAGAGGATGAATTTATACTCATATTATTTATTCGAGATTAGGCAATTTTCTTTAAATAGAAGGGTTGTCAGAATAAGAGCAAAATGGTTTTCGATATCAAAAGAAGAACTATATTCATGTTCCCTTATGTGCTCTTTTTCAAAATGTCTACTTATGCCAGTGCACAGAAAGGGGGTTTACAAATGGTCAATCAGCTGAATCTACCCTTCTACGTGTACTGACTGTAAACACAGCAAAGAGTTTCGTTTACCACTTCAAGCCGATTGCCGAACAGCAAGTTGTAGATAAAAGGGTTGCAATTAACCGAACGAACTTGGAGAGAGTGAGAGCACCAGCATCAATGTTTTGGTAAGAATGGATATTGGAAAGTAATTGCAACTGATTATTGTTGGCGATAATTTTCATTAAGACACGTTGGACCGATTTATGGGTAAGAATTAGATTATATTAGTTTGCGTTAGATGTAAGACCACCTTTTTTGAGCAATGTGGCTACTTTGGGCATATAGTATTCATGTAATAGTTCATGAAGCCGGATTTTTTTTATAAATTTAACATTGACTTAGGGTAAACTGACAACTACTTATGTCAACTTTCCTTAAGCTAAGCGGTTACAGGTCCATACACCACACATGCATGCATGTGAAATGAAGTATGTTTTTGGCTTTACAGCGGAGCTGTTTCTCTATATGTTTGTGCAGAACACACAAATAGTTGTATTACTGAGTGTTTTGTGTATCGTCTATTCTAAGGTAAAAGGCATTAACTAACAAAACAGACAATAGAAGATAATTTGATTTAATGACTGTTTAGGTCGCAAAATGCCTGCACTTACTGAGTATTTTAATTTTTTGTATCCGGTAAATATTTTAAAAATGACAATTATGTCTCGTTAATTTTTTCCAGTTACAAAACTTGAATAATTATATTTATATTCCTTTATACCAAATATATGGTGTATGTGTGTTTTGATTGTCCAAGCTTATTTGACGGAGAGCCAGTGAAGTTTTTTCATGAATATTTCGGCAACAAAAATTCCATTTTTATTTGGTTATCGGGCTCGTATACATCACAAATATGTTATTCTTCTCAACCTTGTTCCGGTTATATGGGCTCAAAATTGTAAAACAAAATTTCCAAAAAAATACATAGTGTCCAGTCTGGGTTTTTGCAAGACGAATCTTGGTTACACAACCAATTGTTTGGTGTAATTGTCAAAGCGATAGTGTAGGCGCATGGGCATGGCAGAATCCCCCAGAACATGACATGTCAAAAATTTAAATGTTCATCTTATTTTACCAAAGCTGAAATTTTGGTATATCATTAAGTATATACTGCCTTAAATATAACTGAAAAAAAGGTAAATGCCGGGCAGAGAGCAGTAAAGCGTATAGTAAGTAGAGACCAGAAGAGGTTAAATAAGAAGTAAAAATAAATAATACATTTTTAAATAAATAAATATATAAACACATAAATAAATTAGTTAATTACTAAATATATAATTAAATAACTAAAAAAGTAAATGAATGAATAATTAAATTAATAAATAAATACATAAACAAATAATTAAGAAAACAAATAAAATGACAAAACAAAAATTTATCACAAAACAAATTAAATATCAAATTTATAAATAAATATATGTATAAACAAATAAATCAAGTACATATGTATTTCCAAGAAGGTTGATGTTGCACTCGTACTAAAGTTAAATTTGAAATCAAGTCATTGTGGGATGATGAGCTAGAATATTTTTTGTAAAGCTCGGCAATTAAGGGTAGTATTTTTCGAAATATTTTTTAAAATACATCGTCTTTTCCTGGCCAGTATAGAGTTAAAAATTGTAAGTATAGCTTCTCAGAAAACAAAAAAATTAGATCCCCATTTGTGAGGCTTCGCTGTATGATAATGCTTAACACATTTGCTCATCCACACATAAAAACTCTTCAAAAGTAACTTTTTGAAATATTTGTAGTTAACATTTTTATAAGCTCTACAGCTTCTAATGACCGTGCAGTCTTCTCTGTTATTCCTTCTAGCATAGACTCAATATCAAAGAGCTCCTTATGTATTTCAAAATGTTCTGGCTCCTCGTTTCCCAATTAAGACAAACTTTGCGACTCTACTTCGAAATCAAATTGCTCCAAATCATTTAAATCTTCACATTCATCCTCACTTTCAGACCAATTTTTTAAAATTTCTTTATCGCATAAAGAGAATGAGTCCGTTACTAAGTTTTGGTCCATTGAGGTTGCGAATGGAAGGTACCTACAGTTTAATGCCGATTCCGAGCGGCAAAACCGAATGCAAACCTTCACCATTCGCAGTTTTTTGATTGTATTAAAACTCAAATTAAAATATAGTATTATTATTATTATTATTATAGAGAATAGTCTCACAGTAAGATTACATCTTGTAGTATAGAATTTAACATTACGAATAGTTATGAGGATGATTTAATTGAAAACTTACATAGGCAAAACTAAAACGAATTAAAGACAATAGCAATAACAACATATAAAACTAAATGAACCGAATTTGTATTTAATTATCACTAGCCAAGTGTTTAAAAAGATAGATTTTGAAAGTGTTCGTGTTTGTGATTCTCCTTAGTTTAACGGTTAATAAGTTCCATTGGAGAGTGGCGTGGACGAAGAATGAGCGCTCATATTGTAAGCAATAGAATCTGGGTCGTAACATGATGGCTGTTCTATGTGAGCTGACAAAATTTAATCTGCTGTACAAATACTCAGGTTGTTGGGTCTACATAATACCATAAAAGAGGATAAGCGTTCTAAACTTTATGAGATTGTCGAAGCTGAGGCCCATTATTTGCAGAGAATAGCTCGATATGTGGTCGAAACATCGTTTTCTAAAGATGTATCTTGATAAATTGTTATCAATTACATTTAATTTACGCCTAATGTTGCAGTCAAAAAAGTAGAAAACTTCGCAGCTGTAAAGCAATATGGGTAATAACAGGCACTTAACAAGTAACATCTTAGTTTTGGCGGATAAAGAATTTTGAGTGGCAGCTTCTGCCAGATAACCTTTCCAGACTAAATTTCAGGGTTAAGGAAATGTTCGTAGTTACGCCGCTTTGCAGCCCTTATACGAAGGACCACTGTATTACGAAGGGACCGATAAGTGTCGTAGTATGCAGGGAGTTTGTATCTTTTCCATCGAGCATATGCAGTATCACGATTATGTATCAAATTTAATAAATCTCTACAAAACCAATGAGAGGACCTGCGAATAGGAGATCTATGTCGCAGCGGAACATGCTAATCAAATAGTGTTTTTATGTTTTTTTCCAGAAATGAAATTTGCTTCATGTAAATACCATCCCACTGAATTTGGATAACATCAGACTGTAAACCTTGGTAATCAATATTTTTAACACCTCTGTAGGCAATTGCATGATTAGTTGCATCAGATTGGATGTCATACGTTAAAAATATCAGATCATGTTTGGAGAAGCCCGGTGATAGTTGGCTATATAGCAGTGCTTTACTGCTATCGTTTACAAAAAACAAATCAAGAAGGGTGGCAGGGTCATATGCGAAGTGTGTCGCAGTCGATACATTTACGGATGTTAAGTCAATGCATTTAAATTAACTGGGCGGAAGTACACTAAAAATGGGCGAGATATCTAAGTTTTTATTTGGTCTGTAGATCACTCCAAGTAACATGCAATATCAGCTCAGCACCACATGCAATATTAACAAACAAATAGTCCAAAGTACAATTAACGGTTGACTTACAAACAACATTAGCTCGTAATCCATTGCGCATATAGACTGCCACACCCACTTAAGCGGCCAATTCGATCACTTCTAAAGAGCTCATAGCAATCCATATTATAAATTGTATTCGGAAAATCAGGAAAAAACCAAGTTTCGGATACGCAAACTATTATTCCAACACTAGAGTTAATGAACAGCAGATGAAATTCATCCAGTTTTGGTTTTAAACATTGAGCATTAATATGACAAACGTGAATGCCTTTTATCTGTGAACGCAATACATGGATCATGTGATATAAACTAACATCCGTACCACTCTCGCCAGAACTAAACCCACTGTTATATACACTTAAATTTATATTTGAGGAAAATAAAACAATCACTAAACAACACACGAAAAACAAAAACACAAACACACTGGAGACAAGCAAAGTTAAGAGTTAAATTAACATAAACGTTGGCCATTGATTTACAAAAAATGTAGAAAAGAGAATATTCTAAAATGTAAATAGAAAACAAATTACTGTAATTGTTGTAAAATAATAAATACATATCAGCGTTGTTTACGATTAACTGCAATGTTTTGTTGATCATCATATTTCGACTGGCATCTCTCGGCAACGGCGTTTAAGCAATCGATGTAATATGCTATGGTAGGGTTAAAGCAGATTGACTGTTCAACCAAGTTCAATGCGGACATTTATACTTTTAAATGACTCTGAACCCAAACAATGGGGTTCCCTACGTCTAATGCAATTACAACTAAGGCCCATTTGCTGAAACTATGCATAAGTATTTAAATTCAACAAAAACGCATTAAAAAATTATTTAATTTATTTAGGCTCTGCCCCCCTTTATAAGTCTGTCTTATAAAGTTTTTTGCAACGCCTACTTTTTGTGGGCGTTTTTCACTAAAATGCTGTTTTCTTCGAAAATTTTCATAGAAATCGAAAAAAAATGTTAAACAATATATTTAGCCAATATTTTTTCCAATATATCGCCCATACAAAGTTTTTGGCCACGCCCACTTTTTGGGGGCGTTTTTTGAAAAAAAAATTTTTTTTTTTAAATTTCATAGAATGAAATAAAATGCTATCCATCATCTTCCTAATGCTTTTTTTCTTTGGGGTACATAGGGATAAGGATAGTGTATCATACTGTTCGCCCCAAGCGGACTGTAGCCTTTCCTTATGTTTTTTTTTATTTTTAAGAAAGCTTTCGGTTATATTTAGTTCTGAATCGGATAATAAAAATTAGTTATCCGGATTGATGGATGTTTGGACGAATTGTAAACTACTTTGGAAATGTACTAAAGCAAATAACATAAATATTTCACAAACTTTTCAAGAGTGCTCTTTTCAGTGCTAAAGTGCTAAAAAAATTGCATTAGCCCCGTGGTATATCCGAAACAGTGATATCCACAGAGACTGTGATGTGGCAACTTTCGAAGCTGAAATAAAATTATTTGCCCGTAAGCCTTAACCGTACAACGCGAATGTGGAATGCTCTACCACGTCTGTTTTTTCCTCACATTACAGTTAACAAACATTTAAATACAACGTGCATCGGTACATCATTTTTCCTAATTCTTCACTTCCCTAATGCCCGCACTGTGTTAATTCTTTATAAGGGTATCCAAAATCCCTTTAGTGCGCGTACATTATAAAAAAAAAAAACAAAAAAAGCAACGGACTTTGCCTTCGCGATACAAATTTAGTGCGACTTTAACGAATAAAACTATTTGAATTAGCACAATAATATTTAACCGTGTGTTATTGGCGGTACAAGTATGTGCTTCAATGGAGAGCTGCCTCGTAAACGCGAATAAATCAGTAAGTCTAAACTACTAGATATGGAAATACCACGTGCGGCCGGACCTCATAATGTCTTATCGACGGTTTTCCACCTACCCTCGGGAAAGAATATATATTTCACTGTACGTCCGAATATTGGCTTAAGGGTGCAGTGATGAGCATTCCTGGCATAACGGGTATTGCGGTTGAACTGTTCCTCTTGTCTCTTTTCCCAAGAAAGGCTTTTTTGGCATTGACATTTCCAAGAGGAGGGAAAAATCCACTATTTAACGACATTTTCGCAGACATACTCTTGTTGGAAAAGGAAGGGTGTCGTACAATTAATTTCCCTATATTTTCCTAAAACCTGAGATCGTTTCTTATGAGGATATTCGTTTGGATTTTATGAGATTGAGCGCTTACAAATGACGATGGAAGAATTTATAAAACAGAAGTGCTTCACTGGCGTTACCACCCCATTTCACTAGTCCCACTTTCCACCCAAAAGTCGATTATTGACTTTAAATTGTGCGAATATGACTTTGCATGAACACGCAACGGTTCGCTAGGCGTGTGTTAAGCTCAAATGACGAAGACGTATATCTATAATTCAAATCAGAAGCACACGATTTAATTACTTGAGTTTCGAGCAATGTGCATTTAAATTTGTTAACAAGTTGCCTTTACGTTCTTATTCCACACTCCTTCTGATTACATTTGATATGGAAAAAGGGGTTGCACGCAGTCTACCCCCATTTTTCTATGCGACTTCCCATCATCAGAGGCATGATCATCTCGATGTCATAATAATAAGCATGATGAGAAGTAATTAGAGTTATTGCACGCAGCGACGTGCATTTTGCAATCATAGAGAAATAATGAAATGGAATTAGTTACGAATGTTAAGTGGGTGGTGACGGCGCGCTGTAGCGGCGGTTGCGCAGTGCGAATGGTGGTCGTGGGTGCGATTCACACAGCAGAGAATTTGCAAAATGACCAGGGGGTTGGCGCACACACGAAGCTTACGTGATGAGGGTTGCTGTTGAAATTACATATACGTACATCTAATTTACATTTGAAGAGTTTTGATGTGGGCATCATCATTTCGGATTTCAATAGACCTAGTCGCCGTCGTCGATGGCAATGCCGGCACTCGTATATGTTACATCGTCGAGCATTTGCATTTTGATTAAAAATTACTTGTATAATGATAACGATCTTTTTGTATGTAAAATTAATGAGATACATTTTGAATAGCCTACTTAATTTTGCTTAAAAAGCATATGTCTATTTGTAAGCTGGATTGCTATATGGAGCGAACTGTAATTCCAATTAAATTTTAAACGACTTCAAGCTGATTTGATGTATAGGACGAAACAGGTCTTTTGTGTACCTATTCTTTTAATACTTATCTCAAACGGAAAGTTTTCATAACCAGGCTATTTGTTTTCAGATAACATATGAATTACGTTTCCTTATGCGGAACAGACGCCGACGTGTATGTCTGTTGGCAACTACACAAATCAAAACGATAAAAGGTACACCTATATTTCCAAGTTGGGTACGTGCATTTTGGTATATTTGTCAGAGTTTGCCGTATCGAGATGAAATAAAAATCATTTTCAAGTTCTCTAGTTTTAAGATCTGTCGGCATAATATTTTTTGTAACAAATAGTTACTGTGCAGTCAGAAAAAGCAGCGAGGAGCGAATAAATAAAATTTTATTTTTATTTGTTAAGAAGTTCCCTTTCGGACATTGCGAAGTATCTAGGCGCAATTCTGGGCAAGAAATTGAATTGGAATCTTAACGTAGCGGAAAGGATAATTAAGCTATAATGCTCTTTTTATCTGCAAAAGAACGGTGGGAAAGACTTGGGTCTTAAAACCTGCTATGGTGCACTGGCTATATACGGTGGTCGTAAGGCCCATACTTGCATACGGCTCACGAGTATGGTGGAAAGAAATCAAAAAGAAAATGATAAAATTAGCGGCGGTTCCCCTCTGCATAATAAAGGGCATGATTGAGGAAAAACCATCAGGTCTGTTAATCTAAGGTGGAAAAGTTTTGAGGGACACAGGATATCTAAGGCTCTATGTACAATTTTCTATAGTAAAAGAGCTATAGATTTAATAAAACAGAGCAGGGTTAAGCTTAGAAAATTATCAGGAATTCTGAGAGGGGACTGTCTCCTGCGGAAACATGCAAAGAGGCTCGGATTAGTGGATACAGATACCTGCAAATAAGTTTTAAAAAGTTTTGTAAAAGAACGAAATTATGTTTAAAAGCAATAATTAAACATTTTTGATTGCATTCATTAACTTAAATTTCAGATTGCCGAAAAATGTATAACCATTCCTTAGCGTTCCAATGAGTACACTAATTTTGCTATCATTCAATTGAATGTAATCTCTAAAGAATGCAAAAAAGATTTGCATTCTGGCTAAACGATTTTGTACTTATTTGCATTCCTTTGCATTCATTTGCATAGTCTGCAGGTTCAAATTTGTACTATGACCACAAAATTCAAGCCGAGGTACACTATCGATAGGAGTTGTAAGGCGATGGTTGAATTTGGGATTGCGGCAAAAGTAATGCAGCTTACGTTAACTCGGACACATAATATGATGGCTACCTACAAGGTACCGCAAAATTATTCATCAAATTTTGTTTTTGAATTGCTTTATTTACTAAATAAAATAAAAAATGGTTGCCCCCAGTTCTATGCACTTTCGTGCCCGTTCGATCGCATTTTTCATGAATTTCTGGTGATAACTGTTAGCACTCCTGTCAAATATTATCCTTAACGGCCGCAATTGTCTAATGTTTGTTGGCAATCCGCGACTTCAAGTATACCCAAAGAAAGAAGTCTGGGATGGTTAAATCGTATGATCATGTTGTCCATTAAGCCCCGCTCATCCAATTCCGGGACAAAAAAGTCGTTTATCATGGCCCAAAAGCATTCGCCAGTAACATTGACCGTATTGCCAATGGCGTCCTCAAAAAATACGGCCCAGTCACTACTCCCCCATGAACGCCTCACCAAACAGCTTTGGCTTTGAGTGAATTTTCAGAAACGAAGATATTGCTTATTGACGTAAACGCTTAATTTGTAATACGCCTCGGCGTTCGACAAAAAATCGTCATTTTCGTTGCTGAGATTGAGAATGGCTTGACAGTAATTCACACACGACTGACGATCAGCAGGCATTGTCTGTTTGTATACTGCAGGTGTTTAGTTCACAAATGTCAAATATGATTGACGAACGACGCAATTTGCAAAAATTATAACATATTCCGGAAGGGTGAATAATTGTGCGCTACCTTGTACATGTATATGCGATTCGAGCCATAATTACGATGTATTATTAATTCTTGCAGGTTCATATTTTGTGACTGCAACACTCGTATTTAAGTACTAGATAATGTGTTACAGATTGTCACGAATCATATGTACCGCGGTAATTGAGTAATTGACTCTTTATATACTTTTTACATACGCCACATTGTTAGCTATTGCGACAAAGCACATTTGACGTCAGAGACACATACATAAATATGTGCCTATTTTTACATATTCATAGAATACATACATATATTCGCAAATCACATCACCAACAGCAGTTGAGATGCAGATGCTTCGCATGACAGCAGGATAAACAAAGCTTGATCGAATTAGAAGTTCCAGAATCCGAGGAAACATCTCGGGGAACCCATCTCGAAAAAATTGGAGCACGACTGACTCAGTTGGTATTGTCATGTTCAACGGACGGATCCTCGAACCCCGTCAAAGAGACAATGGCAATCAACGTTCCCTTACAATCGCGTAAAAGGGACAGGTCTAAAAACTCCTGGATCACTAAAATGCAGAAACCTCAGCATTTGATTGGCCTCAATGAAGAAGCGATCCAAAATCGGGATGCCTGCAGATATTTTTTTGAGGTCGAACCGGCGAACCCCACCGGCGAACTAGTATGAATGCAGTGAAGTGGGAGGGTTTTGATCCCTATAATCCTGATCATAATCTCGTGCTTAAATGCAGAGAAGATTCACAAATCACATCTCAAAATTAACATTAAGTCGGTAACACCGAGCATACCAAATTGTCAATCTGCTCTATATTAAAATATTTTCAAAGGTTTATATTTTGCTTCTATGTATATTGTTTGAACATTTTGTTATTAGCCTCCGGCGCCTCCTCTCTTAATTGTCCTATTAAAAGTAAAGCCTTTTTTAATATGATACTCACATTAATTAATATCGTGTGCATGGTAGGATTAATTGGATAACAAGAATACTTTTAAGCAAACTAGCCATGGCTTTTAATACCTCGAGAAATCTCTTAATAAGGTCAACATCCATACCAGTTAATGCTTGATACTTCTGCATTCCCAAATAAACGTCAGGCAGTTTTTGCATTAATACCCGATATTCCCATATTTCTTTGTAGATTCGACAAACTGTCTGTTTGTTCTTTTCGCCTCGAGCTTGCCATTTTTGTGAGGGAAATTTGTACGCCAAATTTAATAGGCATTCAAAAAACCGTATCCAAGCATAGAGCACATACATCCCAGATTTTAACGTAGACTCGAATTTAATGTGTGTGTTTTTGCATTTATTGATATATTAAATTTTATTGATGATTACGTATAAAATAATCATATTATAGTCGAAGATATTTCTGTCAATGCATTGCATATTTTTCGACGAGCATTGTAAATAACATTTGGTGATTCGCACATTAGTCCCAACTTTGAACTAAACTGAAAGACATTTGGTTCCCAAGATAGTCTCTTTCCGTTCTGGAAATGTCATTTGTTAAAGAGCAACCTTAAATTTTATGGAAAATCAAAATTTGGTTGATGAAAGCATTCTTCAAAGTATGATTTGCTATTGTATTGTGCTCAGGATCATGTATGAGTCTCAAGGGAACCAACGATGATAAATAAAGTTACTAGTTGCTCACCTGAAATCCTCTAAATAGCCAGATGAACCATCGAAACCCCAATTAGTTACAAAAAATATTTTTTTTTTAGGTTCCTTCCATTAGCTGAACTTGAATAAGACGCAAAGTCAGTTCGTTTGATTAAAAACCCTCTTACATTGTTATGTTTTGTGTTGGAATTGTTTTTTACCAATTTCAAAAGAGGAACTAATGCTAATTCGAGCCGCTTAACATTATTCTTGTTAAGTGGAGTATGTATTTCCTAAGATTTTCATCCCTATCACAATTTTTTTTTAATTTAGGAAACCTATTGAGGTTTACAACCGAGCGCAATTACTGGAAAATAATCTTTCTTTAACTTTTTTGCGAAATTCTTTTTAAATTTAAAAATAATTGCTGAATTAACAATTTTCTTAGAAAAATGTTTTCTTGATAAGAAAATATCAAAACTGGTGGAGCTTAAAAAAAATTAAAAATATTCGATCCATTTAGAATATTAAACGTCACGTTTTACATCTAAATAAGTAGTGTTTAATCAAAGAAGTCCAGATATGTTCAAACTCTGTTTGATTTACATAATAGAGAATACTATCAGCAACAACTGCAATTGAGGCCACTGTTGGGTTCCCACCCTTACAGGTTTTCATTAAGAAGACAGCTGCAATATGAGCTATTAATTTGAAAATCAAAAGTTAATTTAAAACAAAAGACTATGTGTCTCACCTAAAAGTACTTAGAAATCCCAAATATGCTTTATTGCATCCCCGAGTTAGGGAATACAATTTTGGAAAAATATTCGAGGTAGAAGTACTACACCGCTCCAAATGGGCCAATACTGTTCCGAGAAGTTTGGTCTGGTACACTAACGGATCGATAATGAAATCTGGAGTTGGAGCTGTTCCACGGTATTTTATGCGGAAATTCATGCCATAAAGATCTGTGCCATAATACGTATCTTCTCGAAGTAACACAGCACTACAAACATTGCCATCTTATTCAGTTAACTCTATAATAGTATAATGCTGCTACGAACCTAGGCAAGCACAACAAAGTCAAACTTGGATGGGTACTAGACGAGCTATCTGGAGCTGGTTCCGAATTTGCCTTCTTAGGACTAGAACCCTACTGCAATTGAGCTACTGCTTTAAAGCTTATTCGATTGGGAACAACAATTGCAACAACAACCTTACCACTGGGAGTGTGTTCCGGGTTTTAGACTATATTATAGATTAATTAAGACATACTCCTTCAAGGAAATCCTGTTCTGGAAGCTGGTGGGCTTTTTCATAGTCCACTTATGAGGGTATCATCTTAACAAAATTAATTTATGCCCGGAGACTGAATAAAGGTTCTGTCTAGAGAATGAACATACCTCCGAATGCCCGGCCCTTCATTGGTTAAGACGATGGATTTTTCCAAAACGAGTTCTGCTCATCGGCAAAGTTAGGAAACTCTTTAATAAGGACGTATTGGTTTTTAATAAAGAAGTCTAATGTCTGTTTAGCTATTTTGTATTATTTGTACAATAAACATGATATGATTATTGATACAATATAAGTTTTAGGTCGCAGTATCACCAACGTTGGTGACATACCAACAAGCACAATTAATTATTCTCTTACCAACGAAATATTCTAATCTCATTGTCAGACCAAATGACTGAATGAATTGAAGCTTTCGACGAAAAGTGACCCTTAATAAAAGCCAGAGAAAGTTAAAGAGACCGGCGCTGTAGAACGACGGATTGTGGTGGTTTGCCTTTAACAAGAGCAATGAAGAGACAAGCAGAGAAAATTTGTATAAAAAGAGGTATCGCAACGGACCAATACTGGTTTAATATACTTACAATACTGGTTTGAATCTACTTATTAAGAAAATAACAGTCCGGCAGGCATTCGAAGGGTGCGTCACTATGCACCGGATTTTTTAAAATGAAAAACATAAATACAATACTAGCTTGTTTTGGTTTACGTATGTAAGTACGTAAAAATAATCGTCTGGCAGGGTTCTGGTGGGTGCAAGTGCTTGCCAGACGAGTGTAGAGCTCTGCTTCGATTGATGAGATAACTAGAGCACTGTTTTTTGAATATGATTTTGAATAATGAATTTAGCTCAATAACCATTTATCGCATGGTAAATCTGACGAAAGTTTTAATCGTAGACCCCAAGAAATATATATATTGATGTTCAGCATCAAAATCTAAGACTATTTAGCAATGTCCGTCCGTACGCAATTTTTAGGTCATTAAATTCAAGCTACGAATCTGAAATTTGGACCACATATTCAATAGGGCTCCAAAATGGTTAAGTGTACAAAATAACGATCACTGCCACGCCCACAATTTAGGAAAAGCCGTTTTAAAACTAAAGTTGGAATGATAGAGTGTTACAACCTTCACAAGATATGTAGGCACTGCCCTCATTAAAAAGTGGTTTGATCAAACAAGAGTCTTAAGGATACGGATAAGGTAATTCCTCCCTATTTTTTTAAATTAATTACACAAAACTCCGCATGAGACTACCTCTAAATTCTAAAAGCTTTTCAATAGAAAATTTATTTATTTATTTTTAATTTTGTAGTCAAAAACGCCAAGCACTTTCCTAACGCATCTGTCTCTACTAGACTAAATTATTTTTTACTTCAAGCTTTTAATGTTAAGGTCGACGTTGAATGTCTCATACTCGATTTTGTTGAACTATAATAACACACAAGTTATTTCAGCAAATGGGCTTTGGTTGCTGTTAAACTTAAAGTTTTTTTTTGACGTAATAGTCACGAAAAAAATTCACTGGCTCTTAGACTATGTGCTCATGTATAAAATAATCCATAACCGTTCCAAAAACTGCAATTTGTCCAATAACAGCGACCATATTACCTTATAATGCCTACTGCTAACTATTTGAATACGCTGCCAGATATTGGAACTCACTACCTGCATTCATCAAGAAATATAAAAATAAATTCAAAAGTGAATTTTTTGCATATTTCACGTATGTAATTTTTCTTTTGTTTTTCACTTTTTTCCCTTTTCTTCTATTATTTTATTTGTCCTTTCTATTCTTATATTGCTCCTATTTTTTCCTTTTTTTAAATCTAATCCCCGCTTTCAACAATCTTTCTTTAATGTTCAGGTCTTAAAGTGATTGAACTGTTTTTTTTTTCTTTTTTTCTATTAAATATAGTTTACTTGCCTTTTTATGTAAATTAATTAAATCAATATTTTTCTTTGAACCTATGTAGGTAATATAGAAGACTATTGCTTTTATTTGTGCTACCAATAAATTAAATTTAAATTGAATTGAAATTGAATTAAAATCAAAAAGCGCACCTTCCTAGTTACACTTTTCTCGGTTTATGAAACCTTATTAATATTTTACACTTATCGTCGCTTCGCGATCATTATGAACGTATCGAAACACTATCGCATTATTTTCAGGGTCTAATCATTTTGATTTGCTTCAGTAAAAAATATTCATCAAATTACACAATCATTCCAATCACATAATACTATATATGTATCTGTATATACCAACCAAATATAAATGAATTTGCTTAACTAGCAAAAATAATCACGGCTAAGAGGAGGGCTACCGCCAGCGGGTGATGGCCAAAAACAGGAATAAGAACGTTACGGGCTAAGAAAATAACCATTAATATTCCTCCAAATCATAAAGCACGTACGCGATCTACTACACATGCCCCTGTACACATTTTCATTTACTTCAAAAACCTGAAAAAGGCAAAAGGCGACACCGAAATAATAAAGGGCTTGCACAAACCAAGCGTAGCGAGAGGGATTTCTATATGAACAACATCATTCGCTTGTGCATATAGAGTGTGCATACTTGTGTCATACAATGTAGGTATGTGACAACTTCTGGACACCAAGTTCAATTTTAATTTGTAGCCTGGGGTTCTTTGTTCTAGTCCAATAGCCAGCGAACGATTAAACTAACGTGGTCGATAAAAGTCTAAAAATCTGTAGATTAGTTGTTTCGGACCTACTTAACAAAAATAATGGTCTGGAGGGTGCATCACTTTTGAAAATGTAAAAAGTGGACGAAAAAACATGCTTCTTCTTTATGTTAACGTATGTAGGAACGTAAAAATAAACGTCTAGAAGGGTTCTGGCGGGTGCAACAGACGAGTGTATAAGAACTGCTTCGAATGAGCACTAAAGTACTCGTTTTTAAGTACAATATCTTTGTGAATAATAACCCTATATAATATAAACACCTTTTTGAAGCAATTAACTTGAAACGCTGTTAAACAAATTCATGTTTATTGGAGCAATAATTAAATAAATCGCTAATTGTATTAGAATATTAAAAAAATATGATTTGATGTGATGAACGGTATTCAATTTATTAAGATTTTCGGGCACAATTGGTGCACGTAAAATAATATCATCTAGTAAATACATACATGCAATTGGTATTTCGACTAACCAAGTCCCTGAATACCGTGTGTATTTATTGAACATATACTGCTGGGGAGTTTGACAAGCCAAATGTTACCCGATTAGATTCAAACATCCCCTCTGCTGTAGTAAAAGTGGTGTATTTGCGACTGCTTTCTTCAATTGGGATATGGGAGCATGCGTTTTTGAGATTCAGCGTTCCTTGTAAATATTCGTCCACCTTGAAGGCAGTCCAGTTGGTAAAGGAAAACGGTCATTTACAGTGTCTGCGTTTAGGCGTCTGTTATCTATACAGACCCGTGGTGAGCTGTCGACGACTGGACTAGCGAACTGAGAAAATATTGGGCGCAATATGTCTTTAAACCATGATTCTATTTGGTGATTTACAGTGAATTAAAATGAATTTTCGTTAGTCAGTGTTAGCAACATAATTACATAGTTTTTGTAAGTTCTGATAATATCATTGGTATCAACTTGAACTGTACATTCATTTCGATCCTGTCTTAAACTTCGTTCTCATAGTGAAATATTGGAACACCGTCGTTAAAATTTACCTTTGGTTTTGTTTCATACTGGATAACTTTATTTTATACTACGCTGATAAGCGTTTTTATCTTAAAGTCATACATTTTCACGAAAGCATTAAATATACCGAAGTAGGTATAACACGCGTTTTGTATTTGTTTGCGCGTTGAGTTTAGTTGTGCAATTTTTGGACATGTGCCCTGAACCGTTGCACTTAAAACATTTTGTCTTCGATGTTGCTGTTTGGAAGAACCGCAAATAAAACAGCGTAAAGCTTCACGATGTGTTTTATAGTTACCACTATACTGGCCGCTATTTTTGCTTATGTGCCTCCCACTGCTGCTACCACCCTGCCAACCATTACTACCAGCATTATTGATATTAATCTCAAAAAGATGGCGTATTTTCCAGAGACACTATTAATAATACAATGAACAATGAACAATGATCGGCCAGCTGACCAATTTCCTTCATCTTATATACACATTCGCGAAAATTTTCTTGATGCCTGTAACTGAGAATTTATATTCGATTTGCAAAGATTTACTTTAAATTTTGCACGTAAGACATGAACATGTTTTCATAAGACACCTTGTTGACCCTACTAACTGCTTTCGCGCGAATAAAATGTTTTCATAGTTTGACCAATAGAGCAATGGTATAACCTCTTCGAGTTCCGAGAGCCACTAAATTAACCGAAATGCCATCATCGCCACTGAATTTAGAAATTTAGCTCTCTTAATATCAAATAGAAAAACGAATCAAAGGTTTGCTGCATTCCTCGGTTTCCACGTTATTTGTCAGTTTTTAAATTAAATTATCTCCTTTTGTCTGTTTTGTTGGTTAATGAGCTTTACCTTTAAACTGACGATGTACATGTAGTCAAACTAGGATGTCTCTGAATCTGGAATGAATTCTTTATGGATATGAATTTAAGAGTGAAAATTATTTGTTAAGTATTTTGCGCGTTTGAGTGGCCATGTGGAAGGGGACTTTTAATAGTACTCGATACTGAATCGCTACCTCTATTGTACTCCATCTCACATCTGTGATCTGATTTCTGTCATTCAGTTGGCAATTGTGCTTATTTATTTCATCGAAGTATAGTTCTTTAACTTCAAAAACGAAGCATTGTTTCGCTAAGATAATAAACAAATCCCAAAGACAATTAATATTGCGGGTGTGGATCTTGATAATGTGTGCTTCTCTCACGGTCGGCTGTACGTTACATGGTGTCAGGTAAGTTCAGCGCCTGAGAGTACCACAATACTGCCGTGTTAACCAAAAGAAAGTCATATATCCATTTTCATAGTTTTGAGTAATAGATATCGATTTTCCTCTTTCGATCTATGCCATTGTTATATTAAGCTGTGTCGCATATATGAAACTTCTTTGGGATTCAGTAAATTTAGTTATGTTATCCTCTAAGGCTTCAATCGTGTTCAGCTTGTCCACATAGACTAACGACTTTACATAACCCAACAAGAAATAATCAAGAGGCGTTAAATCGCATGATCTTGGCGGCCAACTTACAGGGCCATTTCGAGAGATAATCTGCTAACCAAATT
Organism: Ferdinandea cuprea; assembly: GCA_963576555.1. Taxonomy (NCBI): domain Eukaryota; kingdom Metazoa; phylum Arthropoda; class Insecta; order Diptera; family Syrphidae; genus Ferdinandea; species Ferdinandea cuprea. Next base: position 13,705,843 of record OY754962.1, on the reverse strand, counting down.
CATCCTTCAACATTTCCATTGTTTCACAAGCAGTGTGGCATGTGGCACCGTCTTGATGAAACCACATGTCAACCAAGTTCAACTCAGCCAACTGAGGCAAAAAATAGTAGCGTATCATGGCTCGATATCGTTCGCCGTTGATGGCAACCTTTCTTCCACTCTCGCCTTTGAAGAAAAAATGGACCAATGATTCCAACAGCCCATAAACCACACCAAACTGTCGTTTTTTCGGGATACATCGGTAATTCTTGTATAGCAAGTGGCTGTTCATCACTTCAGATGCGACAGTTTTGCTTATATACGTATCCGTTGAGCCAGAAATGAGCCCCATTGCTGAACACAATTTTTCGATAAAACAGCGAATATTCACATTTTTCACGGAGCACGAATTTTGATAAAAAATTTCAATAATTTGCAATCGTTGATCATTTGTAATCTTTCCATGATTAAATGGCAGAGTACACTGAAAACTTTTCACTTTGACAGATGACGTTTGGACGCCATTACTAACCAGTGCTGCCAAACTGAAAAACCTTACATTTAAAAAATCACCCTTTATATTTTATTATAACAATTAAAAAAAAATTATTTTTAAAAGTCTGATGTACTAGTTTTATAAAGAAAAAATGTTTATTATTTGTATGTATATTTTTTTTCCTAATAAAAATAAAAATAAACGTTAATGTTGTATTATTCTATAGCACAATGCTATGTATAGTAATACATTGCCACCTGTAGAGACATATTATATACACACTCCAAAATATTGGCTAAATATATACACGTCGAATTGACGTATGGTTATCTTTAATGTACATTGAAATAGGGTTATCTTTCTAGGAGTAAAACACCATCCAGAAAAAAATTGCGGAAATGTTAAGCAAAAAAGTCATATATCCATACAATTTCGTAGGATATAGGACTTTTTTGCTTAACAATTGGCACTTAGGATTTTTTTGCTTAACAAACAGATCTTCGGATATGTGTCTTATTTCTTTTCCGATTTTGAGGCACTTCTAGCTCATTTTTTCTGAAAGCGCAGAAAAATAGAGTATTGGTGCACGGTTACAGATATGCTCTTAACTAAAATCATGACTTTTGGCGCTAGGACTTTATTTATTACCAGCGCATAGAAATACAAATAAAAGTCAACAACCACTGTCTCATAAATGTGGTAAGCAGGTGATGCACGGGTCAGCGAGTACATAGATAAACGAAGGGATTCTTAAAAAAACGAGTATTGACTCATATTAAGAATTGTTTTCGCGTTGTGTCATATGTAAAACATTACTCTATCTGAATTAGCAGACTGCAGATTTTTGAAGCGGTATTCGGGACGTTTCGTTAACCTTAAGATAAAAAAACAACCTAGTTTTATAATTTATGTAGTTATTGAGCATCATGTTTAAAACATTGCTCGTATATTTGGAGCCATAATCATACATATCGTCGCAGAAAGCAACCTTCAATTAACGTTTGATTGCGCCGTTTAAGTATATATAATTTTTCGAAAACTTTGGATAGAAATGGAACAATTTAAATGTGACTATACTCATTCTTACTACACCTTGGGTTTTTCAGAACTTTTACAAGTTTAAGGATAAGTCCAACTAGTAAGTATGATATTATATATGTATATGTGTAATGTTGGTTAATATGTGTGCGATGATTGTCCTTAAAACATTGATGTCCGTTTTATTAGGATCACAGGACTTTTCTTGGATAATACCCATACTTTTTATGTTGTTCCATCTTCAAATCTTATTATTTAATTTCGAATTCATTTAACCGCTATCTAGTCAATTGTAACATTGTCCGCTTACTTTAAATTAAAACAGATAAAATTGCCTTTCATTTAAATAGCGTAATAGGTTGTTTCACTTGTCTAAGGCACTTTTGCACAAAATTTTAAAAGTGCGTTTCAATAGTGAAAACGAATTTATAGTAAGATAAGACCTGGCGAGTACATTGGATTTTTTTGGCTAAATACAATCAAACTTAATCAAATTTGATATCTTGAAATTGTTTTTTTTTTTGCGACTCGAACACTGATTGCGTAATAAATTGGCCCTGGACGTTAACAGAAGGCATATACTGTAAATTCTCCACCAATTAGTATACAGGACATCAGCTATTAATGCATTTGGATTAATTGCTGTCGGTAGCAAAATTATATGCATAATAGCGTAAATTGCGATTGAACGAGATCGTGTCGACGTTTTTACATCTAGGAACGACCATTTTTAAAAATGCACATGCAAATATGCAATTAAAATGCAAGGATCCAACTTAGAGTCTGCTTACTTCTTTTTCAGTTGTGGCCCAATTCCCGGGCTGTGAGACTTTTTATTGACCAAACACAATACTATTCCGTATTACTCAAAAAAATCGCTGCTACTGTTAAATAACTTCGCACGAATGATAGTCAAAGTACCGTTGTTTAGCATCACATAAATGCGTGCTCATAATGTATTAAGATATATGTATTTTTTCGGCGCCCACAACAAGAAAACGTTTCTGAAATATATCGAAGCAAATAAATAACAATCGGGAAATATTTTACAATGCTTGCGCATGTTGCGTTCGGTCTGAATCATGGACTACGCCACAGTGCTCACATGCAGTGTACCGCAATTGGTCTAGTTTCCCCTTTCATATGTCTACACCCTGTGTAATAAGACAAAGTTAAAAAAAAATAAATAGCAAGTAAAAATAAAGGGCACAACAGCGTCGTACGAAACATTCACTCTATGCTACAGTATATATTATTATCCGAATCACACCATACAAATTTTGTATCGCCAATATTGAAAGGCATGTGAGTTTATTCTAGATGGTAACATTTGATCACATACTTCATTTTTAAAATAGATTTTCTCAAAAGTGGCGTTTCGATTTCAATCGGTTTCTTGCATATGGGACCCCTTGGATTTAAGTATTCCTTTATCCGTTTTTCAATATTGGTGTTTTTCTTAAGTAATGTGATTCGAACCTTCTTCCAAAAAAACTGAAAATGCAGCATTCTGGATGGCATCCCAGTAATCCGAAATATAAACTGACCACAACTATTTTTTGGTAAAGTTATTTAAAATGATACGGCAAAACAAAAAAAAACACCTGCGTGATAGGTATTATATCAAAAACCCTAAATACGAACTTTGAAGAAAATCCATTGAACCGTTCTGCCATATGGACTGAAAATCGAAAGGAATTTCAAGACCCACTCTTTGGACTTCTCTTAATAGTCATAATAGCATACATTGCACTATTTGAGTTCGAAATTTTAGAACGATTGCAATGACTTACTCTTTAGGATACTAAAGTAAGAGAAAACGATCACGTTTGACATGTAACAATTTTGACGACGGTACTTGTCACTCCCAAGTCCCAAGTCGTCTTTATAAGATGTGTACAATGGTATATGCATATATAAGTAATATGCAAAAAGAAAAATACTCCGGGTTTTATACCTGAAAGCGGGCAAACCAACAGCAATTAGTATGCACGGCATATGTGAGAATGTTAATTGTGAACGTGAATGAAATAAGCTCAAATTTTATTGGCGCAGTGCGTGAGTTTATGAAACTCCAAGCATTTATCGTAACATTTTTTTGATTTTTATATTTTTTCCTACGGCTGTTTAGTTTTATGTGTTCTTTAATTAAAATGTACCTGAGAACCGCGTGTATTTGTAATTGATATATGCTAGTTTTTGTAGTCAATCGTGATCTAATATTGATGTGAAAAGTGGGCTTACTCTAGAAAAAAATGTCATGCAATAAACTGTCGTCTAATTTAAGCAAACCATTGGCTTGTCGTTAGATAGATGAGATCAACCTATGAAAACTTTCTTAGCAATTCAAGAAACCGAGAATTTAAGCATGTTATAAATTTTAAAAAAAAAACTGTCAGTTTTATATAATGATAGATATAAAATCATTGGTTAGTCAAATTGACTTCAAAAAAGCAATATATAAACAAATGCAAACATATGTATATAAGTTAAGTTGCGAGTAAGGTTCAAAATGGTGTGTAACCCGAAGGAGATCACAGAACATACAATTCTTTTTTTCAGATATGACATACTTACATATTTAGTTTCTAAATAAAGTATATAAGCAATTTATTTATGAAGGGCGAATAAATGTATATAAAAATAATATTGTTTTAATAGTAATCTTATATGTTTGTAAAATCGATTTTTGATAAGAACATACTAATTTAATATTTAAGTTAAGTGAAATAATCTTACTTTACTTACTGAATGGGTTCCCGACCCGTGAGGAGTCCCTGCCTTCCATCCTTTTCGATCCCGACCCAGCGATCCGTGATGGCTTGCTCTTTAAAATGGAGGTTCTTTCTGGGGCTGGGATTCTCTTAGATGGACTATTGTTCCTTCGCTCGATGTGGCAGTGCGAATCTAGTCTTCTTGCATTTTGTGACTTTGCATTTTGGACCTCATCCATAAATTGGTAAGACTCATATAATTCGCGATTACACATTCTTCTTCATTCGCCTTCTTCACATATAGGACCAAATATTCGTCGAAGAATTTTTCTTTCGAAGAAACCTTATATTTACTCTCATTTCCTGCTTATAGCACAGCACTCGGCGAAGTATAAAAGAACTGACAGGTTAAAGGTTCTAACGAGCATAAGCAAAGCAAATGGGTTCAAAGCTCCTTACTCGAAAGACGAGGTATAAGCGCAATAAAACGCCGATTCTGCCAGTTTTGCTCTATGGTGCTGAGTGCTGGGTAATAAGCAGGAAAGGTGAGTAGATACTAAACTCTTTTAAGAGAAAAATTCTTTGAAAAATATATGGCTCTGTGTGCAAAAAGCCAAAACACGTCGACTACATTGGCTAAATCGAGCGACTGGAGAATATGCTCCAGCTAAGAGGATCTTCGATTACCCGCCCCACCTCGAAGTTGCAGCTATTAATAGTAACATTTTGTCTTAGTCGGTGGACTGATGTTTGTTTGTTTTTTGGTATCATATACAGTGCACCACGGATATAAGAATCTTTAAAGTCCAAGAAAATTATTTCTTATATCAATGTTTTACTTCTATGCAAACAACGAATATTAGATACAAAATTTCTTACATAAAAACAACGAAGAAACAAGAAAGAAAATTTCTTATGTGAATAAGAGAATGATATTTCTAAGAACAATTTTTTCTTATAAGTGAAAGAAAATTCATGAAAACAAAGACAATGCGCATAAAACAAACGTAAACTGTAAAGTTTTATTTGTAGAAATAATATCACTTGTAACCGCATTTAAATTATGCTCATATGTATCTTATTTCTGTTTTAATATATTACCTCTTAAGGCTACTTGTGAATTGTTCTCATCCTCGCACTGGTAAATGTGGTTAATATATATATATTATGATATTTTTCTAAAATCGTATTGATCCAGGTTGTCATAATATGATATATGAAAAATTTTATAAACTTACGTCATAAGGCCAAATCGCGACACAAAGCCAATTTTTTACATTTGCAATTATGGTGCTAAAGCACGCACTTAAATCACACTGTACATATTTCGCTAGAAAAAAAAACTGTTTAAGTTGTTATTTATATCTAATAAAATATTTTTACCGTTAGAGCATGAGGAATATTTTTTCAATTGCATGTGACAAACCAACACAATTTACGAAATTAAATATTATACACTTTTTGTATGATTAATTTTGTGTTGTGATAGAATCAGTGTCCTTTTATAAATATTGGGAAATTGTGCAGGAAATATACCATCGGAAAAAACCTTATATTTCAATAAGCTGAAAAACCGTGTTTCGCTATAAAATTAATTTTTAACATTCCCAAAGCCATACATATATCGTAAAAACAGTAAGATACCCTATCCCTATCCTTAGGGTATCATACTGTTCGCCCCAAGCGGACTGTAGACTTTCCTAATGGTTTTGTTACTGGATATATCTGACCTACAGGTGGTCTTTTATTTAGGTATATAAGCTGACCCAGAGAAGTTCTTTCCGTTCAAATTGGTTAATGTATATAATAAAAATAATAATTCCGAGCAGCTTCATGTTATTCGGTCAAATCAAAATTTTTATTCAAAAGTTCTATTAACCCTCACATGGGCGAAAATTATTGCCCCTTAATCAGTACCTCATTAACCCAGGTTAATATTATTATTTCATTTGTGTTTGTATGGGATTTTTGTTTTTAAAACGAAATTTTTACTTCCTACCTATTGTTTAATTCTAATTCTGGTTTCACACTTCAAGGGGGGGTAGACCCTTATTAGTGTGATAACCATGGGAAACATTTTTTTTTTAAATTTTCAAATATTTAGGCACTAACTCCAAATAAAAAGACAGTTGGGTAAAAAGTTTCCTAGATATGATCAAATAAAAATGCTCATATTAACCATGGTTAATAAAGAACGTGTGAGATATAACTACAAAGTATATAACTAAAGTTATTTCAGATATTTTGCTATATTGCTATTGATGCCGTGACTTAAAGCCCAGCAAAGTAACGCCGATTTTTGAATTCGGCGATATTTGAATTTTACAAAGAAGAAATAAAGCCGAGAAAAGGCAAAATAGTTGCAAAGCCAACTGTACTTGTTTAAAAAAAATGAACTTTAACGTAATCAATGTTTTATGATTGTTACTAGATGACTGCATTAGTTGATTGGCTTTGAGTGATACATGTAATAGTTCAAAATTCGCGGAACTGTGTTTAAGCCGTTATACAGGATGTCAGAACTGAATTAATTGATATTAAAGTTTATTGTTAAAGCCTTATATTCAGGGGGCAATTACATACATATATCCTTTGTTTCGTTTATAAGTGATTGACATTAACCTTAATTAAAATGTTGAAACTTTATTTAAATAAATAAAATGAAACTAAAATATTGAATGTGTTTAAAGTACGTATGAACGTTAAATGTTTAGGGGTTCAAATCTATCCGAATGCATTTTTAAATTCAAAGCGAAATAAGGCCGACCCGGCTTTTCACTATCACAAAGTGAAATAGCGTTTCGCTTTGCTTTATTTAACGGCACCATTCTGGCAACTGTTAGTTAGTAGTGGTAATCACAATTGCCATGCATTGCCATGTTCTTTACTTCAATTTTCAGAACGGTACAACAATGAAGGACTCTCCATCAACCCTTGCAAACCGTTCTAGTATATTTCATTTGGAAAAGTATTAGATCCTAAGTCCTTTTTCCATTAGAGGAACTTGAATAGTGTATTGTAGTGTGATTAAAACTTTGATTAAAACTTTGTAGTTTTAAAACCATGAAAAAGTCTGCCATAGGACGAGCTAACAGAGCATTGTGTGCCAGTAGACGCCTGTACGGCAGAAACACCCCAAAAATAATACAATGCCTGTAAGTCATAATGATCGGACCCATTATCACGTACCTCCGTATAGTGTGGTGACCGAAAGTTCTTGAACGGAAAACGGCAACTAAGCTACAGAAACTTCAATAAATTTCCTGTCCTGTTATTACAGGTGCGATGCCCATCTACCCAACTGCAGAACTAGAAACTATTATTGGACCTCGCTGCTACAAATCTTTATTAGAAACACAGCTGCTAGATGCGCCCTAAAACTGGAATGGGCTTACTGCCACCAGGGAATTGAAAGCAGATGGATTTTTGGGAGCATCAGCTTCGTCTAGCCTACTGAGAAAATTTTCCGGGACTTAGATAAGGAAATACTTATGCTATATAAGGAAAGTATAAAAAAGCTTGTTATCTTTCTCATAGGTCATTGTGGCCTGAGATACCATCTTAACAAAATTAATTTGCCGCCGGATACAGAATTAAGGTTCTTCATCAAAGAGGACGAATCTTTCGAAAATATTTTTGGTGAATGTCCTGCCCTATATTGGTTAAGAAAATGTATTTTTCACCCAGAAATATGTTCGATAGTGGAGCTGAAAAACTCCATCACTTAGAACGTACTACCCTTTATAAGGGAGGTAACACGTCTATTTTGATAAATGACCCTATGATACAAAAGATATTTCAGGGCGTAGTGTCAGCCAAATGGACATGGGCTTACCTAAAAAAAATACGAGGTAGTTGAAAAGGGGTTTTTGGAACTTTATTAATTGCAAAAAGAAAATGTTGTTATTCCTTAAACCATTAACCCTCTGATGACAGCACCTCATTCCGGCTCAAGAAAAAAATTTTTTTCCTTAAATCTGGCGTTTTAGAACTCAACTAAGCCAAAACTGAAAAAAAATTGTAAAAGTTGATGTACAACAATGAACGTCAGTGGTAAGTAAAATTCATCATATTCAAATACATGGAATCTTAACTGAAAAGTCAAAATTAAAAATAAATAAATAGACATCAATTTTTAAATTATATCTTTTAGTTTATTTATACAATAATAAATATCTTTAAAATAATCTAACACATTTATGGGTTTTTAGAAAATAGGATATTTCAAATGCTTTTTGAATATATAAGTTGAATTTATAAGCCGGTCCAACCACTCACAATCAAAAACATCGAAATAAAACTTCCGTAATTGTAAATTTTTAGTGGGACAATCTTCTTCATGCTCACTGACAGGCATATCTTGATTAATGCGTTGATCCTCATAAGTAAGAACTTCAACACGACTTACCACCAATTGGTTGATGAATTTGGTTTTCATAGGTGCTTTCAAAGATTTTGTTATTTTCATTGTTGTCATCCTACTCTTCGTCCTCATCATCAGATTTATCCCCCTCCATTCTGTAAGTTCTCACCGATGAACAAACATTTGGCCTAAAGAAATTAATGCATTAAGTGTCTGTTTATACCCTATCCTAAGGGTATATTAATTTTGACACATAGTTTGTAACATATATATTTATGATCAGGACCAAAATCTAAGACTATTTAGCAATGTCCGTCCGTTCGTTCGTATCAACTTTTGAGGCCTTTAAAGTTATGCTAGGAAGCTCAAATTTGGAACATATACTCCCTAGGGTACCGGTATGGTAAAGTGTTTTCAAAATACGCCCACTGCTACGCCCACAACTTAGAAAAAAAAGTTTTAAGGCTTCAGTTAGAGATATACAGTTGCACAACCTTCACAAGATATGTAGGTACTGCCCACCTTATAAATTTGTTATATAAATTTTTTTGCACCGCCTACTTTTTGTGGGCGTTTTTCACTCAAATGCTGTTTTCTTCGAAAATTTTCAATGAAATCGAAAAAAGATGTTTAACAATATATTTAGCCAATATTTTTTCAAATACATCGCCCATACAAAGTTTTTGGCCACGCCCACTTTTGAGGGCGTTTTTACAAAAAAATATTTTTTTTTCTATAAATTACATAGAATGAAATAGAATGCTACCCATCATCTTCCTAATGCTTTTTTTCTTTGGGATACATAGGGATAAGGATAGGGTATCATACTGTTCGCCCCAAGCGGACTGTAGCCTTTGCTTATGTTTTTATACACAGACGACGTATTAGAAAATTCCAAAAGCCTATAATTGTTTCGTATTGTTTTCATAGGATATGAACATTTATTGATAAATAAATCTTTTTAATATTTTTTTAATTTTGTGAGTTTTTCTAATGAGATGTGATTTATTGATTTTATTTTAATACACGAGACTTACCAAGTAAATTGGGTTTTAATGAAATTACATTTAAGCAAACCGAATACAAACTTGTTATTGCAATGAATAACCCACAGAACATTAAGTATAACTAATATATTTTGTTATAGTGCAACTGAAACAGTTCGAATGCACTGGTGCCAAAATATTTCAAATTTTGAGCAGATAAAATGCATGTTGTACACGTACAACACGTGGCATGAAAGGGTTAATTTCTCGGGAAGCACGACTTCAGACCTTCCCTCGATATGTAAGAAGTTTGCTGATTTCTTTTCGTTCTGTTTACGTTGTTACACCTATCCCCACAAAGTAGCTATGTATTATTACCGACATTTCCGAGGTAACTCAAATTCACCTCTGCTGATAGAAAAATGTTGATTGGTGAATATGCAAAGCAAACTCCCCTCGATTTATAGCAGAATAGGGCTGAACATTTTTTACTGTCACACGATATCCATATAAAAACATAAGGAAACGCTGCAGTCCGCTTTGGGGCGAACAGTATGATACAAGATCCATATCCCTATATGCCTTCAATAAAAATGCGTTAAGAAAATGGTAGTTGAAAAAAAATCTTCAATATTAAAAATAAACAAAAAGTGGACGTGGGCGTGGGCAAAAACTTTGTATGGGCGAAATATTGGCGTAATATCTTGTTAAACATTTTTTTTCGGTTTACATATGAAAATTTTCAAGAAAAAAGCATTTTAGTGAAAAATGCCTACAAAAAAGGCAAAAAGCTTTATATGGCAATCTTATGAAATAGGGTGAACACTCTATAAGTGGTCCCAATTTCAGCTTCCTAGCTGAAAACTAAAAGTCTAAAAATTGTGTACGGATGGACCAAATAGTCTTAGCTTTTGGTGCCGATCACATATATATATTTTTTGTTAATGACTAATATGAAAGGGTGCTACAAACTATGTGTCTAAATTATTATACCCTAAGATACGGTATACAAAGCCATTGCCGATTTTGTAATAAACTTACATGGTGATGACTTAAAAGACATGATTTTGATTGGCAATTATAAGCTATCACATAAGCCGATTTCACCCCTGTCTTATGATTCGAGTATACATTGGTTTCCTGCATGTCACGATCGATGGAAGTTAACGCGGTTAAATATCGATGCAAAATCTGGAGTTGATAGTTTTGAACCAATCTACGTAGCTAAGCTCATCGCTGCAAATTATTTTTAACAGATCATTGGAAATTGGTAAATTTTTAGTGACTGAGATAGAGAGTACCGGTGAAGCCGCTACAGAACATTATACCACCGCAGAAAATAAAAGTTACTTACAAAAATTTGCTACCATAAACCCAACATTCAAAACACAATTAGTGGTTTGACCAGGATTACTTCACAGCAAGAAAATTATCATTTAACCTTCTAAGGTAATTAAAAGCAGAAGCAGATCCATGTAAAGCTTTTAAAACGCAATACGTAGCGCGAATAAAATATATAAATGTCTCTGTAGAAACAAACGAGAAAATTACTATATATCAGTAGAGAATGAAATTTTAAGAAAGAAATATATTAAGAGCTTCTACGATAAAATGAAAGCGCCTTAAGGAGTTAATTTTCGTGCCGAAATTTATATTTCTACCTCAAAACTGACAGAGTACTTTCAAACTCTTCTTAATCTTACAAACATTGATAAAAGTATTCAATACGCTGAGTCTTATATAGTCGATGACCTGTTTGAAAGGGAATACGGCGAAAAACAAAAACGCACGGAAAACCCTGCCAGACTGCGCTTCGAAACCTTAATGGAAGGATTGAAAGTCCTCTTGACCGGAAGAAGTACGCGTTAGCTATTACATGTGAAATTCTTCCATGCAACATAGTGTAGATGAAACTTTGGTGATGTAAATTTGAGGAATGCACATGGAGGTGACGTTTGGACATGATTAAACCACTCCTCTCATACGCATCGGCTATTTGGTGGGACAGGCTTTCCCAAAAACGGGTTACTTCTTCTTTTGCTAAACTCCAAAGCGGTTCTATGTCTCGGCTGCACAGGGGCCGTACTTAACACGCCGGGCTCTGCTCTTAACGGTTTGATGAATCTTCCTTCCTTATTTTATAATATTAATCATGGGGTATACTCTAAAAACCAACTTTCACTTAAAGAGAGGTGGCTTTTGCTACCATGCGCACTGGAATTTTGAAGAACTTGGCCGAGATTTATCGTTCGAGCCCTATCTTACGGATATGCCTTCCGATGAAATAACAGCAAAAATCCTTCTGCAACACGTATACAATGTCAACATTCCTTAGGTAACTGAATGGTTTCAGGCAGACTCTGAGCCACATATGAGGAACTAACCAGATAGTCAACTTGAAAGAGAATATCCCTGCTCGCCGAAAAGCTAAGTCGAGCTGAAAGTACCCACATAATTTGGACATGGGGTACAAGGGGTTTTACGTGCGAATCAAATGGGAACCGTGCACACATGTATCGAATTGCATGGGTTTTATTGGGAGCGGCTATTGAATGATATTAAATGTATTTTTTTTAGCAAGAAGTTGGGAGCAGTTGATGAATTTGAGCAGATTACTCCGTGTGTGTGTAAAATAAACATGGAAAATATGATGTTTTAACCAAGTTATTCTAATTTTTAATGAAAAATAATCAAAAAAATATTGACTAACGTGACTAATATGTAATAAGTAAGTCGATCATATATTTTCTGTCGACAATAAATTTAAGTATACCTATACAAACACGGATTTCGTAGTTAATGAGAGGTTTCATTAAACTTTTACAAAATTGGGCACTGGTTCAAAAGGCTTGTTGATATAACGTGGACCAAATTGTAACAAACATTATTTTTTTTACATGAAAAATATTTTTTTATCAACATTTTCAATCGCTTACTAGTAGTAGTAATAAATTGTTTTGTTTATTTTCATAAAAAAAAATTTAAAAAAAATACAAAACATTATAACTTCTGCTGGAAAGAGAAGCTAAATAATTCAATATATGTATAATTACAATGTGCATGCTTATTTTTGAGTCATACTCAACTACCAAGCATTTTCGATAAAAAAATGCACCCACAATATATTTATGCCGTGCATTCGAGCTACCGTCTGTTCTCCTTCTTCTGTCTGTCACTTATAATTTCGAAGATAAAGCATAAAAACTTAAATAAAAAAATTCCAAAGCCGTCTAAGAAAACAAACAGCTAAGAAAATTCGATGACAAAGTTTGTAACACAAAATAATTTAAAAAGGATTAAAAATACTTTTTTCACACCTTTTTTATCGATGCATAGAACCCGAATATGTATATACATTAAAGTTTCATATGTTGAATAAAGGCAATCAAATAATAAATAGATAATTTAACAATAAAAAAATTTAATATATATATATATATATATATATAATCATTCTTAAACTATTTATTATAAATATTTTACACCCAAACATTACAAATTTAGTAATATTTATTTCAATGCTAAAATAAAATATACATTTTATCTCACTTTATTAACCAAAATGTAAAGAATAAAACAACCCAAGTCTGTTTACTTCAAGGCAGATAAAAATAGGGAACTATATCTTATAACCGCAAAAAATATTAGACATAAACTAAAACAACTTCGTATTTATTGTGTAACTAATGTTTTGTTTCATCATAAACATTCACATTAAATAGCTATACAAGTTGAATTACGTTAACTCAACACTTCGCCGCACTTCCTATTTCCCAACACATCCGCCGTGACCAGCTGTTTTTTGCTGCCATTTGGAAATGTTGCAAAACTCCCCACATTTATTTTTGGGGGGTAAATAAGAAAATTAGATCTAACTTCATATGTCTGGCTCACACGTATTCACAGATAGGAAAATTGAGAGAGAATTTTGCGGCCATTTTTAAATATCTTTTGTGGGTTGTAAGTGATAGGGGAATGCAGATTTGACTATCTGGTTAATTCCTCATCTGTGCTCTGAACCAAGGTATTTATGCCATCGTATTTTCACAGATGGCTCCAAAACCGGACAGGGTTCTGGTGCTGGATTTTTTGTGCTATGCGATAATATTATACTACACTACCCCTTCGGTCTGTTTTAGAACTGGAGGTTTTCGCCCATTAGCTATGCGCTATATTGTGAACAACAGGTGGCATCATAGGAAATGAGATCTCCGATGAGCTTGCTAGGTAAGGTGCGACTGCGATGTATGCAGACAGACCAAACTACTGCGCCCGGACATTTGCAAAAAGTCTGCGTTGTTCCTTCTATCTCTCAAATCGACTGCAGACGGTTTATAGGCATCCTTCTTGTCACCAAGCTTTTGATAAACAAGATAAATCCAATATTTTTTTCTTTTTTTGCAACAGACAAACCGACTTCGGAATGAAAAGAATGGACTTTTGACGGTAGTCACCCAATAAATAATTCTAAAACCCAACATGAAACTCACACAGCTCCAAAAAAAAAATTAGCTGCATTAAAAAAGCTTGTAAATGAAATACCAATACCAATTCACCTGACTAAGTTCTAACTTTAGAAATAAACAAATGCTCCTACAAATTGAAAAGTTTTGTATGCTAGTAGTATAACGATATGGCTAAAACTTAACATTTAAAATAAAGAACCATAACCATAGTCCGATGAATTACCTTAGAAACTAAGGCAGTTTTCAGGAAAATTACCTAATATATACTGATAATTATGGTAATTTCAAATGGTTTTCGATCCCTTCGCATAATCTGAATATTTTATTGCGTTGCTCTACGCATGTCAAGCATAATGGCTGCCACGGGCCAAAGCAGCAGAATATAATTTTACGTGGGCCTAAATAAATAAAATTTTTTTAAAACACACTTATTTTAGAAACCAAAAAAAACAACAACAATAATGATAACATTAATGTATTAACGTTTTCTTCCATACACATGACATCTTTTCTCTACTAACATCTTTTCAACTTGTGGTAAATTTTTGTTCGCAGTGATTACTTTCAAAACAGACCCAAAGTGTATATTAGTTATTCTGTATCTTATTTCCCTTCAGGAGTGAAGTTATTTTTCACCAATAGGTACTTCTGCTCGCACCGATAGGTACTTCCAAACATGCAAATGATTTCATATGCAAATTTTCGAGTGATCCCAAATCTGGTTGGCTAATACTTATAAAATTCGGTATCCCAACTTCACTGAATTAAGATCTTAATTTGGAGTCATACTGGTTTTATACTACCTCAATTTGTATATGATTTGGTACTGATTCTATATTTATGGATAAATACCTAAATTTATTTTCAAATTTATTTCTAAGGCTTCAAAGGTTTCTGCGTATTTTTTATATGAAGCTTTTTCAGCTAAACTTGATTTATACATATTACATGTAGGAAAGTGTGTCAAATTCTCGTTTCCCCACTCATTTTCTCAAAAAGATAGCTTTCATTTGCTTTCATCATGCTTTAACTTCGTCACAATTGTTCGAATAGTGTAATACTTCCCTTGTAGTCTAAAGCAGCGTGTTAGCGCTCTCGAAATTTGTTTGCGTGTATGGGGTTGAAACGCCTATGTCCATTAACAGATTTATCTACCCCGAACTCAACTACGATCTGAAGAGTAAAAAAGATTTTAATGATTGTCACAGCATAGATGCGATGTCCTTGATTGTCGAGCTAGATGTGAAATGTTGAATTTAAACTAAAAAAATTCAGGAATCTTTGTTCCTTACAAAATCTGAATTCAGAAGAAAATACATTTTGTTTAATGGCAATATGTCGACTATATAATAATATAAGGCTTATTTGGACCGGAAAACTCTATTTAACAATGGAAGAAACAAAAACTAAAACTAAAGTGTATTTCCTCATACATATCCAATCCATACGCACTTTTCTTCTCGACTTCTTGCCGAGTATATTAATATTCATACCTGAAGCAAGTATGAATTATGACCGCTCACAAAATCTTCACTTCGAAGACAAGAATAAATTGCAAATATATTGCTGCAAAGTGAATCAAGTTTATACTCATTTTATAACTATACCGTTGCGATTTGTGAAGAACATGCTTAATTTTACTATCTATGTCGCCGAAAATAGGTGTTGCAATTTGCGAACAAGAAAAATGTTAAACTGTAAAAAGGTATTTGGTTCTTTCGGTATTTTCGATGCAAACATTAAGATTGTAATTAAAGATTCTAAAATGTCAAATTACGTTTTCAACAAATGTGTAGTACGAGTAGTACATGTAACATTAATACAAATTTCTATCGATTTTATTATTCAGAGGTA
The DNA here is from genome assembly GCA_963576555.1 of Ferdinandea cuprea. Lineage (NCBI taxonomy): Eukaryota > Metazoa > Arthropoda > Insecta > Diptera > Syrphidae > Ferdinandea > Ferdinandea cuprea. The sequence continues at coordinate 13,689,947 of OY754962.1, read as the reverse complement.
GTTAATTAACAAATATTTTTCACAAATTGTGATTGGTTAGTTAAATTCATACTTTGAATAGTATATTGCATAGGGCATATTTTAGTATAAACAATCCGATCTCGAAATACAACTTGATATCGCAAATCATTCTAAACCAAATGTAACAGATTGAAATGTTTTTTGCATTAAATTAGCTTATTTTTAATAAATCTTAAAAAAAATCGTCAGAATATACGAAAAATATGTGATTGTAAAAAAATGGCTTTAAAATGGTTCTAAAATTGTTCTCTTGTTGTTCTTCTAATATGGTAATTCTTATTTTAGTTTGAAATCTCTTCAATATTCAAACATTTTTCAAACATTTTATCGCATCAATCAGGCAGAAGGCGACGTCATTGCCCACTTATTTGATTTAATTTTTTTTTAAATTTGTAATACAAAATTAATATAGTAATATAGAATCATATGCCTATGGCCACTCCTTGGTATTCAGTGACTTGAAAAACGAAGTAAATATTTTTGGCTATATCTACCTTCTAGTACCTACATATATGGAGCTAGTTCACAAAAAGCAAGCTCATAAAAATATTTAATTATTTTGAAACATATTTCAATGGACAGAGACCAAGACAGCCAAAAAATTATGGCATAGAGCTTCTTTGCACATCTAGCTAAAATGCATATCAAATTCTACGCAATCTATGGGAAAGCACTGAAGTAGCTTATATATATATATATATGCTTCATGGTTCTATCATAAAAATTAAGCCAGCTTCAAACAGTACAATATGATCAACAATGAAGAAATTCGCAATCGATCAAAAAAACAGAAGGAAAGGCTACAGTCCGCTTGGGGCGAACAGTATGATACCCTAAAAAATATTGGCTAAATATATTGTTAAACATTTTTTTTCGATTTCTATGAAAATTTTCAAAGAAAACAGCATTTAAGTGAAAAACGCCCACAAAAAGTAGGCGTGACAAAAAACTTTATATAACAAATTTATAACGGTTTTTTCTAAATTGTGGGCGTGGCAGTAGGCGGATTTAAAAACTTTTAACACTTTACCATTTCGGGACCCTAGCGAGTATATGCTCCAAATTTCAGCCTCCGCATAACTTTAAAGGGATCAAAAGTTGATACGGACGGACGGACGGACGGACATTGCTAAATAGTCTTAGGATTTGGTCCTGATCATAAATATATATTATTTTATGGATCTACGACGAATATTAAGGGGTGTTACAAACTATGTGTCAAAGTTAATATACCCTTAGGATAGGGTATAATAAACCAATTTTCTGTTGCTGAAAAAAATTGTGATGAACGCCCAATTGACGCAATTTCGACATTTAAATTTGAATTGTTGCCATATGTTGAAATGATGGAAAAAAAACAGCAATACTCACATTTTCTTATGTTTTCGAGTGAGCTTTTTTCAATGGTGATGGTTAAACATTTTTAAGAAAAAATGTAACTATGGGAAAATCGAAAAAAACACAGAAAAAACCGATATTCTTACTGGGCTTTTTTGTTTAAAATGATTTTTCTCTCCCTTTTTTACATGCCTAAAATCAATTAAAATTGCGACCTCGATGTCAGAACTACAAATTTACGTTTGGTTATTTTTATGTTCACCAACATGAACCAAAATGGGGCTATAATTAATATCTTAATTTTTTTTGTTCGAAAACTGACCTTTTTTTTCGAAAACTATAAGCACTGAAAATGATGATTTTTTATTAAAGTGCTCATATATTTTTTTTCCGAGAGTAGATGGAAAATCTTCCATGAAACATTTTGAGGGCCGGCCGCGCGTGCTGATAATAGTTGAGATTCTTACTCACTAAAAACACCTTCCTACAAAAAACTTTTATGCTACAACAGGCAGGGAAAGTCTGCAAATATTAACTTTACTTGTTTTGGTACAAACCCAAAGATGTATACCGTACGTCCACACCGGTTTTAGAACTTGCTTGTATTAAAGCAGCTTGTTTTGCATGCTGAGCTTGGAGAATTTACTATCAGTCAATGCATTTGATTAAATCTGATAACGAGCTCCTCGGGTTTCTTCTTAACATGCGATTTCCATTTCAATTCCCAAGTGTATAGCCTCGTTTGCGTACGGTATTTGTACCGAATCAATATAAATGGGTGGATTATTTACGTTTAAGTTGTAATTAACGTGCGTGGATTTTGTCTCCTTGAGGGCAAACAACTTTTTGTCCACAAGCATATTCTGTCGATAGATCGTTGAAGCTTATTTGTCGCAGACCGAATCGAATTGTCTACAACTAGAATAGTCGTATCATCCGCGAAAGTTGCTATGGTAGTATCCTCTTCTTGTGGGATATCGGCAGTATATAAAAGGAATAAAATCGGGCCCAGCACACTTTATTGTCGAACTTCCGACGCGATTTCTCTGAATTCTCATATAATTGCCCTGGGAGAGCGCTGATTAGTTCATATTTTATTCCTGTATGCCACACTTTGTCGAAGGCCTGAGAGATATAGATGTAAGAAAAACGCTAGAACAGATTTTTTCACCTTAAGGATCTGTTTCGTAATTAGGTTATATACTTGTTTTATTTAAGTTTTTGTATTTTAAAACAGAGTTCGACCAGCGATACTCGTCTAATTTGAAAATTGTCAGATACCGTGATAGGAATCGTATCTTCAACCAACGCTTCACCGTCAAATGGTTTAAACGTCTCTTTAAGGTGTTCGGCAAATATTTCGGCCTTTTCCTTGTCCCCTTTCGCCAATTCCGCATTATTTTTCCCGATGGGTGGCGGCTGCATCTTTGGCTTTTTCATGCCTTTCATAGCATTCCAAAGCGAATAGTTAGAAGTTTTATCCGCCGTTAAACTTTCGAGATACATAGAGATTTCACGATTTTTAAAGTGCCGAATGTCTCTTTTGAGGTTGCTGGAAAGATTATTTAAAATTGTTTTATCCTGCAGAGCGCGAGATTGGTGCTATCTTTTACGCACTCTTCGTTTTTCCTTTACTAAATCAGTAATTTCGCGGGGATATTTTAATTCGTTACTTGTAGTTGCTCTCTTTTTATGGGGAGTATTGTTCCACGCTGAAGTTTGCAAGGCATCGATGAATTGATTCACTTCGTCTTCGAGTTCATATGGTGTTCGAAGGGATTCTTTCAGATCGATTTTATTTATGCAGTCTTTTCTAAAGGAGTCCCAATTAGTTATTTTGCTAGTAAGTTTTGGTGGACCGTCCATTTCGCGTAAACCTCCGCTGGTAATTATCATAATGACCGGTCAGAAGAGAGATCAAAACTTTATTCAATTTTGACTGAGTTTTCAGATACTCCTTTTGCGATAAAAAAAAGTCTATGAGGTCTGGTGTTTTTGCCATATCCGAAGGCCAATAAGTGGGTTTGCCAGACGAGTAAAAGTCTTCCCCAGACTCTGAATAGAATTCGACCTTTTTGTGAGATACATCTGGATGCACATAAATTGTGTTTTGCGTTGAATTCTCCGCCAATTACAAAGTTCTGTCCAAGTCCAGTCAAATATTCCTCTAAAATCATTTTTTCCTAACGTCGCTCGTGGGGGACAATAAATAGATGCAAAGTTATATGTAATACGTTTAATGCTTTGCATTTCATCAAGCTCAATTACTTCACCCGGGGAGTGATCAGTGGTGTATTTTATAAAAAAAAAGGACGCTCCCCCTCTAGCCCTTGCCCGTGATAACCGCTGTAACCTCTAATTTTAATACCTGATTCTTTCCTCAAATGCGTTTCCGATACCAGGCATATATCAATACCGGTTTTGTGAAGGAATGCTTCTAACTCGTCGATTTTATGCAGAGGGCATGCGCGTTCAATGTTACTACTTCTCTAAAAGTTTTCATAATTTAAACAGGAGTTGGTGTGCTTCGAAGTTTATTTTCTCTATTTAATGAGAGATATTTCTATTTCCTTCCATAATTCTTTTACACAATGAATGAAAATTAAGACCTACCTTTACGAAGCGTACTTAATAGTTTCCAAAAATAAACAAATGGTCTATTAAAATTAAACATGTTTAAACTTTCACCTTATAGCCATTATACAATTGTCATTCTAATAATTGACATAATTTCTTAAAGGCAAGTTTCTACCAATTACTCACCATTATGCACTATAACAAAAACAAATAAGCATGAACAAATTTAGGACAAACTCCATGCCCTATAGCCGCCGCATTTAATTTAGAAGTATATTATGTAGTTAACTTACGTTGTAGGTAAAAGTAGCGGCAGCCTACCCAATGCAAGTATTGTTTCATGCTTAAGTAATTTGTAAATTTCTCATGTGCTCATTTGCATTAAGCGTTAAGCAGTAAGTATCTGTCACATAAAATCATTAAACCTCACCCCTTGGTATGTGACCTGATTTTAATTTTTAACTCGAACACAACACAACACAACAAAGTCCCATAAGTCACAGAGTAATTAAATCACAGTTCGGTTCGCCCCACTTATATAAAAATAAACGCGAACTTAATGGAGACATCATGGTTTCTCTATCTACCCGCGCAAGAGTCATTAATATCATTAACACGCCAAATGAATGATGTCGAGGCGTTAAGATCACCTCAAGCAAAGTTGTTAGATTTGTTGGTCGCAACCCCTTTCGGAGCCAAATATATATATTCAAAGGTCGTTCGTTGATGATCCTAATGATGATTAAACATTCAAATGAAGAGAAGTAATAAAAATTAACCCTTTGAATAAATAATTCCAAAGTTACAACCCTTTCTAGGATTGCCGCCTCCCCTGCGTAACGAATATGACTTTAATTTTTTCCACAACAGTTGATTTCGGGTCTTTTTTCCTCGTTGCTAAGTTTCCGCTCCTTCTGATTAAGGTGATGATGAGGATATTGTCGCTTAGTCACACAAAAACTGTTGTTCATACTTTGTGCTGTGTAATTTGCATCTGTAATGCGTAAAAGACGATTTGAAATATTCCCAAGGAAAATAGGGTTGTTCTGAACAATTAACACCATTGTTCAACCCTTTCGCGTGGCGCTGGCTGTCTTGACTGCCTGTGGGTGTTGGTAGATTTTTGATAATCAAGACCCAACCATTGATGTCATTTTTTATTTGCAGAGGGTTTTGGTCCTGGACTTTGTTTATATTATTTTAAAGTGAGACGATGGAAACCAATTAAGAGGTTTGACAGACTGGTGTAATGTTGTAATTTGGGATCAACACCTGCACGGGGAAAACAATGCCGATTGGGGGAGAATTGTTTTGTTTGCCTTTACAAGGAATGTGAGAAGATAAGATTTTGGTCTGATGGTTTGGCGTTGTTGTGTGATGGTATTTATGTATGTTGAGACGTGATATTTTTATAGTTACTCTAGCACTACACCCTCAGTAACAGGTTCGCTTACGACAAAGCTAGAATCATAAAATTGCGTTATTTTACGGTACGCACAAGATTTCATACTAAATTTAAGCATGATTAGTTATTAAGTTCCAGCAACCAAAAATAGGAACTCAATGCCCGATTATCTATGTGAGTTATAGCCGGCCCTTTTATTTAACTCAATAAAAACCTACAGTTATAAGTATGGAGTTATATTTAAAGAACACACGCGGAAAATTATAAAATATTGTATATTGTCCATTTGAGTGGCTTGGTAGCCGCTTCTTCGCTCTTCCTCAGCAACCAAAAGGCTTCGAGTTATGAAACTATACGTGAAGGTTGCAGTTGGAAAACAAACACTGAAAGAAATAAAAACTATGTATACTCCAAAATAAGATGTGGCAACCGCCCATATACCTTACTTGCCCTAAATTTGTCAAATTTTACATAGTGGTTCTTGTTTTTGTAAGACAAACAAGGTACTACAAAAGGGTGGTCCAACGAAAACGCACGATGTTAGTTGTAAATAAAACCAAATGTTTTCAGAAAATTATCTTACTATTTTTTATTATGATAGAAAAATCTATGACAATTACATATGTGTGAATACCTCTATCCGATATTCCATATTTTCAATGACTTTAAGACATAATTGAGGTTCAACGTCGTTAATGTGTCATTATCTCATCCTTAATTCTTGAATTGTTCTTGGCATATTCAACGAAAGGAGCCCATCGGTGTCAAATTACGTGTAGGCCAATTAACATCCATACCACGCACCATCCATGGTGCCATGGTGCCATCCTGTTGGCAGCACATATCATTCAATTCCATATCTTCAATTTCAAGCCACCAGAAGTCCCGTTATCATCTCACGATAGCGACCACCATTCACGGTAACTACTTGGCCGTAACGCCGTGTGCCCATAAACCGCACCAAACAGTCACTCTTTGTGGATGCACAGGTATTTTCAAATTTCCTACAGACCCAGTTTGCTGTAATTTCCGATTGTGGACACATGTGGTCGATTATGCCGACCAAAAAACCCATTTGGTTGAAGTGCACGAAATGCATTTTGATTTGAACGCCCATTTCCGTAAAAGGCTTCAACAATCTTAATGCGCTGCTCAATTGTGTACCTCTCCATGGTTGAATTTGTCAAACACTGAAACAAAGAAATATCAAATTTAGTTGGAAAAAAACTAGACGTTAATGTATGACTAACAATTAATATCGTGCATTATAGTTGAACCACCCTATATATAAACATAAGCAACGGCTACAGTCCGCTTGAGGCGCACAGTATGATACCGTATCCTTATGCCTATGTACCCCAAAGAAAAAAAACATTCGGAAGATGATGGATAGCATTTTATTTGATTCTATGAAATTTATAGAAAAAAATATAGTTTTTTTATAAAAACGCCCCCAAAAAGTGGGCTTGGCCAAAAACTTTGTAAAGGCGATATATTTGAAAAAATATTGGCTAAATATATTGTTAAACATTTTTTTCGATTTTAATGAAAATTATCGAAGAAAACAGCATTTTAGTGAAAAACGCCCACAAAAAGTAGGCGTGGCAAAAACTTCGTATAAGAAATTTATAAAGGTGGGTAGTACCTACATATCTTGTGATGGTTGTATAACTTTATCTCTCTAACTTAAGCCTTAAAACGTTTTTTTCTAAATTGTGGGCGTAGCAGTGGGCGTATTTTGAATATTTTAACACTTTACCATTTCGGAACTCTAGGGTTCCAAATTTCAGCTTCCTACCATAACTTTAAAGGCCTCAAAAGTTGATACGGACGGACGGACATTGCTAATTAGTCTTAGATTTTGGTCCTGATCATAAATACTTTAAGTGGTCTGCGACGAATATTAAGGGGTGTTACAAACTATGTGTCAACATTAATATGCCCTTAGGATAGGGTATAAAAATAGCTACCAAACGAAAACAAAAAACAAACAAAAGTGGGCGTGGCTAAAAGCTTTGTATGGGTGATGTGATGAAAAAATGTTGGCTAAATATATATATACCACAAAAAGTAAGCGTGGCAAGAAACTTTAAATGGCAAACTTATGGGAGTTCAGTGTCTACATATTTTGTAATGGTTCTAATCCTTTATCTCTTCAACAACAGCTTTAAAAGGGTTTTTTTCTAAATTGTGGGCGTGGCAGTGTGCGTATTTAAATTTTTTTTTTACACTTTACCTTTTCGAAACACTAACGAGAATATGTTACAAATTTCAGCTTTCTAGCCTAAATTTAAAGGCTTAGTCTTAGGTTTTGGTCCTGATCAAAAATATATATATTTTTAGGGATCTACGACGAATATTAAAGGGTGTTACAAGCCATGTGTCAAAATTAATATACCCTAAGGATAGGGTATAAACATATTAATAAAAGCGAAGAGGAAAATAAATAAAACGCCCATGATTATGTATGAGCAAGAGTGAATGTACGTTTGCACATATTCGTCCACTTAATTGTTTACGCTCAGTGAACTCAGAAAATACAAACTCGCGCAAGAAATGTTGCAATTTTCTGAAATCTTTGGATGGGTATCCCCAAATGTAGGAACCAAACAAATTTGTTATCGTAAAAATAGTAATAAACAGAACGTTACAGAACTTGCATAAAAGAAGAATTACATTATTCGATTTCATAAGTCATTTAATTCATAAAGAAGCTTATATCATAACAAAAAGGCATTTTAATCTATTATGACTAACATGTACTGTACGGTTCCGTGAAATAATGTCGAAAACCAACAAATTTTGTGTCCGAACTAAATTTAAAACAAATAAAAAAAGACTAAAATAATGTCGATCACTTCAATAAGATTATTAAAATAAAGTGAATTACTGAAATAACCGATCAACATTACTGTTTTATACTACTACATTAGAAAATGAGGTCGAGCATAAAAATTGCCGCCAGTTTGACAATACTTTCAATATTTTATGGAAATTGAGTAGATCAACAATATTTTCATTTACTTTATTTCACTGCTCCACTTTCTCTTAACCCATGTAAAACTCTCAGCATGAATGACATTGTTTTCCCCACGTTTACCGCTAAACTAATTTTTCCCGCTTCTGTTGCAATGGTACTAGTGACAGCTCGCTGCGTTCTGCAATAATATCAATTTTGCAGGATTTTTCGGGCATAAAACCGCACCCATAGGGTCCAGATAGTTGACAATTGGTTTCAGGCGCTCGAACAATACGGACAAGATCTTTCATGCGATGTTTAGGAGACAGATACCTCATAGTTGGCGACGTTCAGATGATGTCTTGATGTCTGATATTTACCAAGTCTTCTGGTTCTACCTTAAACAGTTCGGCCTGTAGGCCGTCCACCGCGGCAGCTTAATTCCGCTTAAGTTTAGATATTGCTATCCTCTCTTCATTTTGGAATTATTGTTCCAAGTAACAATTTAGCTTGCATAAGGACCAAGGAAGGCTATTTCCTAATTTGTATAACAACTGTTAGAGATCGTATGGAAACCTATTTGGCGCACTTAAGCGAAGCTATATACTCGCCTTAAGACCTTTGCTCACAGAATTAGCTAATTAAAGAAATTCCAACTTATGACATATTTTTCTTATATTTGTTCGTATTAATAATTTCTATCATTTTAATGCGTCAATTTTTTTTCAAGTTTTTCTGAAAACGTCAAACATTTTATTTAAATTGAACAATTACTTAGCTTCGTCCCGTAATCGCACTCGAGACCATCCGCGTGCTAATCCACACTTATCCACGGTTCAAACTCATTTATACATAGTAATGATTAAAAATTAACAAGTTGATGCTATTTTATATTCTCAAATATCGCAGACGCAGATGCACGATTTAAAATTGAATATAAACAGATATAAGTAGGTATTGTTTATTATGAAAATACTATAAAGTCATATATTATTACAAAATATAAGAAAAATTCTAAATGATCATAAGTAGATACTTTAGTCTTTGTTATATGTTGTCCCTGATTAATGAAATAAATACTTAGCTTAATAATAGTGATTAATTGGGTATTATTCATATTATTTTAGTACCATTTTTTTATATATATATATTTGTAAAAATCTACATTAATTTTACTTTACTCTCTCGTAACATAAAACCTTAAATAAATATTTATCTTTAGTCCGGGTTTACTACTAAGTGAGAAATCCCAGGTTCAAATCCCCACTATATTGATCGTATGTAATGCTTGTGTTCAAATTCACAAGCCTTATAGAGGATCTTTCTATTGACTTGGAATAGCAAGCTTTAAAGAATCTGTTATTTTTTAGAGTTCAACCAACTTATTTCGAAAGGCCTTATAGCAGCCTTCTCAAAAAAGAGTCAAGCCAAGTTCTTTAACAACTTTGGCACTACACCCTTCTTTACACGAACCAGCTCAGACCATTTTGACCCCCCTCTAACTTCGCTTAGTTGCAGAATGTATTCGCTCGATAAATAGTAAGGTATAAAAAAAAATTAATGTATTTTCTTCGAAATCAAAATTAGTACTGGCTTAAATAGACGTAACTGACCTTTTTCTCAGTAACCTACACAGAAAAAGATATTGGTTGTCAATTGACGATCTCGGTTGGCACATTGACAATCTCGGTTGTTATATTAACAATCGTACATGTCAATATGAAAATCAAAATCAGTTTAGTGTTCAAAAAGTTCATATTGACAACAGTTTTGTTATCGACAATCGAAGTTGTCAATATGAAATGTTGTAATTTAACGAAAGCTCGAAAATGAAACTTCATGGAGAATTAAAAACAAAGAACATCATCACATTGACAAAGTCGGTTGTTATATTGACAATCAATTTTAATCTTATAATATTCATAATCATTCTTTTTATATCTTCTCTCTAGGATTCACATAATTGCTTATTTTATAGTAATAGAAAAATGTGTTTTCCTCTTATTTCTTTAGACTACTTATTTTCAGATTGTTTCTTTTCTTTTCTTATTTCTGATGATCAATTTTTGTTTCCTTTCCAAATTTGTATTTATTAAAAATGTTATACAAAGTGTTAACAATAAAGTATCACATTTAAAATATATAAATAAACGTATATAAATACTTTTTTGGCATTGTCATATTTGAGGTTGTAGTAGGTATGTCCATTTTTTTAATAATAGAACAGTAATTTGTAAGTACTATTTTACTAACATGGCACCTAATCTAATTTGGCAAACGAATATTTCAATTTGATAAGCGAATTCATTTAATTTACTATTGTGTTAATCGTATCAAAAATTGTCATTTTCATTTGCAAACTTCAAATAATAATCGCGTTCATCACATTGACAACCACGATTTTTTATAAAAAAAATTTAGATATTTCAATTCAACTACACAGAAATTTGATGAATAGAATTTGTTCATACTTTCTTCCTTTCTTCATTCAAACTGCGGTTGATGGCTCAAAACTAACAACTTTTGTCAATATGACGTACCTTTTTGGTTCAGTGTAGGACGTTTTAATGAGCTATGACGAACTTTTTTGTAAATATGACGCACCACCTTTTTGTTTCAGTTTAGGATGTTGTAGATGTACATATTTTTAAAGCTAATGAGCTAACTGACTTAGAGTAAATTACTTTTTGGTTAATAATATATTGTCAGTGCTTCAGAAAATTGTATAAAAGAAATCGGATCTATGCCTAAGTAGCTGGTGATCAACCTGACAATCTAAACTTTAAATGTGCTTTATAATTATATTAAATAAATATCACGATAACTGAACAATTCAGCAACATAACAAATTTATCTGGGTGTATGGAAAGACAAAACTAATCTAACAGCAGCAGCAACATTTTCGGGTCCAATGGAAAGCCACATTCTTTCATAATTTTCTGCCTCGAAAAATTTATTTAAATATTTGTATCATTATTAATTCGTTTCGTTTTTCAAGAACTCCATTAAAACAATTTTAATGTGTGATGAATTCGTGCTTCACCAATTATCATAACTAGGTGCCTATTTGATAAATGCTTGTGTGTTATTATTAACTAAACTACATACTCAGAGATACTAATCTCTGTCTCAGCTAGACGACAACAATCAACTTCAACACCTCTCTTTGACAGAAGGCAAACCTTAGCTGGCAGGCACCTCACCCCAGCCCAGCCAAGAAACACATGTCAGATTGTTAATGTGTTTAAATCTGTTTAACTCTACTTTACTGGCCACCCCATATAAACCTACATACATGCTTAGATAACTTTCAGCACCACTGAATCCGTCCGACAGAACTGGGTTGACTCAACTCGCAGCTTATAGTTCATTCCACTTTTTCTCGATATTTTTACTTTCTGTTTGTTTCATCGGTGATGAAAATTCGATTTTAATTGGCGAAGTAGGTAGATCTTAAACACATTTTTTTTTTAAACACCAGCGAGACATATTTAATGCCCGTCAGTGCGGGTTCGTTTTATTGTATTTAACAACAACTACAACAGCAGCAGCAGAGTGAAGAAATTTAATTCTGAGAAAACGAGACTTAAAAGACCGACGACGAAAAAACCTTTACAATTCCCTTCTCTGTTGCAGGTTGGTTTTTGGATTTTTTTCCCCTGCGTACGTAATAGCATATCAGTGCGTCCAACCGGCAAAAACTCTACACAAACTGTACGTCTATTCATCATCTTCGTCGATTTTTTTCGATAATAATTCAGTGTGATGTTTGATGGAAGTTGAACAATTATAGTAGTTAACTCGCAATACATACAAGTCTACTAATTACCTCCCTCTTCCTCTGTCGGGTAAAATGACCAAATATTTGAGGATGTGACTGTGGTAATAGGTTTGCGCTGCTGCGAGTCCCATAGAAAGTATTTTTCTTCATGTTTTTTTCATTATTACGCGAGCACAATAGGTGAATAGAAAAAACAGCAAGCGTTAATGATTTGTTTCCGGGTAGAATCTTGTGTTATTTGTATCGGTATTTGGCCTCAAAAGCAAAGGAGTATGAGAATTAATGGATGTAATTAAGGTTTACTGGATGTTTATTTGGAACCCCGGTTGAAGAAAAAGGATTTTTCTTGTAATAAAAAGATAAAATCGTATCTTAATGAAATTTAATATTGTTTCATTGGATATAAATATACAATAAAAACTCATCACAATTTGATTATCTTAACACTCCTCAAACAACAATTTAGTTTCCATAAAGGCAAAGAAAAGCTTTTTATTTCCATAACAACTGGATCTTATAAAAACCGATTTGGCGCACTTTAGCGAAGTTATTTACTTTCCTTAAGATCTTTGCTCACAGGCTTTAGAAAAGCAAAACTTTCTTCTTAGATGTTACGTTAAGGACTTATAGAAGCTATTACGGAAATCTTAACGAAATTAAAAAAAATTCGCACATATTATATGTTTTTCTTAAATTTATTTTTTTAATATTATTGTTATTATTAATATTCATCATTTGGATGCGTCAACTTTCCTGAAAGTTTTTTTTGAAAAGGAAATAAATTTTACTTAAATTGGAAAATAACTTAGCCTTATCCAGGAATCGAACTCAAGACCATTCGCGTTTAACATTATACGTATATGTTATATGGCATAGGCAAGATATTTAAAGCACTTTTCAAAACAATTACGCTGACTTCTGGTATAGATTCAGCAATTTAGTAGTTTTTTTTTTGCAACTTTTAGTTTGTTTATGTACACCTACTTCTGTAAGTAACTACCCCCAAAAGAAGAAATCGGAAGGTGTCAAATAAGGGGATCTTGGGTATAAGCACTTTTTGACATTATGCGCCCGGAAAAATGTTCTCTAGTTCTAGTTATAGATCTAGTTTTTACAGTAGATTTAGGTTGATCTGAATACTTTTAAGAAGATATTTGTAAGTATTTTGTTTATAATTATTTTGTCATCTTTATATAAATTCAAGCTTATTATAACGGGTGATCCAAGTAGAGATACTTATTTCAATAGCCTTTTTTGACAGATCACGTGTGAGTCGTGCCATGCTGCCATGTTATCTTTGTTTAGTATTGTTTGGCATTTCATAATGGAAAGACTTACGCGTGAACAACATTTACAAATTGTTCAACTTTATTATGAAAATTCACGTTCTATGAGGAATGTGTTTCGTGCACTTCGCTTAACTTATGGTCAACATAATCGGCCTACTGAGCGTACTATTCGCAACACCATCACCCATTTTGAGACCCAGCATTCATTATTGGATAATATTCGACCGAATAGAACACGTACAGCACGCTGTGAAGAAAATATAGCGGCCGTAGCTGAGAGTGTACACGAAGACCGTAGAGAGTCGATTCGGCGCCATTCGCAGCAATTCGGACTGACGTATGGAACGACTTGGCGCATTTTACGTCAAGATCTTAAATTGAAAGCGTACAAAATACAGCTTGTGCAAAAACTGAAGCCGCTCGACCTTCCCAAGCGACATCGCTTCGCTCTATGGGCTCTTGAAAAGTTCCAAGAAGATCCGACGTTTTCGAGGCAAATTTTGTTTAGCGATGAGGCCCATTTCTGGCTCAATGGGTATGTAAACAAACAAAATTGCCGCATTTGGGACGAAGAGCAACCTGAAGAGATTGAAGAACTGCCACTTCATCCAGAAAAAACAACGGTTTGGTGTGGTTTGTGGGCCGGTGGAATCATCGGTCCATATTTCTTTAAAAATTATGCCGGTGCGAACGTAACCGTCAATGGCGACGGTTATCGTGCCATGATAACCGACTATTTGATGCCTGAAATTGAAGCTCGTGATCTCGGCGACATTTGGTTTCAGCAAGACGGCGCCACTTCCCACACATCGCATCAATCAATGGACTTATTGAGAGAACATTTCGGTGAGCACATAATTTCACGTTATGGGCCGGTCGATTGGCCACCAAGATCGTGTGATATCACACCGTTAGACTTTTTCCTGTGGGTATATGTAAAGTCAAAAGCTTATGCCGACAAACCCGCTTCGATTCAGGCCTTGGAGGAAAACATCACGCGTGTCATTCGCCAGTTACCAGTCGAAATTCTCGAACGAGTGAACGAAAATTGGACTCAACGGATGGACCATCTGCGACGTAGCAACGGCCAACATTTGATAGACATAATCTTCAAAAAATAAATGCCAAAGAATGTTCTTTCAAATGATAATAAACATTCTCCATTAAATTTGAATTTTCTGTGTTTTTTTCTTTAAAAAAGTAGCGAACCTCGAAATGGATCACCCTTTACAAACATATTTCCTGAATGAATTAAATCATAAGCAAATTTTCAAATAGAAATACATATATTAAAAGCGTAAAGGCATCGGGATTAAGAAAATGAATGAGCATGGGTCCAGACAGTTAGCTGTATTATAGTGATATGTATGCTAGTCTTATGAAGTCGCTTTAATCCTTAGCTACCACAAAAGTATCTGTCAAGAGTTTTCAGAAACACAAATTGGATAACTATTCACATTAAAGAAACACCCTTTATTCGTGTTTGTTCAAAATATTAGATTATTTATTGTTAATAGCGCCTTTTTGAACATTCCTTTATTCCAAAGGAGGACACAACTATCCAAATGCTACAAGTCACTGTCTTAGTTTTCAATTTGCACATGCAAATGCACTTCGTGCCATTTAAAGAAGGAGCAACATTCAAAAATAAAAAAGTAATAGTGAATAAAGCAAAGCTAATCCTAACACAATGGATTCTTGAAGAAATATTATAGTGTTCACTTTTCCTCCGGTTGCTGCACATGACCAAAGAGTGTACCATTTACCACTAGTAGGTAGTTGTCGTCGCGTGGTTGTGCATATATTTCGCACGTTTTATACTGTGGTTATGCACTATATCGTCAGCAGCATAAGTTCAAGCCCTAGCTTGTGTATATGCTAGAACAGATATGGACAGAAAATCGATCCATAGGAAAGGCATTGGTGTGCCTACTGCAACGTCTTCTTTTATATATTCTTGCATATTCCCCTTTTGGTATTTGGATAAGTTGCTGTCTGTTCTCTCCATTGTTAGAGAGAGTATTAATTCCTTTGATTCACAAAAATATGCATCTAAATTCCTTGAATTGAAGGCTGATGTCTTCTCTTACTCTCTGTTACACTTCAAGTGATAGCTACTGACGACTAGATCTCCGAAATATAAGCCAAGAAAAGCACTATGTGCAGGTACACAAGTTTTGCATTTCATTTAATGGTTTTTTTATCTATACTCAGAGAAAAATACGTTTTGAAAATTGCATTATCTGAGTTATGTGAAAGCCGAGAAATAAACTTATTTATGCTCGACCTAGGTAATGGGAAATGCTTACGAGGATTAACCAAGAAAATATGTTAATTTTTGCAAGAAAGATAGGTTACTTTGCCCTAGAACTAAGCTGGAATTGCAATCCAATTATAAAATTACGTTAGATGTAGGTAAACTCTGCCTCATTTAGAAGGCAAATTTCTCATGCGTAATTTTGCCTTTGGAATGGGTTGGAATTAAATACAACGTAGCGTGATGTTCCAATGCAAATTGCTTAAAACCATCTATCCACCTAATTGAATTAGTACTAATTGTAAGGTAAATACTGATTGTATGAAATGCTTTCTAGGTGAGTAACATTGTTTTAGATATAAGATTTATGTATGTTAAAAATACAAAGTCATTTTCTCTCCCATGTTCGTAAAGTGTGTAAAATTGCCAGTATGTTACTGTTTACATAAAATGTCCGCAGACTCTATAAAATTGCGTTAGTACCTTGTCAAATAGTGATTGCCTTAGTACTAAGGATGAACGCAATCTTTTGCAAATGGACTTAGACTTATTTTCTGAATGGTGCAATCTTAATAATTTAAAATTTAATATAGATAAGTGTGCTAGCTTTTTCTCATATAGAACCCTTTTACAGTCTTAACGATAGGACTGTTAGGGTAGTAAATGATTTCAAGGATCTTGGGGTCTCATTCGATGCAAAACTTGCTTTTGATTTGCATATTAATAGCGTATTATTAAAAGCTAATTCGATTCTTGGTTTCTTTAAAACACTACACCAAGCAAACTGTAGCCTTCCCATATGTTTTGCATTTATTTTCCTATTGCATTGCGCGTCGTTTTTGTCTATGTTTTGAATGTTTCTGCTTCTGCTTCTATTCAGCTTTGCTCTCGTCGTCGGTATGGGCGGATAAAATACATTTTTATTTCACGTAAACGGTAGAATGGCTGCCGGTAACGAGAAGAAATGTAAATAATAATATGTGATCAAAAATAATAACAATCTGTATATGAAACTTTGGAATAAACATTTTTTTTGTCAACATTTTACGTTTCTCTGATGTGTCTCTCGTTCATCACTCCTACTAGGTTAGATAAAGAAAATTGCACAAAGAGATTATCTAAGTAGAAAGATTTAGGTACTTTTGAATATGGGAAATTGTAAGAAATCGATTTCCATATCCATGAGTTGTGGCAACAATGAAAAAAAAAAACAGTACAGCATTTCTCAATCAAGGGATGGCAAGGAAGAGATGATGGAGGAATGTAAATAAAATACAAAATATATGAACGAAAAGGGGCAGTAGACAATATCTGTGCGAGTTAAAGGAGCGGGAGGTGACATAAATGCATTTCTAGAGATGTGAGAAACGAAACGAACAGACGATGTTGCACTGAAGAATAAGATATATAGGGACTTCGTCAACGGAAATCAATAGACTCATACGCTGTAACAAAGCCCAACTCTTTTTGACCGTTGTCGTTACCGTCTCTTTTTGACCGTTGTCGTTACCGTCATCGCCATCAAGTAATGTTACTTATTATACTGGAATATCAAATACATTTTATTTTATTAAGAATTTGCTTTTGTTTTGTCCTTTTGTTTCCTTTTTTAGCTGTTACTAGCGTGTACAATAATATAATATAAAAATAAATTTAAAATAGAATTATAAGGCACGAAATGTGAATGTGTATTGGGGGTTTGGATGATTTGATTTATATGTTATGCAGTATGTGTTGAATTACATACATACACAGCTGGTATATTTGTTTGAATGACTGTACTTGTTATAGATATGTACAAACATTTTTATAAAATTTGTTATTTATTAAATATTGTTTCGATCACAAAATAAAGTGAACGACTGGATTCTACGAAGTTTTCATAGTAGCTTTATCAAACGATAAGGATATTTCAGATACCTACCATATTTGTTTACAATCAATTCACTCGATTCAGAAATTTTGATAGCTGTACTAACTGGTATTCGCCATTTTTTAAAACTGTTCTTATTTGTTTGTGTAAGATGAGTATAGTCTTCAGTCGCTATCTGTTTTTTAAGGTAAGGCAAGCCATCCAGTAGTCAGCCCTCAACCAGTAATCGGCCATTTCTTGCCTCCGGGTAGTTGTATTCATAATTCCAAACACAATTTCAATAGAGTTATTCCATCAACAACTGTAAAAAAGCTCAAAGGGAGGAATGCATGCACATACATGAACTTTTCCTTACCTAGAAATACATTTTTCTTTGAACATACAACCGGCTTGGAGCTTTTGGAGGTTATTTGTGGCCTACACATCTCTTACTCTTGTGGAATTGACGGCGTATCTAAAGAAATTTTGGTTATGTATTCCTTGGTTAATATATTTTATTTATTTTTAATAAAATTATTCCTAACGGATGCTTACAAAAAATAACAGATATGGAGGTGGTGTCTCCTGATCCTGACTGTCTTTGTTTTATCGATATTACCAAGATAAGTGGTCAGACGAAATAGCCACTTGCATTCCTCCCTTTGAATATTTCAACCGCAATACCCGCCATGCCATGAGTGCTTATCAGTACACACCCAAGTCTGTTTTCGGACCTACAGTTCAATATAGATGATCCTTCCTTCCTGTGTATTGCTATTTACGACTGTATCTCACCTTAGCAATAATCGAACGCAGCATTTCTGATAGTAAGCTATCAGGTTTCGTCAAATTTGGATTTGGTAACATAAAGTTTAGAAAGTTCAGGCTAGTGTGGATTAATTTGCATCACTCACAATCTTCCACCGACAACTTGCTGCTCTTTATGGTAAAAGTGGGTCTGACGTGGCCTTAATACAGAATCCTGGGGCTTTGCAAAGCATTTACAGTGGGGTAGTTAGGACATAAATAAAAGATGTGAGCCTTCACATACGTAACAAGGGAAGGCATTCTATGCTTCACAACAAAATAAGAATGGATGTAATACATTTAAATGTATTCCTATCGATAGAAAGGTTCATGTTCAATGATTGAATGGTTTCCCAAAATGCTATTGCTATTGACTTTAGCAAAAATCTTTGCTTTGTTTGAAAGACATTTTTTTCAGTGTACGGAATACAAAAAATTGTTATATCCGATCGTGGAAGCTCATTTACCGCCAGGTATTTTAAAAGCTTTTGTGAACAAAATAACAGCATGTATTCAACTCAGTCGCGGAGCGACTAAGGAGATTGATTTTAAGTGCTCATGTGACTAACATACTCGACGAAAACAGATGAGACGAAAGCGTACAACAAGTACAAGATATGGATCAGACACAATATTAACAGATAAAGTCATTCTGCTGCGGAACTGATAAAAAATCTTAGCATCATACCCAAAAGAAAAATCAATATGTTAAGAAAATGAATAGAGCAAGACACTACCAACATCGAGATTAACTTTTCAGCGTTTGAAAATTGACACGACTACTGGTTTTAGTAGGAAGCTTTTAATTAATTTTAAAGGCCCTTTTATTGTCGATCAAGTACAGTCTACAATACTGAAAATAACTTGAAAAATTCAACAAAAAACATATTAAAAGGATGAGTAAAATTACTGAGTTATTGTCGTTGCTAATACGTAGTTTGCATGTTCATTTTATACTGTGTCGTATTTATAAATATGATAACACCACTTCTTAATCAAAGAAGTCGTAGTTGTCGGATTGTCTGCGAGTGCTTAAATCGATCAAATCCATAAATTGAAGAAATTCAAACCAAGCCCAGACTTTTGTTCGGAAAATGTGAAACTAACCGTTTCGCACCCCAGGAAAACGCGTCAGTTCAGATTTGAATGGTTTTAATATCGAATCAAGGACTGTTGTGAAGTCTTTATGTATTGTATATGTTCTTTAAGACAAAATTGTATACTCAGTTAGAAATAGCAAGAGTGGCATCATGTCTCTCAAAGCCGTATCTAAGATCAGATTTCAAGATTATTTGGTACCAAGCATTTGAACATCCAATTCTGATTTAAATGTGGTGGGATATTTAATCCATCTCATATTGAAAAGCTTCGAGTGTTCGAATGAAACTGCTTAGGAACTTCCATGTAAATGCAAAGAAGTGCATATTCTAAATTTCAGCACTTCATACCAAACAAAAGACTGTTGAACGCCTCTGGAGTATACAAAACTGACAACGTCATACTGGACTGGACCATGGGAGAAATCATTTCGCATGATCGGCAAACATGTTGGAAAATGTGCTCATCTCGGGATTTTTTCCAAATCCTGGATATTTCAGATTGAGCGTGGACACTCCTATATTTTGATGCACATTGTTATCTATCTAACTTAGCGAACAAACTGATAAAAGAATCCTAAACGAGTCTTTTGAGTCGGGTCATGGGATTGCAAGACTTGTAGTACAGAATTTCTGGAAGATATAAAAATAACTCAAATCGGTTGAACAGAGAAAAATACTGGTGGCTTGACTGAGTTAAAGCCGACACTACGGCTTGGTATATCTAGGCTCAGAGATAGGATCTGAACTGATGAGGACTAGTAGGTCTAAGCTTTTTGCTTATCATATTAGTAATTCGACGGAATGAATATATCAAGTCCTAGCCTTAGAGTAGGTTACTTTAAACTAGTCTTAAATTTAAGTTGATGTCTGTATAGGTATAAAATAAAAAGTAGACAATGTTCTATTAAGATTTCAAATATTACCTTTTTAATTATACTAAACAAAATTATGAGTCAATGAAACCATATAAAAAAAACAAAAGATATAGAAAAAAACACCTGTATTAAAAATCGAAACAAAAAACAAAAGGAAAGGCTTCAGACCGTCTGCGGCGAACAGTATGATACCCTATCCATATCCCTTTATGCCCAAAAGAAAAAAGTGTTAAGAACGTGATGGATAGCATTTTATTTTATTATATGAATTTCATAAAAGTAAATATTTGTTGCAAAAACGCCTCCAAGAGTTATATACTAGAAAAAAGATTGCCGAAATATTATTTTATACATTTTTTTTTCATTTTCTATAGACATTTTGATAAAAACAATATATATTTTAAAAACTGCTTTTAAAAAGTAGGCGTGGAAAAATTGTATATGGTAAGCTTGTGAAGGAGTTCAGTGTCTACGTCTTTGTTAATGGTCTAAATCTTCATCTCTTCCACTACAGCCTTAAAAATTTTTTTTTGTAAATTGTATGCATGGCAGTTTAAGTAATTCAATTTTTTTTATTATTATGTTCCAAAATTCAGATTTCTAGCCTCAAAATTGGTGGCGAACAGTATGATACACTATACATATCCCTATATGCCTCAAAGAAAAAACAATAAATCAGATTATGGATAGCATTTTATTTCATTTTATTAAATTTAAAAAAACGGCCCCAAAAATTGGGCGTGGCCAAATATGTTTATGGGCGATATACTGGAAAAAATATTGGCTAGATATCTTGGTATACATTTTTTTCGGTTTCTATGAAAAATTTCGACGAAAACAGCATTTTAGTGAAAAACGACCACAAAAAGCAGGCGTGGAAAAACACTTTATGTGACAAACTTATAACGGAGAGCCGTAACTACATATCTCGTGAAGGCTGTGGCACTTAACCATTTCGGAACCCTAGAGAATATGTGGTCTAAATTTTAGTTTCCTAGCTTAATTTTAAAGGCCTAAAAATTGCGTACGGATGGATGGACGGACATTGCTAATGAGTCTTAGGTTTTAGTCCTGATCATAAATATATGTACATTTATGGGTCTACGACGAATATTAAGGGGTGTTACAAACTATGTGTCAAAATAAATATACCCTCAGGATAGGGTATAAACAAAATAGTTGCTCATTTGATGCTAACAACATCCTGAGGCCAGAACAATTGACAAAAGTTTGTAATTATTCATAATTTGGGTAGTTCTTGTAGCTTAAAAACTATGAACCTGATCCACTTCATCACCCTAATGAATATGGTTATCATTTATTATTTATTATTTATTATTTATTATTTATTATTTATTATTTATTATTTATTATTTATTATTTATTATTTATTATTTATTATTTATTATTTATTATTTATTATTTATTATTTATTATTTATTATTTATTATTTATTATTTATTATTTATTATTTATTATTTATTATTTATTATTTATTATTTATTATTTATTATTTATTATTTATTATTTATTATTTATTATTTATTATTTATTATTTATTATTTATTATTTATTATTTATTATTTATTATTTATTATTTATTATTTATTATTTATTATTTATTATTTATTATTTATTATTTATTATTTATTATTTATTATTTATTATTTATTATTTATTATTTATTATTTATTATTTATTATTTATTATTTATTATTTATTATTTATTATTTATTATTTATTATTTATTATTTATTATTTATTATTTATTATTTATTATTTATTATTTATTATTTATTATTTATTATTTATTATTTATTATTTATTATTTATTATTTATTATTTATTATTTATTATTTATTATTTATTATTTATTATTTATTATTTATTATTTATTATTTATTATTTATTATTTATTATTTATTATTTATTATTTATTATTTATTATTTATTATTTATTATTTATTATTTATTATTTATTATTTATTATTTATTATTTATTATTTATTATTTATTATTTATTATTTATTATTTATTATTTATTATTTATTATTTATTATTTATTATTTATTATTTATTATTTATTATTTATTATTTATTATTTATTATTTATTATTTATTATTTATTATTTATTATTTATTATTTATTATTTATTATTTATTATTTATTATTTATTATTTATTATTTATTATTTATTATTTATTATTTATTATTTATTATTTATTATTTATTATTTATTATTTATTATTTATTATTTATTATTTATTATTTATTATTTATTATTTATTATTTATTATTTATTATTTATTATTTATTATTTATTATTTATTATTTATTATTTATTATTTATTATTTATTATTTATTATTTATTATTTATTATTTATTATTTATTATTTATTATTTATTATTTATTATTTATTATTTATTATTTATTATTTATTATTTATTATTTATTATTTATTATTTATTATTTATTATTTATTATTTATTATTTATTATTTATTATTTATTATTTATTATTTATTATTTATTATTTATTATTTATTATTTATTATTTATTATTTATTATTTATTATTTATTATTTATTATTTATTATTTATTATTTATTATTTATTATTTATTATTTATTATTTATTATTTATTATTTATTATTTATTATTTATTATTTATTATTTATTATTTATTATTTATTATTTATTATTTATTATTTATTATTTATTATTTATTATTTATTATTTATTATTTATTATTTATTATTTATTATTTATTATTTATTATTTATTATTTATTATTTATTATTTATTATTTATTATTTATTATTTATTATAATTATTATTATTCACAAACTGAAAGGCAAACATTCTTTCTTCCTTGTACTGACAATTTTTGCTGAACAGAGTATATTATCTGAAAAATAGCCACATGATTCTGCCTCACTTCAGCGGACAAAAAAAACAAATCGATACACAAAATGTTTTCAAAAAAAGATCGCAATCTCATTCTCTTATATTCACCAAGTATGCCACCTTACCACCGAACCCAACCGAAAAGTTTATTTTTAATACAAAATAAATATTAAAAATTACCAAAAAATATTTTCCGCCTTTGATTATCCTTCATTTGCTGTATTGTAAAGAAGTGATTTTCATTGAAGACTATGTTGTTCCTATATTCTTAATTTGAATTTCTTGGTGTTTGATCAATCACTTCCAGACAACTGTGACGGATGGTATTATGGCGGATTCCAAGTTTGACCGCGTGCGTACCTAACGGCCAGTGACCTGTACATATGGCCACCAGCCTAGCGACGTCCACGCGCGTTCTACGTGTGATATTTTGTGTTCTTAATTTTTTTTAAGTGGGCAATATCTTCCTTGATATAACTCAGTTTTTCAAGCTCGACCACATAGACTCAGCTAGTGAGGAAAAATGCCGGAATTTATCTCTCTTCACGTATCCTAAAGGCGGATTGACTTCGTCCACCAGTGATACAATGAGAGCAGAGCTACGTCTGGCCAGCTCGTCGCCCCTCTCATTTCCCTCTATGTTCCTGTGGCCCGGAAGATATATAGCGATGGTGAACCGTCGGCTAGCTTGGGCCAGTGTTTCCCTACAATTCCCCAACCAATCCCCTACCGGGATGATGCTGGATATTGGGGAGGCGGAAAGATTTGTATATGTCTAGTTGAGTTGAGAAAACACCGGCATGTCCATTTTAGAACCGTCTGTGGAGATAGATCCTTCGAATCTTTTTTTTACGTTGTCCGCGTCCCATTCTAACCTGGATATGAAGCTAACAGAAATAGTTTTGTGGAAATTTAGTGTTGGTATTATACTACACTCACTACTAGTCAGTAACAGTAGAATTTTGCTGTGTCCATAGGGCGTTGTGGATCAGCATCCGGATTCCCTTACTGTAAATGCACTACACGATACTATAATTTTAATATGCTGATCGATGGGGTGAATATTCAGAATCACATTAAGTGCTTCGGTTCGGATTGACCGAAGGGCTCCTGTAGTGCCACTTCCGGCTGTTCCTTGGACACTTCTCAATTTGGTAATGTTATAGGCTTTACTGAAGGCGGCAGGTCAGCAAACTAGAGAGCAATAAGTACGGATAGCACGTACTACGGCTGTATACATCCAGAGGACCATTTTTGGTTGGAATTAAACTAATAGCGCTAATGTCGCAGAAATAAAATGTGTAAAAGTGAAAAGACTTACAAGCAGTTAAATGATTTTAAATCAATTTAAAGACTTAAAGTTAAATGAATGCAGTCACTGACTGCGAAAAAGAATTACAAAATATAGGAGCCTTATTGACTTATTGAATGTAAGCAGTCACAAAGTACTGCAGTCTTTTAAATTCCAGTCAATTGACTGGGACAAGTCATGAATGCTAAAAATGATTGGTGAATATAGTCTGTAAGTTTAAGCCAATAATTAAGTTAAAAGACTTTAAATTCAATTAACTGCAGTACTGAATTAACTTCATTCTTTACATCTCTGGTGGCCACACCTAGTAGCCCAAGCGCTTATCTTACCCAAAAAACAAAGTTAATCAATAATTAATATATGTCAACCTCAAAACAAAACCATGTGAACATTTTAAAGCAATGTCCTAGAAATCGAACTTGTTTTGTAAGGAAAACGTGTCCCGTGGTCCGTATTCAAAAAGGTACAACAAATTCAACTAGAGGATCCACATGAAAAGACAACATCATACAAATTAAACACCACTTCAGACTACAATGCTGCCGTGTTAATATGAAAAGAAGCGACGTACTACATTCTTAACTTTTCCTTTCTTCTTTAAGAGCATTTTTTATGTAAATTTTGTTCAGTTATTAAAATTTCGTTAGACATACATACTCTAAATAAATTCTATACAAATAATGTCGTCTGTTTCTAAGCCCGTATTCCGCAAGGTATCGGTATCAATTCGGCAGAAAAGCTTTTCGATGCATCCCTATTTTAAATGTGCGATCCTCAAAAATGTTCCTGCCTATATATATAAGCCAAATACACTCGATAGTTCTGTAGCAACAGGTAATAATAGCATAAGCCACTTCTTGTTTTTTTTAAGACGTATATATTTTAAGTTTTAAAGCTTATGGCTTGTAATGCTATTCATTCGGCCATAAATCTTCAAATATCGGAATTGAAAAAAATATGATACTAATAAATCAATTTTAATGTAAATCGACGTATGCTGATATTCCCTATCACTACAGAGTTTAGTATTTTAGACACTTTTTCGAATATTTTTATAATAAGCGCCGTTATTATAAATTTTTCAACGTCGAAATCTTCTGTCGAACGTCATCTCCTGCTCTTTAATGTCTTGAGGAAAAATGATCAACTTATTTGCATTGGAAAATCATTTCATAAGGAATTTAAAATTAAAATCATATTATACGATAAAGTTTTGCTATTTTTTTTAAAAACATCTCGTCGGTCAAATAGTAAACTTCACTATGGTTTCAAAGGAATTAAGTGAACACTTTAGTGAAAGCGATACCGCACGTTACTGATTAGGGCCTAAGTGTTCTGTATGCTCTACTGGCGTACATATTTTTAAAATACACTTATGTATACATGTCACACAACTTTTCCCCCTTACATAATTTATATAACACTATTTAATTTGTTTTTTAAATCCGACTTCATCGATGTTTTTATTTGCTTAGATAATAAAAGGCGTTCAAAAGAATAAATAAATGCCAACCCAAAGATGGAAACAAAAATAATCATTTTCTATTTTTTAAACCAATTAACTTGGTCGTAGCTGACGTAAATGATTAGTAGGAAGCACTCAAATTTTGGATAGATTTTCATTCCAGCAACATTGTTTGCTGTACATACATATGTATTGAAAAGAACTCTTCAAATAATATCTGTCTACTGCGGCAAAAGACGGTGTCTTCTTAAACGACTGACGCAACTCTGAACAAACAAACATTGCGTCGCTTCGTTTCGATGCCCGCGTTGGATAATTTTTTGGGAACATATTTTCTATCCAATTAAAAGGAAATCTTTTTTAAAAAAAAACCTTTCATCAATAAGCTAGCTAAGTGATAGTTTTCTTCTACTTCACATTTTTCACGAAATAATGCTAATTATTCATTATTAGTCTGAATGTGAGCGAGAAGTGATTGTATCTTTTCCTGTGTTTATTTTTGCTACCAGTTGAAACGATGATAATTACTTGAGGCTAAATATGCGAGCTATTATTCATCGTCGTCACATGAAGAAATAAAGGGGTAAGTAATGAGGGATAGAGCGTGGTGCGGTCCCAGCAATATTATTAATTAGGTGCTAATAGAATCGACACAGTTAAATACAAAATATCTTGACCGTGTAATGAAAAGGTAAATTTTTGTATTCCTTCGCTTCTGTATTGTCAACGGAATGATGTTGGTATGATATCATTCCGAAATGAGAAAATGATTAGTAATACGAAAGAATAATGGGAACAGAATTAGCACTCTATTTGTTTGTTTGACAGATTGTAATAATTTTTTTCTAATAATTTCAATAGCAAAACTAAACACACAATTGCATACATATGTATGTACTCGTGTAGGTACATTATTTTTCTGAATTCTCATTATTAGGTGCTAATTGTAGGCGCAGAAAAGTACCCACCTAAAGAGAATAAATTATATTATGTATGTACGTAAATACTATGTGATGTGCATAGATGCTTTAAAACCAAATTTTGGTGAAACTTATAGGGAATAATATTATTTCGTTAAATCTATCTATCTACATAAGAATGAATTTATTATAATCAATCTTAAGACAAATAACTCAACATGATTCAGCTTTGCTATATTAGCTGTATATATTTGCTCAAGTAAAAACGATTTATATATTAACATAGGTTAAAGTGTGAATTTTTATATACTCGGAATATACTAGAAATAGAGGAGAAAAGTGCGTATGGATGTGTTGTGGCAATCCACTGGATGATAGTAAACCATCACATCTTGGGTAAACTCCTTTAAAACTATAGATCGCTTAATAATTTTATTAAAATAGGATTAGATTAAATCGATCATCAAAATACACATATCACTGCTGAACATTTTTGATTTCTGATTGATTACTTCACTGATGATTGTTTTATGGAGTATTGCAGAATCCTTACACCGAAGAAATGAAAAGTTGTATGTAGCTATTCTTTGTTTATCGGAGCTATATTTAGGTTTATCGGATTAGTTTCAGAATGCTTAGGGGTGTACTTTGAGTGCTAGTGTTTTTTCACTATATGTTGATGACTTTGTGTATTTTTTGCCTGAAGGCGTATAGTACGCTGCTGAGCTAATCAAGGCGCTTCTTTTTACGACGATATCCTTCTAATTGCGAACTCCCTCGAATCCCTACAGCTCATGACAAACCAGATATTGCAAAATGTGGAGTCACGTGGTCAATTTTATCAAGTCTCAAGTAATGAAAAAAGCCAGTGCGATCGAAAAATGGCACTTTAACAGTGAAACGATTCAAGCGGTGAACAAATAGAATTACCATAGACTGTATTTGACAAAAAACTTTAGAGGAAAGGGGCAAGTAGTTCCACTTAAAATTTATATTAACATTCATAACTTTTTTAATAATCATAAGAATCGAACAAAACTATTTGCATATAAGATATTAATTCGTAACTAAAATAGTTTAAGAAAGATATATTGAGCTATAACAGAAAGTCGAACACAACCTCAAAAATTCATTTTGGCCCACTAGCGGGACAGACCGGACCTTTGTTTATAAAAATGAAAATAAGAATATTTAACTTTTTTTTTTATTGATTCAGTAAATAGAAATAATGACGAGCACTTCAGTAAAAAAAAATTTCCAGGAATTAAGGTGTGGGTTTTTGTATGAAATTGTCTCTTTTCATGTTTTTAAGATTTAAACAAAAACCAATTTCACTATGTCGATAGAAATTATTGATGCATTGAAAAATACGCTTATTACTAAGATGTGACTATTGAAAATGAAATGGAACTAACATTTAAGCCACTAATTGATTTGGTCCTTTTTGCCCCCTGTCCCCTATGCGGATGCAGGAGGTGCACCAAATTTTGCATACTAAGGTTGACTTTGCAAAATTTCTGTTATGTTGTCATAGGGTGAGGTAGAGGGTGAGGTAGAGACAACATTTTTTTTAATAATTGGGCATACCCCTTGATGAAGTTAGTAAGCCAGCCTACAAGAAGCGCACCAAAATTAAATTTTTGAATATAAAAAATTTATTTTGTGGACCAATATTGATTTTTTGTCAATTTAAATAGATTCTAGGCAAAGAGTTAGAAATTGATATTTCGTATTACAACGCTTTTACGACTTGCTTTTGAATTGCGCAAAGGTTTTTCGGTTCCCTTTCGTCTAGTGATGAACTCTCTTTCGACTCATCTCCCGCTGGGTTGAACACTTTAGCAAGTAGGCTATTCGATTGAGGGCTTTCGTGGCTTTCATCGTCCAGATTCTTTCTCCCTCTTAGCTTCTTTGTCGTTTCCATTCAACAGTCTGCAGTTTATCCATATCTTCAACATTAACTTCGATTATAATACAAGGACTTGTTTAAGAACGTGGACCCAAAGCCTGGCGTTTTCAAGCATTGTGTTTGGGAATATTTCTTTTTAATGCGAGTAGTGGGACCTACAGCTTAATGCCGACTCCGAACGTTAAATTTTTGAGAAGCTTCTGACACTATGACACTTCTTAAACTAGGATATTTGTCAGACTCTCGCCATAGGTGGTTCAGTTTATATACATAATGTAAAAGGTTACAATTTATTAATGAAAAAAAAACCAACCACTTATTTACCGACGTAATTATTTTTAATTTCGTAATTAAATTAAAAGGAAATCGCAAGACTCCTCTTAGATTAAATAAAATTAAAAGCAACTAACAGAAGTAAAGTGCATTTGTATCCTTACTGAACCCATCCGCTTGCAAATCTTTACATCGTTACGGATCCATATCAAAATCGGCGAAGAATGGGTAGTAAAATCTGTTTAATTAAAAAAGAAAACAAAATGGACCTGCTGCCTGCCTTTCTATTACTTTCAAAAGGTCACTTAAGTAAAGCTTACTCTTGAATTTTCTATAAAGGAATGCCCGAACCGAGCAGTACAAGAGTTTTCGACAGTTGGAGACTACTTTTTATCCGGAAGATGCCAATAAAAGAAGTTGTTTTCTTTCATTTGGACAAGAGGAATTTCGAGCCACAATGTTTCGAGGGTGGCGTTGAGATTTTTACAGAGATGATGTTGTAGGAAAAAAAATTAAATAAAAAAAAAAATACATCCACACGACTAACCTCATAATCCGTAATTAATTCGTTCCGCAATGCTTTAACGTCCTTTTACTTTTCCTCTTCCTTCTACGCCCTCTTTGTTTTGGTCGGATTTTCGTTTTTTCTCAAGTTAAAGGAAAGTGTTTTTTTTGTGCGGCAGGGTACTTGGTTTGTATGGACAATCTGTCGCACCCTGAATGTTGATATTTTGATTGTTTTTTTATCGGCTTTACTGAATGGAAAACTCGGAATAAGGAAAATTTAATTACGATTGTAGTTGTCCTCAACGTGGGTCATTTACCGCATTATAAACCCTGTCTAAAAGGCAGTTTAATAACAGATTTTTATTTGTCTTAGGACGTTTGAATGAATTACCAACTGTGATAGCTGTGAATAAATTAAAATCTGGGTACTAATGGATGTGCCGAGGTTTAATTATTCAATTTGTTGTATGAATTTCGGAGATTATTTTCTTTATGAACCGGAAAAGGTGATGTACAAGGGACATTTTCACCAGCTATTCGATTTGATTTAAGAGGTCTTGAAAAATGGTTAAGAACTGATCAGAATG
Organism: Ferdinandea cuprea; assembly: GCA_963576555.1. Taxonomy (NCBI): domain Eukaryota; kingdom Metazoa; phylum Arthropoda; class Insecta; order Diptera; family Syrphidae; genus Ferdinandea; species Ferdinandea cuprea. The sequence continues at coordinate 13,659,804 of OY754962.1, read as the reverse complement.
GGCATCTGCATCAGAACTCAAGTGCGTATGCAAAGGGTTGCATATCATCAAAGAATATGTGATTACCAAAAAGTATTATATGTCTTTGAAAATGAAATTGAACACAAAACATTCATTCCTATATACCAAAAAAAGAGCCGACTGAAAAATATGATCGAGAAAAAGCTATTTCTCTGTGCAAGGCTCGTGTCAATGATCATCGACATCTTCGTTCATCAAAAACAGGTTATACAGGATATTCTATTGGCATACATATGTAAATATTATTAAAAGGATATGCATTAAGAGGATAGAGGTATCTCCGTCGCTCGTCCTGCTATCGTGTGGAATGTGGATGACTGTGCCGGCAGCTATGTGTATTATATCCCAATGAACTGGTTTATGAAATTCTCGGAGCTCAAAAGATCTAAGAACGGGTAGCAATGTTGGAAACCGCCATACAAAAATGTTCCGTCATATTATTTGTATTCATAAAAATATTTATTTTTGTTAAGGAATTAGGTTTCAATTTTCAATTTTAAATCGATTTTTTATTTTCTTTCATCAAAGCTTATAAACTAAACCAAATGATTAAATCTAACTTAAAATTAATAGGATACTTATTCTAGATTACTGGCCCTTATGCGGACGCTCTAAACTTAACTATATCACTTAATACTATTACCTTTCGGCCTTAATTAATAATACAATTTTTAATATTTAAATATAATTTTTTTTTTCACGAAAATTTTTTTTTAAAAACTTGACTCCGTTATTAGTTTATTTTTATTTAAAACTAAAACTACTTATGACTATACACTAAAAACTTAACATCTAACTAATGCTACTTAAAATTACCAAACTAATACTAAGTATAATCGGGGGTGATATGCCCCCCAACTCCATTAGCAGCACCCAGCAGCCGCCAACATAGCGCACATACGCCACCGAGAGTCCACTGACACCGAAATGCGTCAGTCGACTCTCAGAAACACCACACCTAGCAGCCGACCTGCAGACCACCAAATAATCAACTAGGATTTGGTCCTGATCATAAATATATGTACTTTTATGGGTCTACGACTAATATTAAGGGGTATTACAAGCTACGCCTACTGAGCGTACTATTCGCAACACCATCACTCATTTTGAGACCCAGCATTCATTATTGGATAATGTTCGACCGAATAGACCACGTCCAGCACGCTGTGAAGAAAATATAGCAGCCGTAGCTGTGAGTGTACACGAAGACCGTAGAGAGTCGATTCGGCGCCGTTCGCAGCAACTCGGACTGACGTATGGAACGACTTGGCGCATTTTACGTCAAGATCTTAAATTGAAAGCGTACAAAATACAGCTTGTGCAACAACTGAAGCCGCTCGACCTTCCCAAGCGACATCGCTTCGCACTATGGGCTCTTGAAAAGTTCCAAGAAGGTCCGACGTTTTCGAGGCAAATTTTGTTTAGCGACATTGAGCCCATTTCTGGCTCAATGGTTATGTAAACAAACAAAATTGCCGCATTTGGGACGAAGAGCAAAAAAACAACGGTTTGGTGTGGTTTGTGGGCCGGTGAAATCATCGGTCCATATTTCTTTAAAAATTATGCCGGTGCGAACGTAACCGTCAATGGCGACCGTTATCGTGCCATGATAACCGACTATTTGATGCCTTAAATTGAAGCTCGTGATCTCGGCGACATTTGGTTTCAGCAAGACGGCGCCACTTCCCACACATCGCATCAATCAATAGACTTATTGAGAGAACATTTCGGTGAGCACATAATTTCACGTTTTGGGCCGGTCGATTGGCCACCAAGATCGTGTGATATCACACCGTTAGACTTTTTCCTGTGGGGATATGTAAAGTCAAAAGCTTATGCCGACAAACCCGCTTCGATTCAGGCTTTGGAGGAAAACATCACGCGTGTCATTCGCCAGTTACCAGTCGAAATGCTCGAACGAGTGATCGAAAATTGGACTCAACGGATGGACCATCTGCGACGTAGCAACGGCCAACATTTGATAGACATAATCTTCAAAAAATAAATGCCAAAGAATGTTCTTTCAAATGATAATAGACATTCTCCATTAAATTTGAATTTTCTGTGTTTTTTTCTTTAAAAAAGTAGGGAACCTCGAAATGGACAACCCCTCCAAAAAGTGGGCGTGGCCAAAAACTTGGTATGGGCGATACATTGGAAAATATATTGGCTAAATATCTTGTTAAACATTTTTTTTCGCTTTCTATGAAAATTTTTCGAATGAAACAGCATTTTAGTGAGAAACGCCCACAAAATGTAGGCGTGGCAAAAACCTATATATGACAAACTTGTAAAGGTAGTACCTGTATATCTTGGATTACAACACTCTATCTCTCTAACTTTAGCTGTAAAACTGTTTTTTCTAAATTATGAGCGTGGCAGTGGGCGTATATGGAGTATATGTTTCAAATTTCAGCTTTCCAGCTTTAATTTAAAGTTCTATAAATTGGTGACGGACGGACGGACGGACACTGCTAAATAGTCTTAGGTTTTAGTCCTGATCATAAATATATATACTTTGGTGATGTCTACGACGAATATTAAGGGGTATTACAAACTATGAGTCAAAATTAATTAGTAATTTTAACACTTGTTCCCTATGATGTGCGACCTTTTTTTTGTTTTCTATGTGCTTTCAAAGGATACATTTCGTTGCCGAATGGTTTTAATGAGTTGGGTAGTTACCACCGATGAGTAATTATTTATATCAATAGTCTAGCTGAGAATAAGATGTATTTCTGAAACAACACAATTTAGAAACAAATTAATACACGAGATATAGTTATCTGGTAATCAGAGAAGACCTTTAGAATCCAATTCAAAATGGACGTCACCGCTATAAGAAGACACAGATCGTCAAACGATTAACTCCCATTGAAATATTATTCTGGCTGTTAATAATGAAACCGACATGGAGCAAACCACCGAATATATGTATTTAAAAATAAATTGATAAAAATTACTATTTGTACCAGTTTTCCTACATAAGTTGCGGTGAAAAAAATGTGGTTTAAAATAACGCTTGCTTATGAGAATCAGTGTTCAGATCACTTACCGAGAGATTTGAAAACTAGTATCTGCTGAACGAGTTACTACTTTCCAGTGCATTTGCTATACGTGTAAACATATAATGCAACGTGGACATTTCAATTTGGCCCTTTTCGTGGTGGAATTAGATTCTTTTTCCTGCATCTTCGTTTTTAGTTTGTGGGAGAGGTCGGTGAGGCGGCGGAGGAAAATGAGGTGGACCGACGATGAAATCGTGGTAAATTGACGAATTTACCCATACTTGTTTAAAAATGTGATAGTGTGGGTAAGTTCGTCAATAACTTTGAAATTTTTTTGAAGTTTAGCTTGTTAGCTTAGGCCCTACCTCATGTGTGCATTGACCGAACAGCTTTTGTTTGGCAATGTTTCTGGAGAATCCATCTCTTAAGGGTTTCACATACTTTTGCAGTCTTGAGCTGAAAAATTAACACAGATTTTTTAAATTCCGACATTTCTCTTAATTTCGCTCTGTTAATTGAAGCCGAATGTAGTTGTCCATTGCACAAAATTAAAAAAAATGCATCAAACTTACTTGCAAGTTGATCAACTGCACAAAGCAGGTGCATGTATTCGCACTTTAAATATAACTGTGTTCGCACTTATGGCAACACATTTAACTTTTGACAGCCATAGCCAAACCATAGATCAGATGCAGATGCCCGTTCTGATCAGTTCTTTGCGTTTTAAAAGAGTGACGGTTTAAATGCAACTTTGGCGTTTAGGTGCCTATATATTACATGTTGAGCTTTTTTAATTAATAATGATTTAATATGCCTACCAAAGTTTTGGAAATATTTAAAATGCATAACCACCGTTCACCAGTGCTGAAGTTATTTTGTAAGTCAGATTTGATATCTGGAAAGTCTGTGCTAAAGTTGGAAAAAAATTACCGATATGAAACTAAATGTGGGTGTTTTGACTAAAGATGAGAAAAAATGGATTGTGCAGAAGACTCATGGATAAATATTTTTATGCAGAAGCTGAAACTAGAAAAATTTGCGATGTAAAAGAAATATCAAACATCATCGTATATAAGACTTTTAACTTGCAATTTTTTTGTTCCATATTTATGAAGACTTAATCTTTTGAAGTTTGCTTACATTTATTATTTTAATTAATTTGGAATCCTTTTGTGAACTTATTTTGAAAACTATTGAGTTGATTTTATGTGAGTTTTTATTATATTTTAAGCATCCTTTTAAAATAAACTAAAATTAATTAAGTGGTCAAAAGGGTGGTGAAGCGTTTATATGAAAGCGTGCGTTCTTAATCTGGCCGCTCACCATCAACTCCTACTGCTGACCTCCACGTTGCGACTACTAAAATTCTAGTAACTTGACTGGAGATGCGATCGCCAACCCATCGACAGTAGATGATGGCAGCAGATGAGAGGGGGACAACCTGCTTGCCGACTTGCTGGTCTAAAGTCAAAACCACGGCATCACTCTACAATTTGCAGGTTATACTGGCATAACGAGCACGTCAATAAAACAATAGTTATGAGTGAGACAGAGATAGACTTGGATCAAGGGGCAGGCTCCATACCAAATTTCAATTGTTTAACATCAGCGGTTCCTGAGTGAGTGGTTCCTGAGGGAGCACTTCCAATCATCGTAGAACCTTGAAATTTGGTACCTAATAAATAAAAATGTACTTAAATACTTTTTGTTGCTGACTTGTAAGGCAAAAGCGATTTTTGTATAAAAGAACTTGCCTATTCTTTAACATTTATGTTTTTGGCATGATAACAATTTTCTTTAAACGGCAACTAGACCCGGAAGCGTGTATGCCCAACAAACAATTTAACTTCTATAAGGTCCAATTTATTCAAATTTAATAAGCTATTACTTCTATTGTATTGGTATAAGGCTTATTTTACTATTTATCAAGATATACTTTCAGAAAAAGTTCCTTTAAAGTATTTGGGAAACAATTTCACAAGCTGTACAGAAGATTGAGATATTCTTATTTAACAAGGTGGCTGTAAGGCCTTTCGAAGCTAGTTGGTTGAGGTCTGAAATAGAATAGCAACTTTACTGCTGCTATTCAAAGTTAATAACAAGATTCTCTATAAGGCTTTTAAATAGAACTGCATTACATACAATCAAAATAGTCGAGATTTGAACCTAGAATTAGTCTGTATCTCTGCTGATCCAGTGCTCAGCAGTTTGCACATCCATCTGGATACAGTGTTGTTGGCTCCTTTTCGTTGCACAGCCCGTTTGATGGCCTCATGTAAGTTGTTATCAAACGCTCCTATGTTTCCTCTCTTAGATAATTATCCACATTGTAGTGATAAGAACCCTATGGCAATAATACTCTTCGCTTATTACGCCAGGTGTGATAGTAATACATGCTGCCCTTTCTGTAGTAGAACTGGCGTAATACCATCCACACCTGGAGACTTGAAAGGGTGAATGGAACATATTGCCCATTCCAGCCTTCCCCTAGAGCAGATGACTGATGCGATTTCTCAGTTTTCCTTTCGAGGTCTAGGTGGAATGGTTCTGTTCTCCAAGCTAGTACTAGGCGAGCTTCCTGAAAAGTAAGTTCGTAGAAGTAATAATGCCCTCTCGTCATCGCTTTCCGTGAAGCTGTCATCTGGTTTTTTAAGCGATGTTGGTACTCCCCCTGACTTGGCAACGTCCTTATGCAGTCTTGCCGCTGTAGGGGTGTTTGTGATTGTCTCGCAGAATTTCCTGAAAGTGTCCTGGAGATTTCCCCATTTCAAGTTTTCCTAGATTGTCTTCTAGGAATTTTTGGAAGGTATCCCAGTTAGTTTTCCTGGGGTTCCTCACTGGATTTCCTGTGATACTTGTATTATCTAGATCGAACACTATGATTCTGTCATCGGAAAATGACGGTTCACTAGATACTCTCCAGTTTCTGATTAAATTGCTTACAATCGGACTACCAAGTGTGAGGTCAAGTACTTTTTCCCTAAGAACTTCTTCTATTTACAAAAGAGGGGGTATTTCCTACGTTGTAAATGTCAACTGCATGCCCAACGTTTTTCAGCCCGAGTGTCACAAATTACCTGTGCATCCTTGCTCGTCAGTCCTTTGACTTGTCCCTTCAGCATCCAAGGCTTCTGAATTTAGACCTACTACCTTTACGTTGCAAGACATCGAGCATTAACGGTCTATGACCGCTGTGTCCAGATCACCCTCTGAAAGCGAGCTCCCTGAGATGAGCATGGATTCTGCGGTAGTTTCCTGAACCGTCGATTCGTCCCAGAGTATTGGTGTTGCTATTTGCAATCCAGATGCTGGCTCTGTCCGAAATTCGGTGCTTTGCGAGGCCGTAGTTGAATCCTTCGTTGCCTGCCCGGAGTTCCACTCAGACTTCTTGAATCCACACACCGCTACCTTGCCAAATCGGTAGCTCAATGAATCTTTTCCCCCCTTGATGGCATCGAAGGACTCCTAACCGATAATAAAGGCCAGTATCTGCCCGGTTCCTTCGTTTCGACTGTGGAGTACCCTCCATACTTTCGTGCTCAATCCCTCGTTCTGCGCTTCCAGTAGTGGCAAGGATGTCTTAGACTCCCGGTTTGCGCTACGCGGTAGGAAGATTGAATACGACCGCGATCTGTCTTCCCCACTGCAGGCCGTTATTTCGGCTCGCTTCCATTTCCAAAGTTTGGGCGCCACTGCCCACAGTCTGTGGAGTCTCGTAGTCCACCAGCAGCATCCCAGGCTTCAAATGTATGCCCTGGAAATTTGAGTTTGCTCCCAGAGCCGTGAGGTCCGAGTTGCTGAGCTTCTCCTCTGGACAATTCATAGGGAGAACAGCTACCTGTTTAGCCACCGCACGAGTAGTTTGTCGTACTCGGGTCGCAGCAGCTTTCGCCGCCGCAGCGTTACAACGCCGACCACGGTGGCATACCAGCGGCCCTCTTGGCACCTTCATCCACCTTTTGCTTCTTGACTGCGTTGATTTGGGGGGTGATGTTAGTTTCCCTCTTTTCTCTGCAGCCACTCCTTTTGTTGCAGGCTTAGCCCCATGCTCTTCGGCCCTCCTTCTCGCTTCCTCTGGCTCAAAGCCTTTGCTGAGGTAGCGGAGGTACCATCTCGCTCCAGCACCACTAAACCCCTCTCTTAGAGGGTCATCCCTTCCGCCTGGTTTACCAGGTTTAGGTAAGGCTGGGCCTTTAATTCTCCCTACAGGCTGGGCTTTTTAGTGATTGGAGACTTCTGGAGTTTCCTGCACTCTCCTTTCCGCCATTTTGTCATTACTCCCCGTCGAGGATAAGGTTGGAGCTTGGCTCCTACCCCTACTGATAGGGTTTCGACTCCCTGTATTGTCCGAAAGTCGTCGTGAGGTGGTGCCGGCTTCCTGACTATTGCTAGGATGCACTTTCCTGAAGTCTCCCTCGCGACTCGTTCCGGGCATATCTTGCACCGATTGTTCATTATGGATGTCATGCTCCACTCGAGCTATAACTTCTGATGCGGTTTGTCCCCGCAATTTATTTAGAAAATATTTTTGGCTTTTTTTTGTCCCACGAATAGCGCGGGAAACCACGCCAGACCCCCGCATTAGCGTGGTAAAGCTATGGTTACTCTCCGAGGCGCCCTGTTTCGAAGAGGCTCCGCTAGACTACATCTGGTTACCCTGACTACAAACCGTCCAATAAGCACAGTACAATGTTTAAATTCATAAAATAGTATCAATTTACCATTTTTAATCTTCACTCTGTATTAATCAGTTTGACCCAGTGGATGCGTATTGGGCTGCTACGTTAATGGTGTCTAGGAGTTCGATTCCTGGACAAAGTTAAGTAATTTTTCAATTAAATTAAATATATTTCCTCTTCAGAAAACAAACTTTCAAGAACCTTGACGCATTCAAATGATAGAAAATATTAACACCAGTAATACAAACAAAAATAGGTAATATGTGCTAATTATACCCTATCCTAAGGGTATATTAATTTTGACACATAGTTTGTAACACCCCTTAATATTCGCCGTAGACCCATAAAAGTATATATATTTATGATCAGCACCAAATCCTAAGACTATTTAGCAATGTCCGTCCGTCCGTCCATCCGTATCAAGGCCTTTAAAGTTATGCTAGGAGGCTGAAATTTGGAGCATATACTCCCTAGGGTCCCGAAATGGTAAAGTGTTAAAAGTTTTTATATCCGCCCACTGCCATGTTTAACAATATATTTAGCCAATCTTGTTTCCAATATATCGCCCATACAAAGTTTTTGGCCACGCCCACTTTTTGGGGGCGTTTTTTCAAAAAAATATTTTTTTTTCTATAAATTTCATAGAATGAAATAAAATGCTATCTATCATCTTCCTTATGAATTTTTTCTTTGGGGTACATAGGGATAAGGATAGGGTATCATACTGTTCGCCCCAAGCGGACTGTTGCCTTTCCTTATGTTTTTATTTTAATTTGGTTAAGATTTCCGTAGTAATAACTCCTATAAGTCCTTAACGTAACATGTAAGAAGAAACCATTGTTTTATTGAGCCTATGAGTAACGGTCTTAAGGAAAGTAAATAACTTCGCTAAATTGCGTCAAATCAGTCTCCATAAAATCTCTCACAGTTGTTATCGAAATAAGAAAGTAACTTTCCTTGGCCCTTACGAAAACTAAATAGTTACTTGGCAGGAAAAGCTACTTCAGTACGTCCCCTCCCAATAACTTAGTTAGCATCTTCATACAAAATCGATACAATTTTTTTTTTGTTGGACAGGCAAAGAGGGAAATAAAAATCCCTATGAAGCTATACATATATGTTCATACAATCAGCTTAGCGTGCAACCAGGAAAACAGCATGACCGATGACTGTACCATCAGCTCCATTTGCCCCATCTACAAGAAATGCGATCCCATATCTTGCAATAACTATCGAGGCATATCCCTGCCAAAAGTTTTCATATAAGACGTCCTATCCAACGTACTCAGTGAAATTGTCAAACCCTTCTGCAACATACTAATCGGCACGTACCAGTATGGCTTCCGTCCCGGCGGATCGACCATAGACCAATTTTTTACACTAAAGCAAATCATGGAAAATTGACAGCAAAACGACAGGTGTCAATACGGAAGGCACTATCTACAACATATCCCTCCAGCAACTATGATAGGCGCACAATATCATAGTAGCACAACGTGCCGTGACAGAACCTTTCACTGCTATTAGAACAGGCAAAGTTAGTTGGTATTGAAGTAAATGAGGACGAGAATAAATACATGCATACATAGGACAAAATGTCACTATTGGTGGTGAAAAGTTCGAGTTAGTTAAGGAGTTCATCTGCCTTGGTGTGAATATCAACTCCACGATTTTTGCAAAACAAATGGGTTCAAAACTTTTAAGTCGAAGGACTAAGAGTATGCTCTATTAAACGCTTATTCTGCTAGTTATGGTATACGGCAACGAGTGCTTTACGATAAGCAAGAAAGAAGAGTTAATACTAGGCTTCTTAGAGATACAAGGAAGACCGAACCTCTGTTTTAAAGACCAAGCCATCGGGGATTCCAGAGCGTTTGGTCTGGATAACTGGAAACAGCGTTCTCGTGATAAGAAGATGGAAGGCTACACTGTCTTAGTTAGGTACTCTTAAAGTGTCGGTACCCCATTGAGTAAGTAAATGTAGTAAAATTAATTTAAGTGAAAAGTTTTGAAATTATACCCCTCATTTGGTATTTTACCTGGTACTATTTACCTATGTTACTTCTAGCCTTTGACTATATGACTACATTGACTATATATTTTCTATCATTTTCTATATTTTCAGACAGACTTATGGATCGGATGTTTCATAATTAGTGTACGAATAAAAATGTTTGCCTGATCCTTAGGGACTTTGAGGGAGCTTATCAGAGAGAGAGCAGAAAGTATCCCTACCAAGCATTAATAAATAATATTTTCTTCTAGCTTCAAGAGACTGTAAATTTATCAAGACATCTGTTTGCATACGCAGGCGAAATATCGTCAACCCAATTAAGTTTTCTTGTTAATTTTCCTTGTACGAATTCAAATCTATTACATCGCCTAATAATAAAATGTGCAAAGTTGCTTTGAATTGCGCATTAGGAACGCTTGTAATTAAGAGTAAATAATCCATCCCAATTTTTAAGGTGCGATCAGACGGTCATCCAAACTTGTCATCCGCATGACTAGCTGACGTCAGAAAACTTGTTTTTTCAGATGGGATAACCACTTTAGGATTAATTCTATGTCATATTGACGTCAGGGTGTCATCCGTCGTCAGGACGTCATGGATGACCGTCTGATCGCACCTTTACATTCTGTTAAGGGATTAGTCAAGTAATATTTTTTAACCTACGACAGATTCATTAAAACTGAGTTTTCAAATTTAGGGGCATCGGATGTCGTGGAACCTCCTTGAATAAGTTCGTATACATAATTTTAACTGTTGCATGAATTATATTTCGTTTATTTAAAATCAACAATTTTCAATACCAATTCAGATCGAATTAATTAAAAATCAATATGAAAAAAAAAATTAGGTGAAATTGCTAAACATATTACTAAAACAAAAATTGTTCATGTTAATGTGTAACTATTTTCCTGTGTGTAAAATATGAACTCTAATTTGTGCTATTAAAGAACGTATCCATACATACATATTATACCTTGAGTTCATACATGTGAAACCACATTTTTAATCGCATTTTTAATTACGTACTTCCCTCATTCCATTCCAGTCCAATTTGCGTTTCACATACTAGCAACAATCTTTTAATGACTTCGCCCAAATTTGCGCATCACATATAGCAATCAAGTCTGTTGGCGCGCGAAAAATATAACCAGATCAAAAATATAAGCCCTTGGTAAATTTAAGCTGAATGCTATTGCCCCCTGCTAATCACATCTAATTGCCTGTTATGAATCGATTCGAAAAATTTTCCTTGGAAATGCTGAAAAAGAAACGAAACACAATGTGCCTCCGTCGCATACCTATCAATTCGTGATGAACCCACACACTTGCCCGCGTCTCCGACGACATACGAATGAAAGGGAGGCATTATAGTAATTAAGAAAATCACCACTATCGGCAGTGGCACCGGCACCACCACCAGCGCACCGACCGCCGCCGTCGCGTCACTGCAATCCATCGGTTGTGAGTCTCGAAATCAAATCATCCTATCACTACAACAGTACTAATTTAAACCTTTTCCTAAATTATTTTTTATATATACATATATATATATGTATATTTTTTTTAATTATGTTCGGTGGCATAAGAGAATACACAGGTCGTCCTCTAACTGGACGAACCTATGATTCAGTGGGATAACAGCTGCAGGCAAATTGAAAACGTTTTAATTTCGAGCTAACGTCCGTTGGTAACATGTTGTTAGTTCTTTGATTTGTTTCATTTGGATGGTATAAAAATTATGCAATTTTGTTTACTCCCTCATGAGAAACGGATGTCTGAGTATGTATCTAATTGATTGATTCGATTGCGTGCAAGAAAATACTTTTATGCGGTTTTAGAAAATATGAAAAGAACAGATGTAGGAGAAATCGTGTCAGTATTTAGTTTAAGGAACTAACTATACTTAGATCTTAATGTCGAATGTAACGCCGAAGTACTGTCTCCTATGATCATGCATTTGACAACTTTCATTTAGTTGCATATTTGTTCGTTTTGATGTTTTCTATAGGCATTTCATACTTAAAAGCTTTTCATACACATATTGATGTTTATTGAAGCAAATTAATTATGTGATTGTTAGGAAACTATAATATTTATTTTCTGCGATGCTACAAATATATTCTTTTCTATTTCTGGTAAAATATATGAAATAAAAAAATTTTATTTCTCTCCGAGTACGCTGCAGTGCATAACATTTTTTCTTCGAGTCAGGAATTTCGAACCCATTTTCTTCGACAAACCTCCTTGCGTCGGGCTCCTATGGTAATTCATCACCGGATCATCATTGCCTGTTCTTCAATAGCCGTGAAAGCCTCTTTCACAGTACGCTGGGAGGTACTGATGATGTCAATATCTTCCGCATCCCCACTAGCTGGACGGATTTGTTTATGATAGTGCCTTCCGTGTTAACACCTGGTCTGCGCTTATTCATGCCTTCCCATTTCCAACGAATTGTCTGCATCAATTTCTTTTTAAATTATAATGCTATAGAATCGTTACCAGGAAATTGTTTAAAACAATTCTTTTTATTTTCAAGCATCTCTTGCACCTGCAAGAATTTCCAGAGAATTATTTGTAACAATTCCAAGTGACACATCAGCAATAATGTAGCTCATGATGTGGTTCGAATGACTATTTAAGGTTGTGGCATTCGCGATAAATGCTCAACAAAACATAACACCAAATTTACGACATAAAAGTGTATAAAGTCGTTTCATTATAATTGGCGCAGTTTGAGTACTATTTTATAAATTGTAATTGAGTTAAAGAATCGTTAATCGCAATAACTCGATAAACGAAAAGTGAATTTTTCGACAAACCTTTTTTGGTGAACCTAAAGAAGATGGGTTGCTTAGTGGTAAAGCTAGTTAGTCGAAAGTCCGACAAACATCCAATATCTCATTAGAAGCTTCTCAAAAATAAAATTCCCGTTCGGAGTAAGCTATAAACTGTAGATACATTAGGGCAATTCAAAATCTCAGAAATAGTATTTAGGCACATTTTTATACTTGGCAAGTTTTCCAATTTGAAGTTATATATACATATGTATATATATAAAACACATGTGTATAGAGCCCCAATTTTCACGATTTAAAAAACTTGCCAGGTATACAAATTTTTAATACTATATGTGAAATTTTTAATAATTACAATACAAAATTGGCGTTCGATTTTAGATCTCAGTACTTTTTGTGGCTGACTTGTAAGGCAGAAACGATTTTTTTATGAAAGAAAATGGCTATTCTTTAACATTTATATTTATGGTGTAGTTTCAATACTTTTTGCAAAGATTTCTTTATAAATACATGGAAATTTTGCACAATTTTAAAATTGTAGGTATTTCGACCGAACGTAAACGCCCTCTTTAGAGGAAAATACAAGTTGTTTTCTAACTTTTCTTCTTTGCCTTCAAAAGAATTACCGACATGTAAGATTTCATAAATATAGAATGAGTTCGATAGCGGTTACCACACCTTCTTTTATGGAATATACACAAGTTTGTGTCTGTTCCTTCCTTCTTCCACGTATAATTTCATAGCACAAAGTCTTTTGGGTACAAAGTTAAAGAAAATGGGTGGCTAGCACTCCCTTTTAATGGACAATAAACAATATTTTATTTTTTCCCGTGATTGTTCTTAAAATCTAACCCAGAGGTACAAAATCATAATTGTAGGTCCTTTAGGGGCTGAATTAAAGAAAATGGGCAGTTGGAAAATAAATAATATTTTATTTTTTTCCGAGTTTGTTCTTAAAATCAAACCATCATGTAAAAAAACATAAGGTCTTTTGGAGGCTGCGTTAAAAGAAGTGGACGGCTGCCACGCCCCCTGCATGAAAACTCACAAATGTTGGATATTTCCCTGGGGTTTTTCGTGCCAAATTTCAAGGTTCTACGATCATTGGATGGAGAACTTCCATAGTTTTGATGATGAGTTAATAAGAGAAGTGGGTGGACGCCACGCCCCCTGGATGAAAAATCACATATGTTAGATTTTTTCCTGTGGTTTCTCCGCAAACCCTATTACTGTGCCAAATTTCTTCTTCTGTGCTTCTACGATGATTGGAAGTGCTCCATTTCCATAGTTTTGATGATCTGTCAGTGAGTCAGTGAGTGGTTACTATTTTTGCTAATTTTGGGGCCTTATAACCCAGAAACCGCTCATGTTAAGCAGTTGAAATTTGGTTTAGAGCCAGCTGCTATGCGTCCCAATAAATGCTTATCCTTATGTCTCTAGATCTGTTGCAAGCACATTTAGAGCTGGGTCAAAATGGCCTGAGTTGGTTCGTGTAAATAAGGCTGTAGTGCCAAAGTTGGTAAAGAACTTGAAGGGCACTACCAAGCCCTTGATTCGATTCTGTTTTTTTATTTTCAGACACAACATTATTTACTTTCTCAGTTAGTCCTTCTAATTTCTTTTCATGTTGATTTGCACACTGTTTACTCTCACTAACAATGTCACTGCTATGTTTATACCCTTTAATATGTCGTAAATTTGTAACCCTTAATAGTCGTCGTAGACGCATAGAAGTCTATATATTTATGATCAGGACCAAATCCTGAGACTATTAAGCAATGTCCGTCTTTAAAATTAAGCTGAAATTTGGATCACATATTCACAACATATGTATGCACTGACTTCTTTTACAAGTTTGTTACATACAATTCTTTGCCACGCCTACTTTTTGTGGGCATTTTTTTACTAAAATGCTGATTTTTTCGAAAATTTCATAGAAAGCGAAAAAAATGGTTTAACAAGATATTTAGCCAATATTTTTTCCAACATATCGCCCATTCAAAGTTTTTGCCCACGCCCACTTTTTGGGGGCATTTTTTTTTTAAATTTAATAGAATGATATAAAATGCTGTCTATCATCCTATTTTTCCTTGGGGCATATAGGGATATGGATAGGGTATCATACTGTTCGCCCCAAGCGGACTGTAGTTTTTCCTTATGTTTTTTCTTATAAGTTCAATCATCATTTCATACAATTTTCCAGTATTTGATTTATTTATTTCAAGAAGAGAATCATATTGTTTTTCGATTTTCTTGATGATAAATTTAATTAAATCTGTTTCATCTGTTTTATTAACTAATTAAGAGTCCGCTTCAGCTTCAATTAAAATTTTTAAAACTGACGGAAATGAGTAGTTTTTTCTGTAATGAATTTATCAATGGGTCTGAAGTTATTAGGAACATATTAATTAAATCCCTGTTCGTACTAGCTAACTCTCGAAATTTTTTACGTATGTGAAACGGGAAATCGTCTGCAATCTTATTTTAGGCTTAGTACCAACTCTATATTTCTATCTACAGTGTTTTTAAGTACAAAACATGTTTCAAAACTCGAAATGTCTATATTATAAACTGAGGCTATGGATGTGAGTACATCATGAAAACGTCGTGGTGTTTGAAAAAATGTCTTGCAGTATTTCCGAACACGGTCTTTGGCTTGTCAACGAACTTGAATATTTTTCTATTGGGTTTCCATTAATTTTTTGTCATCACTTTGTCTTATAGCCTTCTTTTCAACATCTGACCTGTACGCTATACGCAAAAGATACTTACTTACTTCCTGTCTGAGACACGGCACCCTACCATCCTCTGCGCACACGCTGCTTCCAGTTGTCCAGACCAATCGCTCTGGCATCTGCGATAACTTGGTCTTTAAAACGGAGGTTCGTTCTTCTTTTTCGTCTCGAACCTGGGGATTCGAAGATCCTCTTGGCTTGAGCGTTGTTGTCCATTCGCTCGATGTGGCCGAGCAAATGTAGTCGACGTTTCTTGGCTTTTTGGACTACATCCACATCTTGGTACAGCTCATAGATTTCGCGGTTGTATCTTCTCCTCCATTCGCTCTCCTCGCACACAGGACCGTATATCTGTCGAATGATTTTTCTTTCGAAGGATCCCAGTATTAACTCTCCTTTCCTGCTTATCGTCCAGCACTCGGCGCCGTATATCAGAACTGGCAGGATAAGGGTTCTGTAGAGCATGCACTTTGTCCTTAGAGTCAAGAGTTTTGAACCCATTTGTTTTGCCAAATCGAAGTAGCAGCGGTTTAATAGGGTAATTCTTCGACGGATGTCCACTAAGATGTCATTTCTGAAGTTGATGTTTACCCCGAGGTAGATGAACTCCTTAACTACCTCGAAGTTGCTGCTATCAACAGTGACATTCTGTCATAGTCGGTGGACAGATGATTGTTTGTTTGTTGATAGCATATGTTTAGTCTTGACCTTGTTAACTTCAAGGCCAGATAGTTTCCTGTTCTTTAATAGCCGTGGTAGCCTCTATCACAGCACGCTGGGATCGACCGATGATATCTATATCGTCTGCATACCCAAGCAGTTGGACTGATCTGATGAAGATATCGCCTTCCGTGTTGACACTTGTCCTGCGCACTATCTGCTCAAGAACAAGATTGAAGAAACCACACCACAGCGCATCTCCTTGCCGTAATCCGGTGCATGTTTGAAAGAGTTCAGATGAGCTGCTCCTGGCTCGGTACTCATCCCTTGCTGCCCTTGTTTTCCTCTTCAGCGTTCAAATGTGTGCATCTTCTGTCCCCTTTTTCCTGTATATGCATACATTATCATACCACGGGATTTTTCTCTGGGGTGGCTGGTATCCTAGGGGGGTTTCGGTTATCTCCTTGATGATATAGCGATACTGAAACAACTGGTTGTTGGCGTCTGTGGTAGGTGAATGCACAGTGGAGAGTTGCTCATTCAGGCGCTCTTTGTAGGCTCTGTCTACTCTAGATGTGCTAAGGCGTCCAACGTCGAATTGCTTCTTTGGGCAGTTCGCAGCTTCTTCTCGTTGGACAGTCGAGCTCTGAATCTAGCTGCAACTAGAAATTGGTCAGAGTCGAAGTTTGTCCCACGGTAAGTGTGCACGTTCAAGATGTTGGATAGGTACGTGCCTCGCATCGATTAGCACATGGTCGATTTGTTTGGTGGTTCAACCATCTGGAGAGCGCCAGGTTGGTGTGTGGATAGTGCTACTTATCATCGTATTACAAGCTGCTGCAAAGTCAATTAGTCCGTAGCCGTTATCTGTTGTCGTTTCGTGGAGGCTGTGCTTATCAACTAATCCGCCGAAGATGTTTTCCATGCCGACTTTACCATTGAAGTCCCCGAGTACAATTTTGACATAGTACTCCGGACAGGCTCCGTAGGTTCCGTCCAAGAGGTCTTAGAATTCCTCCTTGATAGGGTCCTCAGCCTCGTCGGTAGGGCATGTACACATATTAGGCTAATGTTTTGGAATGTAGCTCTGATGCGGATCACAGCCAGGCGATCACTTATCGGCTTAAAGTCCATTACTTTGGATCTAAGTCGATTTCCCACGACAATTCCGCATCCTAATACATTCAATCTTTTGTTACAGCTGTAATAAATGCCACAATTTTTTCTTTTCATAATTCCTGATCCTATCCATCGTATCTCCTGGATCGCGGTAATGTCGGTCTTGTACCGCGAGAGGATAGACTCAAGTTTTTGAGTAGCACCTGGAGTGTAGAGTGTCCGCATATTCCAGGTACATACTCGCATGTCCGTTAACGTTCCGGGTCTGGTTGCCGTTTGAGGGAAATTGTTATTCGAGGCTATGCCTGTCTCTCTCATAACTAGATTTTTTTCACATGGTCGGAAAGTTTCCCCGACGGCATAACCCCCAACCTGGGGGGCCAGGCCCTGATTTTGACCCTAGGACAGCTGGCCGGTAATTCCGGTGCCAGTAACCAACTTCGGGGATATGAGTGCTGCCGTTGGCCCATCAAAGGCTCATCCGCCACCAACTCGTTGTCTAAGTAGCCCATATAGGGAGATCACTTGTTCCACAGAACTGGAACTGTGGACGCCGCCGTTGATCCATTAGTAGAATTCATCTGCCGTCGTCCGGAAACAGGAGAAGTCCCTTAGTGAGCTGGCACTCCTTTCCCCTCTCTCGTCAACTGCCGCCAACGATCCTTCACAGGGATTGTTTACACCATCTCCAGTCGAGATACTAGGCACTCAGCAGTTACCACGGGGAGGTGAGAAGTAGGAGTTGATGGTGTTATGCTAAAGTGAGAACGCTTGTGTTCTCATATAATAGCATTCACCATTCTTTTGACCACCTATGCAAAAGATATTCGAAAGCATGTAAAGTAGATAGACCATACTTGTCTAACTCACATTTTGGTTGTTTGTTGGTTATTGCTTTATTCATGTCCCTTGGCTTAGGTCCACAAATATGGCAAGTCTGGGTATATTTGTTGGAAGTAAGATAGTTTGCTATTTTACCATCTATCATTGGTAGAAGGAACTGGTATTTTATTATACCCTATCCTAAGAGTATATTAATTTTGGCACATAGTTTGTAACATATACATTTATGATCAGGACCAAAATCTAAGACTATTTAACAATGTCCGTCTGTCCGTCCCTCAGTATCAACTTTTTAGGCCTTTAAATTTAAGCTAGGAAGCTGAAATTTAAATCATATACTCCATACGGTATTGTAATAGTAGAGTGTTAAACGTTTCTAAATCCGCCCACTGCGACGCTCACAATTTCGAAGGAACCGTTTTAAGGCTAAAGTAAGAGAGATAGAGTGTCCTTTTTAAAAAAAAATAAAAATTTAACGACATAAAATTATTTCTATTGCAAATATAAGCAATAACAACAAACAAAAAAAGCGCCTGAGTGAGAAATTCTCAATTGGCAGCACAGCCTACACAAAACGAAAACAGATAACGGCAACCGACTAATTGACCTTGCAGCACCTTGTAATAGGGTTATTTGTAGCATTAGGATTCCGAGACTAACTATCCACGCAGCAGGCTGCCACTCTTCAACCGGTTGAACCGCTAAACAAATCGACGATGTGCTAATCGATGCGAGGCACGTACCTATCCATCATCTTGATCGTGCACACTTACCGAGGGGCAAACGTCGACTCTGACCATTTTCTTGTTGCAGCTAGATTCAGAGCTCGAGTATCAAACGAGAAGAAACTGCGAACTGCCCAGAAAAAGAAATTGGACATTTGACGCCTTAGCACATCTGGAGTCGACAGATCCTACAAAGAGCGCCTGAGTGAGAAATTCTCCACTATGCATTCACCTACCACAGACGCCAACAACCAGTGGTCTCAGTATCGCTACATCATCAAGGAGATAAACGAAACCACCCTAGGATATCAGCCACCCCAGAGAAAAATCCCGTGGTATGATAATGTATGCATATACCAAAAAAAGGTGATAGAAGATGCACACATTTGAAAGCTGCAGAGGAAAACAAGAGCAGCAAGGGATGAGTTACCAGCCAGGAGAAAGGAGGAGAAGAAGATCCTGCGTAGGAAGAAATGAGAGCACGCAGTCTCCCAGCTCAACGAAATCCAAGAGTCTCGCGACTGAAAGAACATCCGGAAGTTTTATAAGAAAGCCAAATGCGTAAGCTTTTCTATCTGTCCTATTCTTCAGGGCTCTTTCCGAAAAGATGGAAAACAGCATTTGTCCAGCCCGTCCCAAAAAAAGGCGAATCTTCCTCTGTCTCCTCCTACCGACCAATTGCACTAACGTCCCTTCTTTCCAAGGTCATGGAAACGCTGATAAATCGTCAGCTTATGAAATATCTTGAATCCAGAAAACTTCCTAATGACCTGCAGTACGGTTTTCGCAGCAAACTGGTGATTTGATGACATATCTAACCGAAATGTGAAACCAATCTATTCACCGTGGTGGTGAAAGTAAGGTCGTTGCGCTTGATATTTTAAAGACATTTAACAGAGTTTGCCATCAAGCTCTCTTGTCGAAAAGGCGTGAATTTGGGATCGATGTTACCCTATTTCAATGGATTAGAAATTACCTTTCGGACCGTTCAATACAAGTTGTTTTGGACGGTTTTAAATCTGCAACTTACCAAATAAATGCTGGTTTTCCCCAAGGCTCCGTTATGTCTCCGACTCTCTTTAACATTTTTATCAATGACCTCCTGTCTGTCACTTCTAATCCAATCCATTCCTTTGCTGATGACAGTACCCTCAGCTTTACATATTTGTTTTCTGGGTAACGCCCCTCATCTTCGGGCGTTGAACTGGAACGGCAACGTATGTTAAGCTCATTGAATTCCGATCTTGACAGCATACTCAAATGGGGTAAAACCAACAGATTGGAATTTAATGCTTCCTAAAGGCAATCCTGTCTGCTCTCATTGAAGCGAACCTCTAATTCTCTGCCATTATCCATGGATGGCACTTGCATCGCCGAAACCGAAAGACTTTCCATCCTCGGCATGTGCGTTAACGACAAACTTCGTTGGAATGACCACATATTCGATGTCGCCAAGAACGCTGCGAAATGTCTAGGCTTCCTTAAGCGATGCAAGAAATATTTCACCCCTTCTGATCTGGCTAGAATCTACAAGGCGTTCATTCGCCCAAAACTTGAGTACAACGCTCATATCTGGTCTGGTGTACCAATTACATATTTGGACCTACTTGACAGGATTCAAAAACGTGCGGTAAAATTTATTGGCGATCGAGACACCACGAAATCATTTGACTCTCTTTGTCATCGTGAAATAGCCAGTTGCATTCCAGCCCTACAGCAATTCATCCACAATACTCGCCATGCTAGGAATGCACATCAGTTTATCCTCAAGCCTGTATTCGGACGTACAGTGAAATACAAGAATTCGTTTCTCCACCGTATAATATGAATGTGGAATGCTCTACCCCGCTCTGTTTTTCCTATGCATTATAGTTTACAGACATTTAAAACCAACGTGCATCGGTATCTCCTTTTTTCTAATCCTTCACTTCCCTAATGCCCGCACTGTGTTACTATATTATAAGGGTATCCAAAATCCCTTTAGTGCGCGTACATTATAAAAAAAAGAAAACATAAAAAAAATAAAGTAACTGTCTGCTGGCTTTAAGTCCGAAACGCAGGCTCTTCGCAATACCAATTTGAAACGTAGTTACCGACGCACAGTGAATAGTAGATATATTTAAGCAGCAGTTCTAGCAGCTGCTAAACGGGCAAAATGTAGATAGAGTGATGGGGAAAGAAGAGAACCCAGTCAGTCAATGAAGAACCAGTCCCACCGCCCAGTATAGAAGTGGTTGGCTTAGCTATAAAACAGCTAAAGAGCAAAAAGGCCGTCGGCTCTGATAGTAGGGAGCATGCACCAAATCATCAACCAAGTACAAGAAAGACGATCCCATGTCTCTCAAGAACTGTCGAGGCATATCCTTGCTAAATGTCACATACACGATCCTATCTAACGTACTATGTGAACGTCTCAAACCCTTCTGCAAAGCACTAATGGTCACCTTTTTCATCGACTTTCAAGCCATTACGGCATTCATCGTCAGGAGCTTTTTGTGGTGGGCCGAATTCGGGATCCCGTCAAAACTATTTCAAACTTGCACCGGATTTCGGCATGGAGATGCGCTGTCATGTGATTTCCTCATTCTTGTTCTTGTTCAGATAGTGCGCAGGGCAGGTGTCAACACGGAAGGCACTAACTTCAACAGATCAGTCCAACTGCTGGGGTATGCGGACCATATACACATCATCGGTCGATCCCAGCGTGGCTTGATAGAGGCTTTCACGGCTATTGAAGAACAGGCAAATTAGTTGGCATTGAAGTGAATGAAGACAAGACTAAATATATGCTATCAACAAACAAACAATCATCATCAATACACCGACTAGGACAATATGTCACTCTTTGGATAGCAGCAACTTCGAGGCAGTTAAGGAGTTCATCTACCTCGGGGTAAACATTAAACCCACAAATGATATCGTAGTGGAGATCCGTCGTAGAATTACCCAAGTAAACCTCTGCTACTTCGGTAGGCAAAACAAATGGGTTCAGAACTCCTGACTCGAAGGACAAATTGCATGCCCTACAGAACTCTTATCCTGCCATTTCTGCTATACGCCGCCGAGTGGTGGACGATAATCAGGAAAGGAGAGTTAATACTGGGATTCGTTGAAAGAAAAATATTTCGACGGATATTTGGTCCTGTGTGCGAGGAGGACGAATTGAGAAGAAGATACAACCACGAACTCTATGAGCCCGTCGGGAGCCCGTTAAGTAAGTAAGTAAGTATAACCTTGTTGCAATTCTATACACGTTTAAGCTGCTGACAAACTACTACACGTTGCACATCGTATAGAACTTAAGATAAATAATATAAATAATATCGACTTGAAATTCTTAGGTCTTTTCCAGGATTTGCTTAAGTGTGAAAATTTGGTCGGAAACGAGCTACATTGGTAAGAGGCGATTAGTGTGTTGCCGAAGGGTTTGAGGCATTCACACAGTACGTTGGATAAGTTCTTATATATACTGAAAATAAAACCTTTGTACCAATAGGTGTTGATTCAACTTTTTTTTTGTCGAAATACGTCCAACAAAATACTGTGGTTGAATCAACAGAATGTTACAAAATGTACAAGGGTTGTCAATTTAACAAAAATAATTTAGTTGATTCAACACAAAAAAAATACAGTCCTAAAAATATTGCTGGTCTCACAAAAAAAATTCTGGATATAACTTCAGTAGTTTTTTGAATCAACTAAAACATTGTTGATTCAGCAAAGAATTTCGTTAATATTACTGCTATATATTGTAGAATCAACAAAAATATTTCTGGTTGTACAAAACAGAATAGAAGACCGCATGTTGCACATAAAATAATGTAGGAAATCGATCATCTGTAAAAAAGAAGAGAAAATAATCACAACACATAATGATAAAAGATCTTACATGAAAAATTGTTACTCCCTCTTAGAGAATCTCCTAAAAGGTTAAATGCTCCCAAATGTTACTATCTTCAATTAAGGCAAGTTCCAATTCTCTTATTGGTTCTGTTTTCATATTTGTTTGAACTTATATATAAACATTAAATCACTTATTAAACTTGCAATTTTTTTACTTTTAACTTAAACCTATTTTCACTTTTCACGTCCGTTTGAATCGAGAGAGAGTAATGGCACTGAGTAATTATACAGCAGGTCAACTTCCAAAATTTTAGTATTTAGTTACATTTTTATGCTTGCAAAGTTTTCCAATTTGAAGTTTCGAAGATATCTACATACATATATATATAAAACACATGTGTATAGAGCCCCAATTTTCACAATATTAAAAACTTGCCAAGTACCTAAATACTATTTGTGTAATTTTTAATAATTACAATACAAACTTGGCGTTATTTTTTAGATCTCAGTGCTTTTTGTGGCAAAAGCGATTTTTGTATAAAAGAACTTGCCTTTTCTTCAACATTTATGTTTTTGGTGTGATTTCAATACTTTTTGCAAAGTATTTTTTATACATGGACATTTTGTAAAATTTTAAAATTGTAGGGATTTCGACCGAACGTCAACACCCCCTTTCGAGGAAAATACAATTTGTTTTATTACTTTCCTTGTTTGCCTTTAAAAGAATTATATATAATATAATATTTTTTTCCGAGATTGTCTTAAAATCCAACCCTCATATAAGAAATAATAATTATAGGTCTTTTGGGGGCTGCGGGGCCCACGCCCTCTGGATGGAAAATCATGAATGTTGAATTTTTCCCTGGGGTTTCTCCGCAAACCCTATTTGTGTGCCAAAATTACAGGGTTCTACTATGATTGGAAGTGCTCCATTGTTTTGATAATATGTTAAGAGAAGTGGGCGTCTGCCACGCCCCCTAGATGGAAAATCACAAACGTTTAATGTTTACCTGTGGTTTCTCCTCAAACCCTATTACTGTGCCAAATTTTGAGGTTCTACGATGATTGGAAGTGCTCCATAGTTTTGCTGATGATGATGTGTTAAGAGAAGTGGGCATCTGCCACGCCATATGGATGGAAAATTACAAATATTAAATTTTTCCCTGTGGTTTCTCCGCAAACCTTATTACTGTTACAAATTTCAAGGTTCCCATAGTTTCCATAATCTGTCAGTGAGTCAGTGGTTACGGTTTTTGTTAAATTTGGGGCCTTAAAACTCAGGAACCGCTAATGTTAAACAGTTGAAATATAGTGTGGAACCTGCTGCTGTGCGTCCCAATAAATTCTGAAAATTTGATGTCTCTAGCTCTGTTGTAAGCTAAGTTAAAGGGGGAGTCAAAATGGCCTGAGTTGGTTCGTGTAAATAAGGGTGTAGTGCCAGAGTTGCTAAAGAACTTGGCTTGGCCCTTGATTCCAATTTTGCCTTATCATATCCATTATATCCATCATATCTTCTACCCCGACGTAACAATCCTTAACCAGAGTTCCCTCTAAAAAATTCAGAAAGATTCCAAAAAAGGGTCGCGGATAAAATAAAGGAGTCCGATAAGAATTTAAAGAAAAACTAAGTTATTTATTAACGCTGAGCTTGTATCTTTAATTCAAGTAGGATAACAAACATAATGTCTTTCCAAGACAAAATCTATCCTATGGTATCGTCAGCTCAGAATTACAAAGTCGTATGTGAGTAGGAAATTCACACTGATACTAATCTCGTATCACGGTCGCACTCGGCTCGATCGATTTTTATGAATTTTTTGTATATATTTAGTTAATATTAGTATAGGTGGTAAAGTATATTTCATACCGCTATATCACTAGGGAATTTCTTATTTTATTATTTTATTTTTGATGAAATTTTTTTTTTCTTTTTTTGACTTATACATATGTTATCAAAATGCTACAAGATCCATCCGCTTAAACATTCTCAAAATAATTGTACCAACGGATTTTTTTAACTATTAGATATGCATTCGCAATAACCATCAATAAATCACAATTCTCGCGTGGGCAAGCAATCGAGCTTATTTGTAGTGGCTAAAGACAGTCTGACACTAATATGTTACACACAATTGCTCTTATTAATTAATATTATTTTTTTTATTTAACAATCAAAATATTCACAGGAAATAATTTGTATATTGTAGAACAATGTTTACCGGGCTTTTTACAGCTTGTAAAAATATATAAGTAAACTATGCTATGTATAAAACTAAAGTAACAAAAATATACAAGCTAAAAATACTACCTAGTCATTGGGAATGTTGTTTCTGTGCGCATTGTAGTTGCTTAGCATATAATAAGTTTAGTGCAAAGAACATTGACCGAAAAGATTCGATGCTAAGTCGATTAGATAGTTTTTTTTATGACAACGCCAATTTATAAGACATTCTCTCAGCGCACACGCTACTATGTGATACTGCTAAGATTGTAATGACGAAATCGTATAAATATTGTAACAAATACTTTTACAAGTAGTTGTAACGGGTGATCCAAGTAGAGATACTTTTTTCAATAGCCTTTTTTGACAGATCACGTGTGAGTCGTGTCATGCTGTCATGTTATTTTTGTTTAGTATTGTTTGGCATTTCATAATGGAAAGACTTACGCGTGAACAACGTTTACAAATTGTTCAACTTTATTATGAAAATTCACGTTCTGTGAGGAATGTGTTTCGTGCACTTCGCTTAACTTATGGTCAACATAATCGGCCTACTGAGCGTACTATTCGCAACACCATCACCCATTTTGAGACCCAGCATTCATTATTGGATAATATTCGACCGAATAGACCACGTCCAGCACGCTGTGAAGAAAATATAGCGGCCGTAGCTGAGAGTGTACACGAAGACCGTAGAGAGTCGATTCGGCGCCATTCGCAGCAACTCGGACTGACGTATGGAACGACTTGGCGCATTTTACGTCAAGATCTTAAATTGAAAGCGTACAAAATTCAGCTTGTGCAACAACTGAAGCCGCTCGACCTTCCCAAGCGACATCGCTTTGCTCTATGGGCTCTTGAAAAGTTCCAAGAAGATCCGACGTAACCGTCAATGGCGACCGTTATCGTGCCATGATAACCGACTATTTGATGCCTGAAATTGAAGCTCGTGATCTCGGCGACATTTGGTTTCAGCAAGACGGCGCCACTTCCCACACATCGCATCAATCAATGGACTTATTGAGAGAACATTTCGGTGAGCACATAATTTCACGTTTTGGGCCGGTCGATTGGCCACCAAGATCGTGTGATATCACACCGTTAGACTTTTTCCTGTGGGGATATGTAAAGTCAAAAGCTTATGCCGACAAACCCGCTTCGATTCAGGCCTTGGAGGAAAACATCACGCGTGTCATTCGCCAGTTACCAGTCGAAATGCTCGAACGAGTGATCGAAAATTGGACTCAACGGATGGACCATCTGCGACGTAGCAACGGCCAACATTTGATAGACATAATCTTCAAAAAATAAATGCCAAAGAATGTTCTTTCAAATGATAATAAACATTCTCCATTAAATTTGAATTTTCTGTGTTTTTCTCTTTAAAAAAGTAGGGAACCTCGAAATGGATCACCCTTTATAATTTGGCCACCTCGACCCAAAATTGTTCAATGTCTTGAATTTCAATATAACTTTTAAAATTACAATATAGCGCTTGCACTTTCATTTCTAGTAATTTGTATTCGATAAATTTTTCGGGATAAAAAAAATTGATAAAAACTTTTGGCATTTTAATTACATTAGAATCTTAATACTTAAGTACTGAAATCTGAAATTAGGTAGTTACAGATTGTTTTAAAAAGAAAACTTATCCGCTTCGCCGATAATAATTCAACGGATAGCGCACTTCACCACAGCACAGCACAATGACAAAACATGTCACAGCGATAGACAAAATATTAATGCAGTTTTCCAGTATTCAATTCTAGTTGTATGTTCAGTTCTGAAGGAAATTTTTTTATAAAGCGTTGAATTAGGAATTTTAATTAAAAGGGTTCAATCCATAGAATTTGTGTCGGTATTACTAATGCATTATAAACTTCAGACAATTTCAAATTGCATGGTCGAATTACAGAAAAAGTCGTCCACGAAGGAAGCACTCCCCTTAACATGCCCTGGTTTTGACCCTTAGACAACCGGTTGCCGATTCAGTTCCTGTAACACACTGCGAGGATGTATAAGCTGCTATTAGTTTATTAAGGGCAGTTCCGCCACAAAGCTTTTCCAATCCCTGGCTGTTTGGTATTCAAATACGTCGAATTAGCTTATGCAGGGATAACACTAGTTTGTCCTAACTGGAGCTGTGAATGCCTCCGTAGATCCATCTTTTGAATTCATCCGCTACCGTTTGAAACCAGGAGGAAGTGTCTTAGTGATATGTAATTGTAGTTGTGGGTGCAGTGGCTTAGTGGTTAAGTGCGTTGGCCCACTAAGCGAGTGGTCGCTGGTTCAAATTCCCACCCGTACCACCTTAAAGTTCTTATTCACTTCCCCACCTCTTGCGAACATCTGACAAATATCCAAGAGTAAGAAATGTCATGAGAAGCTTCTTAAAAATAAATTGCCGTTCGGAATCGGAATTGAACTGTAGGTCCCTTCATTCGTGTTAAAAATATAACTTCACACACACAATGGTTGGAATAGCTAGGCCTTAGGTTCTGTAGGTCCGTTTACCCCTAACATTTATATTTAATTGTAATTGGATAATGCATTGTCCACTTTTTACTAAAATGACCTCCAAATGTCCTAAAGAACATATTTTTGCCATAAAAATATGTCAAAAGCTTTCTTCATTAATTACAAATAATCTCATATCAAGTATATAGTGTCGATTTTTAAAATTAACATGATCTTAGGAAGACTTGGTGTTTAATGAATATTAAATAATATTTACACTCCCGAGAAATCGCAACTGCAATTGGAATCAATTTTAGTAAGAAGTGTAATTTCGAAATGAACTGTGCAGAGTTCGAAATATTTTTCCAAATTCGTATTGATGTTTTATGCGGCTATCAAATGGACCCACAACAATTTTTTTCGGAAACTCAACCCAAACGCAAGATTCACACGTGCTCGCACGAGTGACCTCCTTCGTTGTTATTGTTTATTGAAATTTCGTAATGTGAGTCTTTAACAAATCTTTCTATCCTGCTCTCGTCTGTCTGTCTATCTGTCTACCTGCCCATCCGGGTGACATATGTAGAAACGGTTCGACGGATTAGCTTCAAAGTTCATATATAAAGATTTCGGGATAAAATCTCGGTTTTTTTTCTTTTGCGTTATATCGTTTTCAATAACGATACCACCTGCCATGCAATTTTTTTTTTTAAAAACACTTAACACTAACTTTTTCAAAAATGGTTCCAAAGATTTTAGTCATATTTCATATTTTGAGTTTGGGTTTAAGTTTTAAAATAAAACGAGAGCAGATAGATGAAATACAACAAAAAACATAAGGAAAGGCTACAGTCCGGGTGGAGCGAACAGTATGATACCCTATCCATATCCCTATATGCCGCAAAGAAAAAAGTGTTAAGAAGATGGGTAGCATTTTATTTCATTCTATAAATATTATAAAAAAAAAACATATTTTTGAAAAAACGCCTCCAAAAAGTGGGCGTGGCCAACAACTTGGTATAGGCGATATATTGGAAAAAATATTGGCTTAATATCTTGTTAAACATTTTTTTTCGGTTTCTATAAAAATTTTCGAATAAAACAGCATTTTAGTGAAAAACGCCCACAAAATGTATGCGTGGCAAAAAACATTATATGACAAACTTGTAAAGGTAGGCAGTACCTATATATCTTGTAAGGATTACAACACTCTATCTCTCTAACTTTAGCTTTAAAACTGTGTTTTCTTAATTGCGGGCGTTGCAGTGTGCGTATCAAAAAGAATTTTACACTGCCATTTCGGGGCCCTAGGTAGTATATGTTCCAAATTTCAGCTTTAATTTAAGGGCCTATAAACTGGTGACGGACGGACGGACATTACTAAATAGTCTTAGGTTTTGGTCCTGATCATAAATATATATACTTTTGTGGGTCTATGGCGAATATTAAGGTGTTACAAACTATGAGTCAAAATTAATATACCCTTAGGATAGGGTATAATAAAATAATGGTAATTTATAAAACCTTTCCTTTATTTTTATGATGATAACACAATGTTAAGGAGTGATGGTCGTACAATAGTATTTAATATATTTAATGATTTATTTTCTTCGGTTTGTATGATGTCTTTTTCTAGTAAGTCTTATACATATTTCTATAGCTACGCTGTGTTTTAATTAGTAAATGATATTTTTATAAACAATAGTTTTTTGTATTTATAAGCTTATATTGAGTATACAAAATTGTGCATAAATTGAACTGTTCACTTAACATTTATTTGGCTTAATGCAAGCGATATACTTATGTGATAACTTAAAAACTTAAAACGTACCAACTAATATTTGTGTGGGGACAAATTGGGAAAGATATCAAGCAAGCAGTGATACGGCTAATCACAAAATCGTGATTTTCAATGTGATAAACGTGGTTGTTAATTTGAAGATTGCAATTTTCATAATAAAAATGGAAATTGTCAATATGATGAATACAATAGTAAATCAAATGGATTCAATTATCAATTTGAAATATCCGATCGCCAAAGTAAATTAGCTGCCATGTTAATGAAACTGTACTCAGAAATTACTAACATGAAATATGACAATGCAAAAAAAATATTAGTATACGTTTATTTATATATTTTGAATATAATGTTTTATTGTTAATACTTTGGATAACAATCTTAATATATACAAATTTGTTTTTGCTGTGGAAGATTATACTATTTTTAAATTATTATTATATTATAAGGCTGAAAACAAACAAAAATTGATCATTACTACTTACTTACTTAACTCCTGCTTATCGCCCAGAACTGTCGTGATCAGAGTTTTGTATAGCTTACACTTCGTCCTTCGAGTTAGGAGTTTTGAACCCATTTGGTTTGCCAGGATTTGTCTTAGTGTTAAAATTGATAATTAGAAAAAAGAAAAGAAAAGAAACAATAAACAAAGCACTAATATAAAGGGAATTTTGTAAACCTTAGAGAAATAGAATGATTAAACATAAGAAAAGGCTACAATCCGCTCGGGGCGAACTTCCATATCCCTATATGCCCCAAAGGAAAAAGCATTAACAAGGTGATGGATATCATTTTATTTCATTCTATGAAATTTATAAGAAAAAAAAAAATATTGGCTAAATATCTTGTTAAGCATTTTTTTCCTTTTTTTATGAAAATGTTCGCAGAAACAACATTTTAGTTAAAAACGCCGATAAAAAGTAGGCGTGGCAAAGAATCTAATGTAACAAACTTATCAAAGCGGGCAGAGCCTACATTCACTCTATCTCTCTAACTTTTGCTTAACGGTAAAACGGTTTTTTCTAAATTGTGGGCGTGGCAGTGGGCGTTTTAAAATTGTTTTTACACTTAATTATTTCGGATCCCTAGGGACTAAGTGGTCCAAATTTCAGCTTCCTAGCTTAATTTTAAAGGCCTAAAAATTGCGTACGGACGGACGGAAATTGCTAAATAGTCTTACAATTAGGATTTGGTCCTGATCATAAATATTTATGGGTCTAGGACGAATATTAAGGGGTGTTACGAACTATGTGTCAAAATGAATATACCCTTAGGATAGGGTACAACAAGCAAATCGGTAACAGCCTCCAAAAGCAGTGATTCGCTTTGCTAATCAAATGCAATTAAGTCTGACTTCGACCCCACAGTACGAACTGGAATCTTCTGTATTAATTACTTCTTCTTTCTAAAATTAGTGTATTACAGCACTTTCACACAAGCGTCTCCTTCCGATTCTTACCCTTCTCGTGCTGAAAATCACTATCCCTTTATGCATTGACCTCTACTTGTTCGTATTCAAGATAGGAGGACAACTACACATAAGGTAACATCTCCATTAACATGGATTATTTTGTCTGGACGGAAGGGGTTGGTTGTTTGCTTGGTCAGCCGGGCAAGCAGGAGAATCTGCACCAGTTGACCGGCAGGGCAACGATGCAGGGAGAAACTTACACTAATTTCATAATTGGGATTAATACACATATGTTGATTTTATTTTCTCGGATAAGTAAGTGTAATAATGTGTGCTTGGGATGACCATCAAACATCGTCATCTCTGATAACAGTCACGCCGCCGCTAACCGATGCCTTCACGATAGCTTAATCAACAAATTAGGTTAAATAGATGTTTCTTAGGGGTGGCTGTCGTGAAAATGAACATTGAATGTTAATTAACTACAGGTTGTTTGCTGAGTGTAATTATGAGTGGAATGCGGTTGGTCATTTATTTAGCATAGGTACGTAAATAACGACGCACAGAAGCTTAATAATTATAGAGTTACCAAAAATGTATTTAGTACTTAAGTTGTATTATTACTTACACATTAAGAAATAAAGTGTAGGGCTGCGTCACACGAAACTTTCTCAGTGCATGAGATGCGTTTTTGAATCGCCTGAAAAAGAATAGCAACATTTGATACCAAATTTATTTCAATTTTTAAGTTTCGAAAAATAAGATTTTCTCTAAAATGGGTCTAAAGATATTGATGTAATTTTGCACATAGGATACTTTCAAGCTAATAGGAGGGCTACTATATGTCCAAAATACGAAAAAAGATCAAAGTCGTTAGAACCGTTTTTAAGAAAACGAATTTAATTTCAGTTTAAGAAAATCGGTATTTGAAAAAATATTAAAAAAAAAAAAAATTATTTCAGACCACTTGTTGGTCAGGCTTTGCAGTTACCAAAACATACTGAAGCTGATAAATATTCCTAAGGTTTAGACAAAAAAAGTGCTTGTGAAGTGGCATCTAACATTACGCCAGCCCAAGTTCTATCAAGTTAAAATGAAAATTTCAAATTTTAAGGTATAACTACTCTTAATGATATAATGGTTGGAGAAGCTATGCCTTAGATCGTGTGAACTGTATATATTAATTTTTAACTTTTTCAAAATATAGATAAGATCGAGATGATATGTATATAAAACAATCACCCAGGATCTTTGTTTTGAGATCTTCTGGCAGAATATTCCTGCATTCAATAGTTATTTTATTACGCAGTCATAAACCTATTTAATTAAATGGCGACAATTTGGGTTCCTAACAACTTGTTGAAAATGCAGTTTATCAAACATTGTACTTAAATACTTTAAATACATCTTAATATTCGTCGTAGACCCCTAAACGTGTACATATTTTTGACCAGGGCCTAAACCTAAGACTATTTAAAAAATGTCCGCCCGTGCACTATTTTTAGGCCCTTCAATTTAAGCAAGGAAGCTAAAATTTGGACCCAATATTCCCTAGGGTTCCGAAAAGGTTAGGAAAATAGGTAGGTGAAGTGGATGATTTCATGGCACCCATGAAAAATGCAAGTAGGGCTATAGCGCCGTTTTGATTAGCCACCTTAGGGGAGGTATTTGTTGTATGTACTCAAATCCACCCGGTGGAGTTGAGAAAGGCTATGATATAATTTAGACCCATGTCTGAGATATCTGAAAGGCCGTCAAACAATGGTTTTCCAAACGCCCTGCGTCTGTTCTTGGCCAACGCCGGACATCCGCAGAAAAGGTGGAAGACCGTTTCTTTCTCATTCGCATCATTACAGCTGCGGCAGTGGGTATTATGGGTGTATATAGCCTGGCAGTGTGAGTTCATACTGCCCGGTGGCCTGTACTTACGGACACTAGTCTGGCGACATCCCCTCTCGACCTGTTAATGAGATTTTGGGTTCAAGGTTTGTCATATCTGGGCCAAGTCTTCCTAGAAGTGACGCAGTTCGTCAGATTCTTCCACCTGGAATCAGCCGTCGCCCTGAAGTATGCGGTGATTACTCCTTTCACGAAGCCCAACGGGGGGAGAACTCTCACCGCGCAAGATTCCAGAAAGGAGGAGCCAATTCTAGCCAGCACGTCTGCTCTCTCGTTCCCCTCTATGTTCCTATGCCACGGAACTTAGATGAGAGAGATTTTAAACAGATGACCCGCCCTGAAAAGTAATTTCCCATATTCCTTTACAAGCTTAGACGTAGTCCTTGTTGAGGCGAAAATGGATACGTTTTGATTTGATGTCGTTCTGTGTAGAAGCATCCTGCCCGCCTCCCTAATCGCCTGAAAGAATAAGGATGTGTGTAATTCGTCGAAGAAGACGCACGCTCGTACTCCACAGTCCATACCCTTCAGTGAAGGTGGTTATAGCGGATGCGTCGATGACTGTATCCCATTCTTAACTCGACGGGAAATCAGTAGTGAAAGTTCTCTGGACTCTACCAAGTTTTATGTTGTTATAAGCTTTACTTAGGGCGGGCCACTATACCAGGGACGCGTAAGTGAGAATTGGACGTACCAGGTTTAAGTCCCGACTTTTTACCGATAGTCTTGCTACATGCGTAGAAAGCAACATTTGCTTTACGAATCCGGTGTTCAATATTCAGCTTCCAGCTGAGTTTGAGGTCCAGAATTACACCCAAGTATTTAGCACTAGGGGATAGCGAGAGAACATGTTTATTTAGACGGGGTAGTTTCAAATTGGTATTTTGGTTTTAGTGGTGAATTTCATCAGTTCTGTTTTGCACACCTTGCGGCCCAGGCGCTGAACTTACCCAGCGCCCTTTCCATGATTTTGATAACCTCATCCAGGAAAATCCATGATACAAGTACGACCACGTAACCGTGTACGCAACTACTTAAATGCCACCGCTGTCTAAGTTTGACAGGATTTTATTAAGAACCATAATTCACAGCAAAGGCGCTATAACCCCGCCTTGAGGTGTGCCCTTACTGACCGATTTGGTTATGATGCTGTTACCTAGTTAATCCTTGTCCTGAGCATGGAGACTATCCATTTGCCAATGAACTCCTCTACACCTGACTCCATAAGAGATGTGCCTACTTTCCTTTTTGGGGCGTTTTTTCAAAAATTTTAGATTCTGTTATAAATTTCACACAAAATTTAACAAAATGTCATCCACCATGTTCTTAACGCCTTTTGATTGGAAGTATATAGGGATATGGATAGCGCTTTTCTCAATTTTTGTTTTGAAATGCGGTTTTTTTTTTATTATTAAAAACTTTAAAAACATAATGAAAGACTACAGTTTGCTTGGGGCGAACAGTATGATACTCTTCCCTTTATGCCCCAAAGAAAAAAGCATTAGGAAGATGATGGAAAGCATTTGATTTCATTCTATTAAACTAAACAAAAAATATTTTTTTAAGAAACGCCCCCAAAAATTGGACGTGGCCGAAAACTTTGTATAGGCGATATGTTGGCAAAAATATTGGCTAAATATCTTATTAAACATTTTTTTTCGCTTTTTATGAACATTTTTGAAGAAAACAGCATTTAAGTGAAAAACGCCCACAAAATGTAGGCGTGGTAAAAAAAATTATAAGATAGACTTACAAAGGAAGGCAGAGCCTACATATCTTGTGAAGGTTGTAACACTCGATCTCTCTAACTTTAGCCTTAAAACGGTTTTTTTCTAAATTGTGGACGTGGCAGTGGGCGGATTTAAAAACTGTTAACACTTATCATTTCGGGACCCTACGGAGCATATGCTGTATGCATTTAAAGGCCTCAAAAGTTGATACGGACGGACAGGATTTTGTCCTGATCATAAATATGTATACTTTTATGGGTCTACGACGAATATTAAAGGGTTGTTACAAACTATGTGTCAAAATTAATATACCCTTAGGATAGGGTATAAACATAGATCGCAGCAGTAGCGTGCCCAACTACTGATCGCATGGTAGGCTGTTCAAGTTCGCTCGGTCCATTCGCCGTTTTGTGTTGCCTGTATTGTAAAAATCACTTCTATTTAATTACTATTAAAGCTTTAAGTCGATTTTTCTCGAAAACGACGGGGAAACAAGTCTTACCATTTTACTCTGTTACTGAGGGGATGCTACCCTACAACATATATAGAAATTATGGAAATCCGTGATTCCAAAGTTTAATAGTCCCGTTGTTAGTGTGCAAATTTGGTCTATTCTCGATTTGCCGGGCCGGAAATCACACTGATACGTGCCGATTAACGTGTTGCAAAACGGCTTGAGTCATTCACACTTAACGTTGGATACATAGGATCACCTGTCTTGTCGATGGGGCATAGATCTGATAGTCCAGTCATCGGAAATGGTTTATGTTTTGTTACATGTACCCTACCAAAACATAACTAGCATGCTTAAAGACATCCACTGGCAGGCCATCAGAGCCAGCAAACTTGTTGTGGTGCAGCCTTTTAAAAGCCGTAATGACCTTTACTAAACTTGGAGGTGGATATTCTTCTACATTGACAGGACGTATGTAGGTTCTCTTCTTGTTGCACAATTTCTTCTTTGGACGGAGGAGCGCTCAGATACAACTACTGGTCCATTGTGCGACCATGCAGACACATTACATTAATGTATTCAGTTTCCGTCTTTCGAAGAAATATAAGAAGGAGCTTCACTGTGTTCAACCTTCCGACCAAATTCAGAGGAAGCTTTAGTTCGAGCACTAACACTAAAGTTCATAGCAACGTTTTTAATTTAGCTTGGCAGTCACTGCAAATGCAAATGCATTTAGCCCTCCACCTGTAGTTCACAATATAGCGCATAGCCATCAAAATTGGCAAACATCTTTAAGGGTTTTAGTAACACGGCACTAAAGTTCAAAGTAGCGGGAAGGACACTGTTCAGATCTTAAGCAGACGTCTCCACCAGTGCTCTCAGTTTAGCGCTTTCGGCAACGCTGAACAATTCATGTGAATACCCGTTTAAGGTTTAAATTTGTGGCTATCTTTTTCTTATTTGGTAGTAAGAAAAGCATCAGTTTCGAATAAGATTTGCTTGGTGGTGTTTCTTTCCAGAAGTTTGTAATTGTTTCAGATATTTCTATTAGGTAGATACCCAACTAACAATTTATCTTCTATAAGGTCCAATTTTTAAAATTGGTTAAGCTATTGCTTCTATTGTATTTTCATAAGGCTTATTTATAGATGTTTACTATTTTTCAAGATATACTTTCAGAAAATGTTTCTTTAAAGCTTTTGGGAAGCAATCTCACAAGCTGTACAGAAGGGAGAGAAATTCTTATTTAACGAGGTTGATGGAAAACTGCTATAAAGTTGAAATATCGTATGATATCTTTTGCGATGACCGAAATAAAATATATATGATTTTTTTACGATCCAGATAAGACAATGTTCAAACAGCGATTAAAATATTTGAATATAAATCTTCTGAATTGACATTATTACCAAATCCATATCTTGTATATATATTTGAAAAAGAAGTCGGCGAATCTACTACAAATAATGAGGAGAAACTGGATATCAAAACGAATTGCCTTGATTTCATTATCAAACTGATAAATGAACTACAATTAAGGTTACTAGAAAATTTAAAATTGCTTAAAAGTTCAATGCGCTTTCGGTCTCTGTAATAATATCTGAAAATAGAGATATAGAGGATATCTATATAGGATATCTATATAGGATATAGATGTTCAACAATGGCAAACTATTAATTTGCAAACATGGGAATATACTCACGACACGGTCGAATTTTGGGCCGAAGTTGGACAATCGAAAGACGCTAGCGGTAATTATCCTCACGCAGAGTTGTATGACGTTGTAACTAAAATTATGTATTTGACGCATTACAATTTGGATGTAGAAAGAGTATTCAGCACAGAGAATATAATTAAATATAAATTAAGGAATTCGTAGTGTTTCGAAACAGTATAAATAAAACTTCAACGACAAGATGAAATAGACGCAGAACCAGTCACATCGACTTCTAAGAATTCTGCAGAAATAGACGATTATTTTGTTGGCGTTGAGAACGAAGTCGAAAAGTCCGATTTTTTAAATTTAAATTTTGTGAATTTTTTTTCAATTAAATAGGATTTACCTATCTATATATCTTACCTACTCTACATCCACCGTATGAAATAAATAAGCAAAAAATCTGAATGTGTTGTTGTTTCTTTCTCCTAATGACAATTTCAGATCTAAAGCTTATTTTTTTTCCCAGCTTTTGATAAAAACAAAATCTAGCGCTTTCTGTGAATTTTTATCTCCGACTTGTTAAAGCCACCCGGCAGCACTGCTCTCCACCCAGTGTCATGATCTAAGTTTGAGTGGAACTTTGACAGAGTTGACAAGCTCCTCTCTAAACCGTGGCCCGTTAGTTTTTTTCGAATTTCTCCTGTCTTGTGAAGGTGAAAATTCGCAGTAGATTTGAAATTCGATGTATCTGTGATCTGATAAGGTGCTATCTGGCGATGCCTTCCAATTTATGATAGTCTTCGAATGCCTGTTATATTACTTGCTGAATTCTGCCAGCAACAAATATTACCTACTTGGCGATGGTTATATCAGCCGATACAAGGAAGTCCAAAAGTCGATCTCCCTAATGCCCTTATGTGACATCCCAATACTATAGTGTTGTACTCCCCCAAACAGTGTTCTGGGCATTGGCATCGCAGCACAAGACAAGACCCAACCTTTTGCATTCACAATACTCTACGCCTTTGATGGAGGAGGGGTTAGAGATTCATAGGGGAAATAAGCCGATGCAATGACAATGTTTTCCCAATGAACAAGAAATGTCCTAGATCTTTCGGATTGCTCATCATAAAGAACGTTGTATGAATCACTCAACCAACCAATACCACAGATGCGATTTTTCCACACCCATGGTTCTTATTGTGATTTTGTTCTACACTCACAATCAGAGAACTACAACCTTCATTTTGGTGGTTGTTACACTGATTGTGTGAACGGACAACCCAGGCTTTTGTGTCGAGACAAGGATTCCGGGTTTGCAAACGCTTTATAATGTCTCTTTGGTAGATGTACTTTAAATAGTGTATAAGCAAAGTTATAGCAGTTCATACGACTCGATTGTTAAGCTACTTTTAAACCATCCTTGTTCTTTTTTCTTCCCTAAGCGAAGGAAAATTTCCAATTATAATACTTTAGAATATTTAAGCGCTCTTATTATTATTTCTTGGCGTTTAATACATAGTAACTTACCGAAAACGAATAGAAAAAAGGATGCTATTCCTATAATCAAGTCCAGATATAAAATCATGACCTCCTCAGCTGACGATAGGTGTAGCCAACTATATTTGGCTCTCATCGCGCGGCATCAAATCAACTAGCCGCCGGCGATAATTGCTATTAAATATAATATCATATGGGAAGAGGAAAAGTACTTTATACAGAACCGCGCACATCTATACCTTCCTTCAATTTCGTCGGAGTTGATGTTGCTCCCTCCTGAACTCTTTCATTCTCTGTCTCTCTAATCATCGTCTTCAAAAGCATCATCTTCTTTAATTCAACTTCACTTCAAAGTTAAAACTTAGACATGCACATGCCTCTCTAATACAAGCTAAGTAAGCAGGTACATTCCTGCACTAAGGACAATTATACGATTTACCAAGCCATTATAGAAAAAAAAACAAATTAAAGGTCCTCGTCTACGTACTGTACTCTGCTTACCTACGCTACGAAACGCAAATTGACTAAAGAGCCGCAACCATACCATCATCACAACAAAGGATAAAAGTGTAGTAACATCTTGCGAAAACGAATAAGCATCAGTAAAAATTCTGCAGTTCTGGGTGAATTTCTGATTCCATTCTGCTTGTGGCAGGGCAATTTCCTCCTCCGAAGCGAGATGCGATGCACACATAGAGTCCAAATCCAAGTTGTAGTGGTCGTCATATTGATCGCCCCGGTCGACGACGTCACCATTCGTTATAGCCGTCGATTCCTTTTAGCTTATTTTTGGTTCGATTTCCTTAGCTATATTATTTGTTGTTGTTTGTGTTTTGTTATCTCCTTCAAATTGGTTGCCTCTTGTGTCGGCCTGGATATGTAAAACAATTATCGCAGGGGAAAGGAGGCATAGGGATCAGCTCTTCGACTGCCTCCTGCACAAACCCGAAGGAGTATATTTATGACCACAAGAAGACCAGTGACCATCAAATCACGCCTTGGGGGCATTATTCAGTATTCGGTATTGTACCTATCATAAGGTGGATAGCCAAGCTGCGGTTGAAACAGAGCAAGCAACTTACGATTGCATATCATTGAATAGTATTTTACTCGTGCAGTATGAAAAATGTTGCAATAAACAGGTTTTTTTAAAAGAACAGAATCAAACAAAGAATTTTTTCGCCTTGATTCCGATAATTTTTGTTCTGTTGGTATTTTTCCCTTTTAGTGGTTTATGAATATGCTGACACTTTATCGAACAAAGAAGCCGAGTTTAAATCAATGACAATAGAAATCGAGTTCAAGGTAAAAACAAATTAAAAAAGATACCAGTTTTTGGTATTCAATTTTGGATTGGATTGCCTGTGATTATTGGCATAATATTCGTACCTATTATATCGTATAACTTTCATATATTGCAATTTTGCAACATTATTATAATCTTAATGTATATATGTGTTTGAAGGCAGAGGATCTTAACAGCCTTGGGTGATATTATTTTTTTTTTTTTCAATTATAAACGAAAAAGTTCAGGTTAATATATGTGCATATGATCTATAAATTTACTGCACGTAAACCTAATTCTCTTAAAATTGTTCGTATATAAATTGTTATGATTATCAAACAATATTTGGTAGTTTCAGATGTTTATGTACCAACATATTTATATGACGTCAAGTATCAAATGCCCTAGTCTGGCTCCTAAGTAGTCCCAATCCTGAGAGCATTGGTCAATATTGATTTTTTTGCCAAGACAATATGCTTGTGAAAGAGTTCATAAACGCTGCAAATTCAAGAGCTTCATGTTCAAAAACTAACAGAAATCGCGTCCTTCTACCAAAGGATTAAGGACTAAGTCCAATTTTTGCTAAGTGCTTATAGCTGATTTTCTTTCATCATCATCAGCAAGGATAATCTGTCTATGATTGCCATATTCCAAATATGAACTGGTAGTTTCTAAAATCAATGTCAATCAAGTTTCAATTATTTTCGGAGACTTTAAAGCAGGTGATATTAATTTTAATTGGTGCTGTGATGAATAAATTATGTCATCTTTAGAAAAGTTTCAAATTCAATTTAATATACTCTTTCATTTATTCCAAATTAATTTCTTAAATAATTCACTTAACAGATTATTAAATATTATATTTGTAAATAATGACGTTTACGTAAACTTAGCGGAGTTATGTGCAATATTCTTAATAACTTAGTTTATCACATTGCTATTTGCTTAGATTTCAACTTTTATAATTAATTTGTAATAATTTATAATGAAAGCTCCATTAATTTTGTTTTAAACTTCAATAAAGTCAATTATGTCGATTTAAACTCATATTTATGCAGGCCTAAAAACTTCTGAATCACACAAATGCTGAAACATCAAAATCGGGAGGCCTGCAGATATTTTATGAGGTCGAACCGGCGAACCCCACAGCTGTGAGTTGTATTTTCTACAGAAATAGTGGCCCGAAAGTCGCCAATGTTGTAAAAAATGGCAAAAACGAAAAATGAGTGAGAACTCTTTTCCAATTACCAGTTACGTTGCTGATGCTACATCTGATAATCGCATATACAAATGTCTATATGCTCCATCCCAATCATATTTATTATTATTACTTTTTTTTCGTTGTCCCAGCTGTGTCACATACTCACAATACACAACCACAAAGCGTAGTGCGAAAGAAAAAAACGTATGCCTATAAGTGCAACGAAAAAAAAGAGCTTTGTTTTCAAAACTTTTTGTCTGGTAAGGCCATGAAAAATATTGTCTGGTAAGGAAAATATATGAACCAACATTTTGTACAGGCATAAGAAGTCTGTATATTCATTGTGTGCTAAATCGCTTTTCATAATGAAAAAAATAAATATTTTCACTTAAGTTTAAAAAGATAGAAAGAAAATGTTGAGCAACGTGACAAGGTACATAAGAATTAATTAGGTAGTAAGGCCATTGGTAGTTCGTTTACGGCATATAAAAAGATAAGATTCAGAAACATTGCTTTTAAGACAACAGTATTTCCTTTCATATAAGCAGCTTCAATCGAACACCAAATGGTCCAAATACCATTTGGGGTATTGATTTGAAACGATTTGCACGATTCTCAAAAACAAATAATTATAGGGCAGGTATTCCAATAATTTTTTTAAAGGGAAGCATTGAATATAATCTTATTAATATATGTATATTAAGTAATAAACCTTAATAAATCGGAATAATTTTAATCTCCCCATGAGGTTTTAACAGAAACTTCCTCACATAAGTTGTTAAAATGTCCTAAAATGAAGTATTTTTAATGTAAAGATTGGAGTGGGCAAGAATCAAGTAAGCAAATAGCACAATTGGCACTTTTAAAAAGAAGGAAATGTAACTGGAACAATAACACTAATTCTGTCTGGATTTCCCTTATAGCTTCACCCCAAACTTAACTACATATATCTTCAAAACTATTGGTTTTTGTTTTAAGAACTATTATTTTTCTTTATTAATATTATTATTAATTTTATCTTCTAACGTATCAAGTGGCTCTTGTTAACGCACATTACATTTATTGAGTACGGTCCCTCACAAAAATAGAAATTTGTCAAGAGCTGGACGTTAGGACGTTAGAGAAAAAAAACTGATGACATGGGTTCCTTCGAATAAATTGCGAATATCCTGTGTATTCATCGGATCTGAACTAAGAAAACCATAACATGAATTTTAAAGACCAATGGCTGAAAAAATTGAGACGGAGACTTCACGGATTGGGAGCCCAATAAGTACATTATATGGCATATTTACAACTAAATAATAGTAAAGCATCTAATTGTT
The DNA here is from genome assembly GCA_963576555.1 of Ferdinandea cuprea. Lineage (NCBI taxonomy): Eukaryota > Metazoa > Arthropoda > Insecta > Diptera > Syrphidae > Ferdinandea > Ferdinandea cuprea. Next base: position 13,618,420 of record OY754962.1, on the reverse strand, counting down.
ACGTTCTGTTATGTTTACAAATAATGCTCTTTATGTATATTTTGGTTTAAAAGTTAAATATTGAGGCCGAAAAACTATGGTTTGCGTGGAAAAATTTCGGTGAATGGAAAATATAGGCTTATCCCATACTCTTGTTCAGCGATGAGGCTAATTCCTCAATTGGTAAAACATGGGTAATTAAATGACGAAATTCGAGAAGCAAAATTGTCGAAATTTGAGTGAAGATAATGCACATGAGATTATAACAGTTCCCAATTGCACCCATGGTTATTTTTGTATTGCCCATGGTTATTTTTGTATTGTCGCTGGTCTATTCTGACAAACCAATAATAATCGAAGCAGTGCAAGCTAACATTATGATATTACAAATGCTTGAAGAAGAAGTCAAATACTTTGTGTCTTGGGTGAAATTTACCAGATCGTGGTAGGCATAAGCCTTAAGAACTAATTGCAGAATGTATTCTCTTGATTGCTTATGTTCAACATCATAGTAAGTATGTACTGGCTTAAAAAGACACACTTTATTTCAAATGTAAAAAGCACACTGAATTTTTTTTTGTTGAAACTCTTCATTTCGTTAATTATCATTTCATTTCTGTCATTTTCTGTTTCAATCGATTTCATAAAGTTCTAAGGAACAGCTAATTTCATACGCATTCGAAACCGCCTCGCAAAAAACATTTAAATTAAAATGTTGTTGTTACTTCCTTGTGCATTTTTATTTTCTATCCACTTCTGCCTCTTGTCGTTCATATCCATACATAACCGCGATCATGTCGCCTACTTCCTCAGATGTTGTTGTTAGACATTCTGAGTCTTAACACTTAAACCTACCATTTTTCAAATTTCTACGTATGAACCTATAAATAGGTATACCTAATCATACCCACATAAAAACTAATATCGGTTTCGTCGAATTGTAAGAGGCATTTGGACCAAACGGATCTAATCATAGCAGATACATCCGCCGCAGTCCGCTGCTCATAATATAAATATTTAATGAAGCATTTGTATGTCCCAAGTGTGATATCATGTGGTGAGAGGATGGAGGTGATTTCCTTTGAAATATCTGAAAAAGTTAATAAAACAAAACTGTCTCTTTAAACCGCAGCTATGGGTCAAAAGAATATGGACAAGTGTTCGTGTGTAGGTATTTATTTAGCTGTGAATGGGTTTATTGACCCTATATTTTGCGAAATTATTTTGCTTTACAATAGATACACATACTGTTCATGAGTAAAAAAAAGGTATAAGAATGGAAAAAAATTCAAGCACACGATACATGTACTCTCCACATCACCAACCTTGTTTTAAGGACTTTCACATATATTCACCCGTCGACTTCCTAGTCTCGTACTTTTTGTTGTCTCATGCACCTATGTGTAGTGTATACCAGCTCCATGGTTTTATTAAGCATTTCATTTGTCATAAGGATATATTCTCCTAAGGGTATATTAATACTGATATATAGGTAGTTTGTAACTTACTTTAGTATTGATTTTACAATTAGACTTAAATTATATGAAATACTAGCTATGTATAACGAAATCTGCTTTTATAAGTTTGGGGAGAAACCCATATATTTTATGATACACCGGAAAACCTGGATCAAAGAGTAAACAATTAAATGAAAAAATCGTAAAATTATTCACAACCAGCAATTTGAATGATTAAGAAATGAGTGCGCTCATTTAAGAGCTAAGTGAATTCTGATTGCTTTAAATTTTTCAAAATCGTAACATGCAGTCAATGAATACAAATGATTCCATTCTTTTACTACTTGTAAATCCAAGAAGAAGTCAAATCTCTCCATCCATCCGTCCATCTTCCTAGTTAAAGAAGTAAGGCCTAAAAACTGGGGACGGATGAACGGCCATTGTTAAATAATCAAAACCTTTGATGCTGATTACAAATATGTATGTACACTTTTAGTGGTCCACGACCAAGAGTAAAGAGTTTTACGAACTTAATGTCAAAAATAATATGCCCTGAGCGATAGCACATACTCCCTTCTTCCTTTTCTTTTGTCGGAGGTTGCTACTATCCGAACTTCGGGTTCATAGTATTGCAATGCAGACAACTTACATTAATGTACTTAGTTTTCTTGTCATTCAAAGAAAGATGAGAAGGAGTTTCAGTGATTAAGAGCTTAGATGTTCGACATTCATTATGTTAGCACCGAAAATCCGCCACCTGATGAGAGCAAAGGTAGGATAACTGCAAGGAAAGGGTTTTGCTTGTCAACCTCCTTACCATAAGGAGGACAGCTGGTGTCGCTCAAGGCCAACCCATTTAAGTGTTAAGAAAAAGCTGTTTGGGCCGAAAGGTAGCCTTCAAGCAGCCTGCGGTCGATTATCCTGAGAGATAGAAGGAAAGACGCAGACTTTTTCTACTTTCTTTGTCTACATCCACCGCAGTAGCGACACCGAATCTTGTGTTCACGTAAGACCTAAGTATCAATGGAAGGCATGACTACAGATGAAGGCAGACCCAACAAAGGCCGGGTCCTGCCTAAGCTCTTTTAAACCGCACAGCCATTAGGATGGCGAAAGCCTCTGCTTGATCAAAAGGCGCATGTTTACCCAAGGGGTAGTCTTATACTATCGCATTCCAAAAAGACTCCAGCACCATATACCTGTCCGGTATTGGAGCCATCTGTGGAAATAGGATGTCATTACTTCCCTGGTTCAGACTCTGACCAAGGCCATTCCATTACCTGAGGAAAGTTGACGAGGTAGTTTTATCGCAGAAAGATTTCTGGTGTCATTGCATCGAACGGCATATCCATAAACAGGGGTCAAAACATAATAATACTCGATCAAGTTCTTTAAAATTCGTTTGCGCATGGTACCAGTGAGAGATGATTTTCAACGTATACCACCTCATGATATATATATTAAGGGGGAAAGTTCAACATTACTGTAGTTTATAGTGATCTTAGTTGTTTAAGTTTCGGCTTGAATTACGGGGTTAGGGGCAGCCACGGGCAGGAACGTAACAACAAGTTAAAAATATTTAATTTTACAATACTAAATCATTATGTCATATTTCAACTTTATTGCATTCAAATTTGAAAAGAAAACATTAATTATTTCATAAGTCATCAGCCCTGTCCCGAAGTAGTAGTAGTAGTAAAATAGTATTTTAATATTTAATCCAGTACCCGATCGTTTTTTTTTTAACATAAACAAGAATTTTCAGGAAAAAATAAACGGTAAATTGTTAATGAAACATCGAAGTTTTAAAAATACAAATAAATACTTCGATCCGACACTAGTTTAATATGTTTTAAAAAGGCTGTAAGATTTTCATTCAAATCCACCGAGCAGCTTTTGAATAACAGTGGTCAACAACCATAAAAACTTAGTTTCGCTCTTGAACGTCAAATAGCCCACTGCTCTTTGTTGAATAACTCAGAGAATATTTTCAAGATATTATTCTTTTAGAAAATGAAAGAAAAAAGTTAAGGTAAGAAAATAAAATGTAATAAAAATTATTTAAGAAAATGACACAGCTGACAATGATACTACGAAAATAAAATGCACGGCAGCGTCATACGATGCTTTCTCGGTACATGAGAAGTGTTTTTAAATCGCCTCAAAAAGAATGCTAACATTTGATTTATATTTATATCAATTTTAATGTTAAAGACTTTGTTAAAAACAAATTTTGATGTTATTTTGCACATTGGACACAAACCTGATTGTGCGATTGTTCAAAATAATAATTTAAAAATCAAAAGCAAATCTCAAAGAACATATGACTTTCAATAACAACAACTATATTCATATCACGGTTATTCAGCTGACAGCGAAATTAGAGATAAAATAATCTCAACATGTTGATTCCAATATTTTATTGTTGTCCCACAGATAGAAAGCGGGCGGAAGTGTATCCCACCAAAGTGTCATTAGATCATGTGGCTCCTTTAATTGTAATTAATAGGTCGTTAATATCGGACTCTCACTACTTAAATTTCAAATAGATCTCGCCACCTCTCTTCTAGTGAATTGAAAAAAATTTATAATGAAAAGAGGAATGGAATCATTTCGCGACGACCCCTAAGTGTCGGTTGGCGGAATGCTTGGTCAGGCGCTCTTTCTCTCTCACAGACCATAATTAAATACAATTTAGACCAATTTAAGAATTAAAAATGATTTGATGCTACTCGTAAGTGTCACCCGAACGTACCCTCATATCTGTACTAGTTGCAATTAATAGGGGTTCTCTATCTCAGGTCTGAATTCTCATTGCCCACTGTGTGCTGCTTATACAGTTTTCAGTGATTTAAGCTGCTTGAGTTAATTTTCACCATATCGTTGTCGACGAGGCCGTTGTTGTTGTCGTTATCATTGTAGTTTGTGGCACACAAAGCGACGCGAACCACTCTATAGGTTAGCTTTGAAATCATTATGGTAAAAATAATACATAATAATGATCACAGCACTAATAAGAATGACTACGCTGATGCTTTAATACTGGCATAATGTGACATGTGTGGAGATTCCTTCCCGTCTCTGGTGATGTTTTAATTTTGATGTGTTATCCATCCTTGAAAAATAAATCTGGGTACGTAGAACGCGACGCAATTTATTTTTGAGTTAATTGAAAATGAGAGTAATTGTAAGACATTCGAGGATGTTGACACTCAATGAAATGAGGATGCTGAAGCTTCTCAGTTTTGTTATTATGCTTAGGTGGGAGACCAAATGGGCGCATAATTGGTGACAATCACATTAAATTAATGATAACATGCATTATACGATTCGAACACGGAAATAAACAGTTGTGATTTGCATTGTCTGATTAAAGAATTATATTAACTTTGTTATTGCTAGTTTATGTACAAAGATAGGCTTGGTTTTACAAATTAAAAAAATTGAAGTGGGATGGCAGAGAAAAGAAAGACAAAGTTGATTCGATTTTTGACTACATCAACATCGTAGTACAGCTCATGGACTTTGCGGTTCTATCTTCTCCTTCATTTGCCGACAAAGAATTTTTCTTTGGAAATTTTTAACTCTCCCTTCTTGCTTGGCGCCGTATAACAGAACCAGCAGGATAAGAGCTCTGTAGAGTATACTGTTTGTCTTTGGAGTCAGGAGTTTACAGTCCATTTGTTTTGCCAAACCGAAGTAGCATCGGTTTTGTAGGATAATTCTTCGTCGGATCGCCACTAAGATGTCGTTTGTAGAGTTGATATTGCCCCCAAGGTAGGTTAACAACATCGAAGTTTCTGCTTTCAACAGTTACGTTTGTTAGGACCCGTAGCACGGCACGCTGGTTAGTAGCCTAAATAAAGTTCTGTTATATAATCAGTTATCATCACGCCTTCATTTTCTTGAACTTCAGTTTTTTTATTAATGGTTGTTCTAGCTCTAATGTTTCAAGCGTATTGATTATACATGTTTAGACGAAAGTACAAGATGCATTGAATGAGAGCTTTTTTACTTCTTACCCACCCCGAATAACTAAATTTAGTTCATTAATAACAACACTGTCAAATTGTTTAATAGAAATGCACCACTAAGGACTATAACAGTTAGGGAGGGTGAACGTCCCTGGTTTTCAAATGAAAGTCATATGAATTTCTTACAGCGGGATCATGCCCCATATATTTATATCGTAGGTTTGTAATCAAGTGGTTTGCAAAATAAAAAAGCAAGCTATGTCCTGCCGTGAAATGGCGTAAATTATGGAAGACCTCAAAGGAAATGGGTCTTGCGAATCAAAAGCAAATGTCTAAGGCGAATAATTGAAGTCGATGCATTTAATCGTGAATTTGTTTCTTTACCACTTCTTACCTTTTCATGCCTTTCCCCTGATTTACAAGACTTTGAGAGGGTTGTGCAAAAACAATTTATTGCACATCTGGGAGCACACATAATTTTTTGATTTTTCCAAAAATCAATACAGTGGATCATACAAACTTGTGTTTTAAACTTTAAACTTTTTACGGGTTGTTAACCTCTGCGGTACGTTTGTTGTCATCGTATCATTGTTGTAGACAACAAGAAGTTTCAAAATATGGTCTAATACTCGTTATCAACTAAAGGGTGATCCATTTTAAGGTTCCCTACTTTTTTAAAGAAAAAAACACAGAAAATTCAAATTTAATGGAGAATGTTTATTATCATTTGAAAGAACATTCTTTGGCATTTATTTTTTGAAGATTATGTCTATCAAATGTTGGCCGTTGCTACGTCGCAGATGGTCCATCCGTTGAGTCCAATTTTCGATCACTCGTTCGAGCATTTCGACTGGTAACAGGCGACTGACACGCGTGATGTTTTTCTTTAAGGCCTGAATCGAAGCGGGTTTGTCGGCATAAGCTTTTGACTTTACATATCCCCACAGGAAAAAGTCTAACGGTGTGATATCACACGATCTTGGTGGCCAATCGACCGGCCCAAAACGTGAAATTATGTGCTCACCGAAATGTTCTCTCAATAAGTCCATTGATTGATGCGATGTGTGGGAAGTGGCGCCGTCTTGCTGAAACCAAATGTCGCCGAGATCACGAGCTTCAATTTCAGGCATCAAATCATGGCACGATAACGGTCGCCATTGACGGTTACGTTCGCACCGGCATAATTTTTAAAGAAATATGGACCGATGATTCCACCGGCCCACAAACCACACCAAACCGTTGTTTTTTCTGGATGAAGTGGCAGTTCTTCAATCTCTTCAGGTTGCTCTTCGTCCTAAATGCGGCAATTTTGTTTGTTTACATACCCATTGAGCCAGAAATGGGCCTCATCGCTAAACAAAATTTGCCTCGAAAACGTCGGATCTTCTTGGAACTTTTCAAGAGCCCATAGAGCGAAGCGATGTCGCTTGGGAAAGTCGAGCGGCTTCAGTTGTGGCACAAGCTGTATTTTGTACGCTTTTAATTTAAGATCTTGACGTAAAATGCGCCAAGTCGTTCTATACGTCAGTCCTAGTTGCTGCAAACGGCGCCGAATCGACTCTCTACGGTCTTCGTGTACACTCTCAGCTACGGCCGCTATATTTTCTTCACAGCGTGCTGGACGTGGTCTATTCGGTCGAATATTATCCAATAATGAATGCTGGGTCTCAAATTGGGTGATGGTGTTGCGAATAGTACGCTCAGTAGGCCGATTATGTTGACCATAAGTTGAGCGAAGTGCACGAAACATATTCCTCACAGAACGTGAATTTTCATAATAATGTTGAACAATTTTTAAACGTTGTTCACGCGTAAGTCTTTCCATTATGAAATGCCAAACAATACTAAACAAAAATAACATGACAGCATGATACGACTCACACGTGATCTGTCAAAAAAGGCTATTGAAAAAAGTATCTCTACTTGGATCACCCGTTATTACTAGTTGATACTTTATGTATTAGTAGCATTATACCAGTACTTGATTTTTGCGACCTATATCATCAGTGAATTGCCACATACACATCTAATCCATACGCACTTCTCTTCTCTTCTGAGTATATCAAAATTAACACTTAAAGCCAGTATGAATTAAGACCGCCCCAAAATCTTCACTTCGAAGACAATGACTGTGGATGCGTATACCCCAGGGTTCGATTTAAGGACCTCTTCATTTTTCTCTGTTTATCAGAGATTACAAGATCTAGGATTTAAAAAATGCTAGGTTGAGCAGGTTCAAAAAGGAGGAGGAGGAGTACTAAAGTACTAAAATAAGAACGTTGCCAGTAATAGATCCCAATGAAGTTAATTGCAATCAAATTGATGAAGCCATTGAACGTTTTACAACTGCTACATTTGAAAGCGTAGCACAGTCTGTTCCAAAAATAAGGCGTTTCAATGATAACATCAATTTACTTCCAACATTGTCCAATTAAAAAAAAAGAGGAACAGATTTAGATTATTGTGGATGCAAACCAGAGATCGTTGTTTCGTAACAGAAACTAAAGTTTTTAATAATCTAATTAAAACAGTTATTCAAGAACACAATAATAAGACTTGGAACTCAAAACTTCAAACATTAGATAAAGGTGGTAGCCCATTTTGGAACATAATAAAAATAGTAAAGAAAAAAATATTCGTTAAAAAACGGAAACTCTGTACTGATAACAAACCTCGAAAAAGCGAATGCCTTAGCATACGTATGTACTAAAAATCATTTATGGGTCACCAGTTTAGGGAAAATGTTCGAAGTGCACATCGATACAAGGAATGCAAAACAAAGTTCTTAAAATTATGCTAAATCTATCATGGCACTACTCTACGGAACATTTCCACATATTGAATAACATCGAAAAAGTTTCAGTTCGAATTACAAATTTATTTGAACGATATAATGTATCCTGCAGTTTATCCGAAAACTATTTGACCTCAAATAGGCTACTTAAGGTATACAAGAAAAATTATTTATTATAATTAATTATTTCAATTATTTATTTATTTATTTATTTATTTAATTATTTATTTATTTACTTATTTATTTATTTGTTTATTTATTTATTTATTAATGAATTTATTTATTTATTCATTTGTTAATTTGCTAATCATATATTCTATCTATTTATTATTGTTCTTTATTTGTAAAGCATATTTGAAATCAGCTCTTTTTTGGTGCTCTTTATCCTCCCATTCTCTCCAATTCTGGATGTATTTGTCTATTTAAAGAATGTTTTTCTTGTAGATTTTCCTTCGACTATTTTTCATTATGAAAATCTGTGATATTTGCAATAATAATGTTAATTTTTCAGAAGTAAAGTAGAGTTATACTACATCTCTGCATATACTTACATACATACTAGATCTGCTATTCAAATGTATGCTGGCGATGTCCAATTACATATAATAGTTGTCCTCTTGGGCATACAGAATTAACACAATTAAAATAAATCTCGCACTGGTCGAAAAGTAATGGACTATTTTTAAAGCCTCTGATGTCCAAAAGCATCGTTAGTAGGAATAAAAGTTTGTACATAGAATATTTTCCCAATTTATACCTAATTATGTATCCATAGTGTATTCTTCCGGAAAAAAATCTTGGTATATTTTTCAGTAGTATGCTGTTTTGAGATCAGCACACTAGCGCTGCCGTGAGTAGAGCTTTTGGTATGTTTAAATCTCTATGGTCCTCTCAGCATTATACTCCAATAAAAACACGATTAAAATGTCATGAGAAGCTTCTCAAAAATAAAATTTCCTTTCGGAATCTACATTAAGCTATAGGTCCCCCCATTCGTGCCAAAAAAATATACTTTCGCTCACACACAGTCTTTGGAGAAGGTAGGGTTTAGGTACAATATGGGCCGTTTTTGCCTAATATTTATTTATTTACTTTAAAAACAAGTTTGTTGTTGTTAAAAAAACCGATAATATAGATTTTAACATACGGATGATACCAATCTCGGAACACAAATTAAAAATATTACCCTCGATCGCCTTATGCACTATAGAACCCTCATTTTAATATTATAATTCAGACACAATAACACAGTAGTCTCTACAGCTTATGTAATAAGCTACATTTCGGTTTCTCTAACAGATCCCTACAACTTCTTTATAACGTAATTTTTGTCTATCTTCAGATCGACAGTATTATGTTCAACACCTTCAGATTGTGGAATTCCCTACCAAGGCACATAAGGAGAGTTATGCTGCATTTCCACCAAAAGATCTTCTTCTTCTCTCCACTTCACTGTATTTCTAGTGGTCCGCCTGTGGGGTTCGCCGGTTTGACCTCAAAAAATATCATATATGAATCACTTCATCATTAAGGCCAATCAAATGCTGGTGTTTCTGCATTTGTGTGATCCAGGAGTTTTTAGGCCTGCATCTTTTACGCGATTGTAAGGGAATGTTGATTGCCATTGCCTTTTTGAGGGGTTCGTAGGATCCCTCCTTTGAACATGACAATACCAACATATTCGGTCGTGCTCCAATTTTTTCGAGATGGGTTCTTTGACGTGAAGGCTTCTTTGGATTCTGGAACTTCTAATTCGATCAAGCTTTGTTACTCCTGTTGTCATGCGAAGCATCTTCATCTCAGATGCTGCCATCTTGCCCTCATACTTTCTGTCCATTGTCCAGCATTGTGCACCGTATGTGAGCGCCAGATGCACAACTGCGTTGTAGAGCCTTTCTTTCGGAATAGGGGGCATTTTTCGGTTACAGAAAATGGCAGAGATTTCCTGCCACTTCACCACCCTACGCTTACACGATGATTGATGTCGTCATCAACGGTTGCTACACCGTTGATCATTGATCCCAGATATTTAAGCAACCATCAAATAAGTGTCTGGAATGGATTGGCTTGGGTCAGAGAATGTGCAGTACAGATACTCTGTCTTTTTTTGGCTAATACGATACCCGATCCTTTCTAAAACATCTACCCAAACATCAAGTGCTCGTTGCAGGTAAGTCTGATCATCACTTATGATGGCTCCATCGTCAGCAAAGAATAACTGATGCACTTTAGAATCCGTCACTTTTCCCTCAAGGAGATAATCTAGAACTGTAATATGACATTAGACTTTCGTCTTCGCTCCCTCGTACATGTCCATGATCATCTGTACGTAGGTTTCAGGAACTCCTCGTTGTCATGTTTTTTCAAAATCAACCATTATTATATGCAGATCCTTTAAGGAATCATGATGCTTTTCCATTATGATCCTTATACTGTGGATTGCATCTATGGTTGATTCACCCGCACTGGTCGTCAGACAGCCGTATTATTTTTCTTAGGCGATCATCTAATAACCGCTCAACGATCTTCATGGTGTGTGACATCAACTTGATTGAACGGTAGTTATCACAGTTTCGCGTATCTCCATTTTGTGCAAGGGAAGAAGATAACTTTCCCTATTGGGCATTGGATCACCTTTCATGAGTTTGGCGATAGGAATCATGAGCCATCTAAGACCAATGTCTCCCATCTTTTTCCAGAACTCACACTGTATCTCATCCGGCCCAACCGCTTTTCTCTTTTGGATTTCTTGACCGCTTTCCCATCTTCTTATAGCCGGGGAAACTGTTCGATTAAAATTTGCTCGCAATACTCTCGCCACCTGGGCACAACTTGTTCGTTGTCCACCAGTAGTTGGCCTTGAGCATTGTTAATAAACTTCGGCGAACGAATTTCCTGTGCCTATCTTCTTCTCTGTGCGGCAATCTTAAAAATTGTTGTTCCCTTGTTCGTGTTTTGGTGAAGCTCGTGGGGTACCTGGTTCCTATCAACAGGCGATGATACATGCTCTCCATACACTTAGCTTGAATTTGGGCACACTATTTTTTCGCGATACTTTTACATTCCCACTAAAAGATTAAAAAGATTAACAGTAAATCTCTACACGTTTCCACCGAATAAAAAGGAGATTAACATCTCATCTCAACCCGTTCTCTGGCTCTCAAATTTGCGCACAAACGTCCGTCCGTATCAACTTTTAAGGCCTTTAAATTTGTGCCAGGATTCTGAAATTTAGGGTTCCCTAGGGTTCCAAAATGGTAAAATGTTAAAACCAATTTTTTACAAAAAAACAGCTTTAAAGCTGTAGTTGAAGAGATCAAGGGATAGCACCTTAACAAAATATTTAGACACTAAACTCCTTCACAAGTTTTTTCCACGCATACTTTTTGTGGGGGTTTTTTTAAAAGTATTTAGTTTTCTTTAAAAGTTTGTATAGAAAACGAAAAAAAAATGGATAACAAAATATTTAGCCAACGCCACTGCCACGCCCATAATTTACAAAAAACAGTCTTAAAGCTGTATTTGAAGAGATCAAGGGATAACACCTTAACAAAATATTTAGACGCTGAACTCCTTCACAAGTTTTCCATATACATGTTTTTTTCCACGCCTACTTTTTTTGGGCGTTTTTTAAAAATTTGTATAGAAAATGAAAAAGAAATGTATAGCAAAATATTTAGCGAACATTTTTTCTAGTATATTACCTGTACAACGTTTTTAGCAACGCCCAATTTTTGTGTGCGCTTTTTCAAAAAATAGTTTTTCGCTATAAATTTTATAGCATGAAATAAAATGCTATCCATCATTATCTTAATGCATTATTCTTTGGGGCATATAGGGATATGGATAGGGTATCAGACTGTTCGCCCAAGTGAACTAAACTAAAATTTGTATGGCAAATCTTAGGAGTTAGAGTAGATTAAGGGGAATGTAATATATAAACGTAGCATTAGGGCCGAAAATAGTTTCTTAGAGAGCTATATGTTATACAGTGGATGTCCAGTGCAACATTACATTTACTTTATTTTCCATTAATATTTCTATATTGCGAATGAAGCAAAAATTATACAAACGTTTTTTACAAACGTTTATCAAATTCTTGTAAAATGAAACAAACTTTTGTAAGATAATGCAAGCGCGAGTTTAGTTTTGCCAAATTTGATATAAGGGGGTCCCAACTTATGTTGTAAAGTTGCTGCAAAATTCAACCTTTTGTCGCATTTTGGTAAATATTACGACGTTTTATTACTACCTTTTGCATTTCATTTTATGAAGTTTGTCAGGTGTGCATGCAGTTTTTTAGCTAATAAATCAAAATGTCCATTAACCGAAAGTGTCTTTCTTTGGGCGACAAAGTTTAAAATTTCAGAAAAATATGATTTTTCGGTAAATCTGCAATTTCTTTCAAAAAAAATGGAAAATATTAAACATTTAAAAACATTGGAGATTTCAAAACATGGTTCCCAATCCAGACTTTCTATAAAGAAGGGTGAATTTCCAAAAAAAGAGAAATCTCTTTTAACTGCCACTATATTTCGTTATATTGGGCGTCCACTGTATAAAGTTTTAAATTTTTTTGCCCTTTTTTTTGTATTATGTATTGTAAAGGAATAGGATTGATATTTAGTTAACCGAATAATAACATATAATTTGAATGCTTTAGAGTAGCCTTTTTCATTGTTTTCATCAGCATTTTTAATCAACTGAACACTAATTTATTAGAAGTGTCTTCCTAATCTGCAGATATAGATAAAATTAATAAATGATGTTTTGCCATGGCAATGGTGAAAAAATATCAACCATCGCTGCCTTATGTTAGTTTATTAAGTTGGCGTTCAAGATTTAGAATATCTCTCGTGTCAGCATAGCGCAGAGAAAGGATTATTTTTCTTATTTTGAAATATGTTATAGGACCCAGAGCCAGCATTGCCCCTGCTTTTTTTGCCAATATGCTGTAAATATGTTATAAATTTAAAAAAATAAGTATGAATGTTAAGTTCCTGGGTCCTCCTTAAAATTAGCAGAATCTTATATATTTTACCTAGTAGTAAAATGATCTTGCTATAAAAATGTAAATAATAAATATTTGTGAAATTTCTAATAATTACAATACAAACTTGGCGTTCATTTTTAGATCTCAGTACTCTCAGCGATTTTTGTATAAGAGAACTTGGCTATTCCTTAACATTAATGTTTTTGGTGTGATTTCAATACTCTTTGCAAAGAATCATGGTAATTTTGAAATATTTCAAAATTGTACGAATTTCGACCGAAGGTAAACGCCCTTTATCGACAACGAGGAAAATACAAATTGTTTTATATATGTAGGTCTTTGTTTGCATTTAAAAGAAATACAGACATGTAAATTTTCAAATGAGTCCAAAATATTTATATGGGCGGTTCCTACGCCTCTTTTTTGGGAATATACACAACGCTTTACTTGTTTCGGTGTCTGTTCTTCACGCATAATTTCATAACTCTAAGTTGTTTGGGTGCGAAGTGACGATCTGACCACCGACGCGCAAAAACGTGCCTCTGTTCCACGGCTAGTGATCGTGTTCGTCACCACACAAAAGGGAAAAAAAACATAAGCAGAGGCTACAGTCCGCTTGGTTCGTACACTATGATACCATAATCTTATCCCTATGTACCCCAAAGAAAAAAAGCATTAGGAAGATGATGGGTAGCATTTTATTTCATTCTATGAAATTTATAGAACAATTTTTTTTAAAAAACGCCCCAAAAAGTGGGCGTGGCCAAAAACTTTGTATGGGCGATACATTTGAAAAAAAATTGGCTAACTATATAGCTAAACATTTTTTTTCGATTTCAGTGGAAATTTTCGAAGAAAACAGCATTTTAGTGAAAAACGCCCACAAAAAGTAAGCGTGGCAAAACACTTTATGTGACAAACAAAAGATTACAAAAAGTAGGCGTGGCAAAAAATTTATATTACAGACTTAAAGGAGGGCAGTGCCTACATATCGTTTGAAGGTTCCAACACTCGATCTCTTTAACTTTAGCCTTAAAACGGTTTTTTCTAAATTGTGGGCGTGGTAGTAGGCGGATTTAAAAACTTTTAAAACTTTACCATTTCGGGACCCTAGGGAGTATATGCTGTAAATTTCAGCTTCCTAGCGCACATTTACAGGCATCAAAAGTTGATACGGACAGACCGACGGACGGACGGACGGACATTGTTAAATAGTCTTAGGATTTGGTCCTGATCATAAATATATATACTTTTATGGGTCTACGACGAATATTAAGGGGTGTTACAAACTATGTGTCAAAATTAATATACCCTAAGGATAGGGTATAAAAATAAACAAGTTATAAACACAAAAAAAAAATTGCATAAAGTACACAGTGCGTGTGGTCTCTTTACTCCCATTCCATCTCGTTTGCTGCTGCTGCTGCTTGACCACACTTAGTACACAGTGATTCATATCATTTGTGTATTTTTTATGGTTGGGTAGTTGTAGTAACTGGCGAATAGCGGGTCGTATGTGTAAACTTTTGTTGGTAGACCAAGGCAAATTGCTGTAAGGGCATAACACCTGCGGTAATTTGTTTTGGTAAGCTTACATAGAATTTACATTGCACTGCTTTGCTTAGTTAGCGTCAGTGTTGAATTTTTTGTGTTTGTTTTTTTTTAATGTTTAGCAGCTTCAGAGTAGATGTAAGTAACATCTTTTTTCTCTGTACGCCCATGATTCCCAAAACATGAAAGCTGTTTTGGCACTGAGTGAAGCCCAGGTTAGCGTTGATTCTGATTCGTCGGAACTTAGTCTACCTGGTTACAACTTAGTGCCAATATTCTTTCCCCTTCGTGGTCTCGCCGTTTATATACGTAGTGGTGTAGCCTACCAACTTCAACCACAATACGGCCAATGTTCCAATCCGGAATTGAATTTTATTTGGCTTAAATTCCACGTCCGTAGGCAATTAATCCACTACCGTTCCATTTATAGAAGCCCAAATTTGGACCGTAATCTTACTTTTAACGGGTTTGATAAGTTGTCCGATTCCATTACACGAATTGTAAGCCTTTATCCTCACACTGAAATCGTTCTTGCGGGCGATTTCAATTTTCGCAATTCGAATTGGCTTCGTCACTCTAGACAGACAACACCCGAAGGCAGGTACGCTGAGATCTTTGCTGAGATAAACAACCTAACCCAGCTTGTAAATGAGCCGAAACGAATTCCGGACATTAGTAGTCAAACCACCAACACACTGGACTTGTTTCTCACCTCTCACACAGATAAGTACACTCTAGGTTCGTCAGACCACTGTGTCATATCGGGTAATTTCTCGTACTCCAACCACAAAGTTAACGAACAAGCTCCTAAAAGAACCGTATGGCAATACGAGAAAGCCAAATGGGAAGAGTTAAACGGTTTCTTTAGGATTTTTAACTGGTCGCTATGCTTCCTCGATGGCGATGTGGATGCTGCTGTCGATAAGATAACAAACATAATTCACTTGGGTATGAAACATTTTATTAATAATAGGATTAACCTTCGTGTTAATACGAAATTAGTACACGGTAAGTCAGCGCGACGGGTACCCGGGTACCCCCATACATTTTGTATGTGCTGGGATAAAAAGATGAAGAATAATGTAGATAAAGTATTTTAAAAGTAGTCAAGAGTAAATTAAACTCAGTTTAGAATCTATATTTAAAAAATTATTGTTTCGCTGATATAATGTACACTGTTTTTTATGCATTTTTTAGGCAAGAATTACATTTGTTTATGGTTGTGTTATGCTGGTCGCATATAGGCTTTTCGCAGAAGTTGCAGCATTTTCTGGTTTTCCGCCTTGGCATGCGTTGCTCCGAGCAAACATGGCATGATCCTTGTATTTTAAGACGTCCATCGGGGCCCCTTGGTATTATCCGTGATGTTGATGGATCATTTGAGTTGCGCGAACGTATGTTATCCCCAAGCATAGCTTCAATGCCATTTCTGGTGTTGAAGTTTCTGTAAATAAGTGGATTTTCGGATCTTTCCAGAATATTTGGCATGCACAACTGCTTTCCCAAATCTTGCAGGAATTTTCGGCGGTTATCCTTTTTTATTGCCGCTCCTTTGTTGTGCTCAGTATAAATAACATAGGCCGCCAATCCACAAACGTCGAGAATATTATAAAACATGGCAACTGGCCATCGTCTAGTAGTTCGTTTTGTTGTAAAATGACTTACCATTTTGTCCATTACATCCACACCGCCTTTTGTACTATTGTAGTATTTTATGATATCAGGCTTATTTTTATCTATCGCATTGTTGTGGTGCATTGTAGAAAAAGTATAACGGCCTTATCCTTTTTAGGAACGTAGGAAGCGATTGTCTTATTCTCCATGAACCCAAATAGAGACGACTGGACACTACGTGATCTATTTTTCAGCATTTCTTTTGGGATGCAAGCTTTATTAGCAACGTTAGATTTTTGCTCAAGAGATAATCGGCAAGATCCATAGAAGTGAAAAAGTTGTCCATTGTAATATTACGGCCGGATCCTTCGTAATAACGAACTAACCGTTTGACTACCTTTTCCCCATCTTGTGTTTCACGTGGGCCATTACTCGGTTTTCCGGTATATATTTCCCCTTTTAGAGGATAGAACGTCTTTGAATCACAAGCCCACCACACCTTCATACCATATTTGGCTGGCTTTGATGGTATGTATTGCGTGAATTGTGTTCTACCTCTGTAGGGGAAAAGTTGCTTATCGGTTGTTAGGTTTTCTGATGGCATATAGTTCTTCTTGAGACTAGCATTCATTATGTCCCACAAATCTCGAATTGGGGCAGCTTTGTCGTCTATCAGTCGATGCATTCGTGTTAGATAGTTATCAAATCGGATAAATCGATTTATGGCCCAAAATCGATTGATGCTCATTGTAGCTCGTAACCTTCCAGAGCTTCCAGAGCTCTATAGAATGTTCATTATTGGAATGATGGGCACCAGCTGTTATAAGTATTCCAAGATAGCCATTAAGCTCCTGAATTGTAAGTTGTTTTCAAACTTTAGGCTCTCGCGAAGGATTATTTGCGTTCATACTAGCATAAATACTGGCAGCCTTCCGGTTAGTTTCACGAACTAGAATAGTGGACATATCGGTGGTGAAAAATAAACTGAACAGCTTTGATTCCGACAGCAATTGAGTCGATTGAAAAGCCCCAGTTCTGCCTCGAACGATGGCGTTCTGGTTGCTTGATTTTGCGGACTCGCAAGCCATATGGTCCGATCTTCATATTTTTTTCCCTACCTATCAGCTTTCCTGATAACACATCGCTAATCTCAGCCGCCGTTTGGTCATCCTTGTTGGGATCGCTATGTTCATAATTGTCACCATCATCGTAACCATCAGAATCGGAACTCTCAGCTTGTTCAATCACCTGATTACTGTCGATGCCGTCTATTGCCGAGTACTCACCATCATGTGCTTCATGGTTAGATGGAACATAATTATCATCAGAACCATCACTGAAGTCGTCTGTGTCGGATTCACTGCATTCATCCAGCAAATTACAGATATATTTTTCTTGTCGTTCGAAAGACCGTCTGAAATATTATCAAATATGTTTTCTTAGAAAAGATACATTTATACACAACCAAAACTCCATTGAACACATTTTTGATGTAATGTTATTTACCTATTTACTAGCGATGTTCTCCGCTGAGAATCGCTCATATTTCCACTTTAGCTAAACCAAATAATAAACGTATGAACTCCACAGCAGTAGGATACCAAGTGATGAAATCGTTTCACTTTTCAAGCAAAATACAATAAAACACAGTAACACAAATAGATATGATGAAACATGTTCAATCACGAAAAACACATAGGAATCAGAACAATATGAATATGGGTACCCGGGTGTACTTCCCATATAAAGCCGTATTAGAGTTGAAAAATGTATTTTAGAAAATTTATAAATCGGATCTAATTTAAATGTAATACACCATTCAATGCAGAATTATATTTCAGGAAGGTACTGAAAATACCATTATGTGTTCCTATGGGCGAAATTATTTTTTTATTGAATCAAAAACCAAATGGATACCCGGGTACCCTCGTATTGACACGAGGGTTAAAAGTATCAAACCCAAGGTGAACGCATGGTGTGAATTGAGCTGCAAAGAGGCTATAAGATTAAAAGGGGTGAGCTTTCGGTCTTATAAGGCCAACCCAGCTGAGAAAAACCGAATAAAGTTTAAACGAGCCAGAAATGACTGCAATGCCCACATTAACAGTGTGAAATTCTCCTACGACCAAAAGTTGAGGCAAAAAATACTAAAAAGTCCCACCGGTAGAAAAAACTTTTGGTCGTTTATTAAGAATATTAAGAATTCGGCCTCAACATCTATCCCGACACTCATTTGCAATGACATTTCAGCTGTATAGATGAAGCCAATCTATTTGCTGCTCATTTTGCAGCTAGCTCAACGCTGCCAGATTGTGCTTTATCTCCCCCTGTACTCGAGCACGTAGAATAAACAATGGGACCAATTCATTTTCGCACTTGTACAGTGGCAAGAGTTCTTCAAGATCTCAACGTACATAAATCCGCTGATCCAGATTGTATTTCCCCTATCGTCCAGAACGTGTTCTTCCACGAAAAACCACTGCGTAAGCTTTTCTATCTGTCCTATTCTTCAGGGCTCTTTCCGAGAAGATGAAAAACAGCACTTATCCAGCCTGTCCCAAAAAAGGGGAATCTTCCTCTCCCTCCTCCTACCGAACAATTGCACTTAAGTCCCTTCTTTGAAAGGTCATGGAAACGCTGATAAATCGTCAGCTTCTGAAATATCTTGAATCGCGGAAACTTCTTAATGACCGGCAGTACGGTTTTCGCGGCAACAGGTCCACTGGTGATTTGATGACATAACTAACCGAAAAGTGGAACCAATCTATTCACCGTGGTGGTGAAAGTAAGGTCGTTGCGCTTGATATTTTAAAGGCATTTGACAGAGTTTGGCACCAAGCTCTTTTGTCGAAAATGCGTGCATTTGAAGTTGATGATACCTTTATTCAATGGATTAGAAATTTTCTTTCGGACCGTTCAATTCAAGTAGTTTTGGACGGTTTTAAATCTGCAACTTACCAAATAAATGCTGGTGTTCCCCAAGGCTCCGTTTTGTCTCCGACTCTCTTTCTCATTTTTATAAATGATCTACTCCCAGTTACTTCTAATCCTATTCATTCCTTCGCTGATGACAGTACCCTCAGCTTTACATATTCGTTTCCTGTGCAACGCCCCTCATCTTCGGGCGTTGAACTGGAACGGCAATGTTAAGCTCATTAAATTCCGAGCTTGACAACATTCTTGAGTGGGGTAAAACCAATAGAGTCGAATTTAATGCTTCCAAAACACAATGCTGTCTTCTGTCATTAAAGCGAAACCTCAATACTCTGCCATTATCCATGAATGGCACTTGCATCGCTGAATTCGAACGACTTTTCATTCTCGGTATGTGTATTAATGACAACCTTCATTGGAATGACCACATATTCGACGTCGCCAAGAACGCTGCGAAGTGTCTAGACTTCCTAAAGCGATGCAAGAAATATTTTACCCCTTCTGATCTGGCTAGAATCTACAAGGCGTTTATTGGCCCAAAACTTGAGTACAGTGCTCTTATCTGGTCCGGTGCACCAATTACATATTTGGAGCTACTTAACAGAATTCAAAAAGTGCGATAAAACTTATTGGCGACCGAGATATTGCGAATTCGCTTGACCCTCTTAGTTATCGTCGTAATGTCTGCTGCCTATCGTTGTTCTATCGATACTACCATCACAAGTGCTCAAACGAAATAGCCAGTTGCATTCCTCCCCTTCAACACTTCAACTGTAATACTCGCCATGCCAGGAATGCTCATCCGTTCACCCTAAAGCCTATATTCGGGCGAACCGTGAAATGTAAGGCTTCGTTCCTCTGCCGTATAACACGAATGTGGAATGCCCTACCTCACTCTGTTTTTTCTGACCATTACAATTTACAAACATTTAAAATAAATGTGCATCGGTTTCCCATCCTATCTTCGAATCCCTAATTTTCTTAACGCCCATGCTGTTGTTACTATAACATTATAAGGGTGCTAACAATCCCGTTTGCACGTGCAAATTAAAAAAAAAAAAACAAAAAAAATTAAAGAAAAGAGGCGGCTATTATTATTTGTTTCCGTGCTGGTTCTTAAGAGCCGACCCTCCTGTAAAAAATCACAATTGTAGGTCTTTAGGGGTATAAGTAAAAAAAAGTGGGCCACTTCCCCTGGATAAAAAATCACAAATGTTCTTTCGCAAGGGTTCCTCCGCAAACCCTATTACTGTGCGAAATTTCAATGTTCTACGATAATTGGAAGTGCTCCATAGTTTTGATGATGTCAGTGGTTACTATATTTAGACTGCTGCGCGTCCAAATAAAACCTGAGTTGGTTCGTGTAAATAAGGGTGAAGTCCCAAAGACGTTGGCTGGGCACTACCGTGGCCCTTAATAAACCCACAGACTACATAATACCCACAGCAGCCGTCTTTTCTGCAGATCTAAATAAAGATATAAAATTCCTTTCGCCTTCCCAACTCTTCTATTGTCTTCCAGGCCAAAGTACTGGCAATAAAGTAAGCAGGTAGGATACATATGCCAATATCTATATCTAACAAAGCATTAATAGATACATAGACAGCAAGGCTGCGATTAAGGCCTTTGATCTAACCACCATTACTTCAAGTTTAGTTGAGGACTTGAGGCACTGCCTCGGGCTAGTCGTCGACTCAACATCTGGGTTAAGAGAGAAGACGAACTGGGTGGATGTGGCTCTTGTCTTTGCGAATCTTCCGCTAAGAAAGTTCATCCAGCTCTAGGCCTTGAAAAAGGGAAATATCTTCCGGTACTTTATTTCCACATCGTCAGGGAAAATATACTAAACACAGATTCTCATTCAAAGCACACGTTCAGACGTCGCCCTTAATACGGGCCACTGACCTATCGACAGCCTTCCACCCTCTGCGATCCCGAGCACGCTGCTTCCAGTTGTCCAGACCAAGCACTCTGGCATCCGCGATGGCTTGGTCTTTAAAACGGAGGTTCGGTCTTCCTTGTCGTCTCGAACCTGGGGGCTGGGATTCGAAGATCCACTTGGCTGGAGCGTTGTTGTCCATTCGCTCGATGTGGCCGAGCCAATGTAGTCGACGAGTTTTAGCTTTTCGGACTACATCCATATCATACATCTCATAGAGTTCGCGGTTGTATCTTCTCCTCCATTCGCCCTCCTCGCACACAGGACCAAACATCCGTCGAAGGATTTTTCTTTCAAAGGATCCCAGTATTAACTCTCCTTTCCTGCTTATCGTCCAGCACTCGGCGCCGTATAGCAGAACTGGCAGGATAAGGATTCTGCAGAGCATGCACTTTGTCCTTCGAGTTAGGAGTTTGAAGCCATTTGTTTTGCCAAACCTAGGGTAATTCTTCGACAGATCTCCACTAAATTGTCATTTGTGGAGTTGATGTTTACTCCGAGGTAGATGAACTCCTTAACTACCTCGAGGGTTCTGCTATCAACAGTGACATTTTGTCCTAGTCGGTGGACAGATGATTGTTTGTGTGTTGATAGCATGTATTTAGTCTTGTCCTCATTCACTTCAAAGCCAACTAGTTTCGCCTGTTCTTCAATAGCCGTAAAAGCCTCTATCACGGCACGCTGGGATCGACCGATGATATCTATATCGTCCGAATACCCCAGCAGTTGGACTGATCTGTTGAAGATAGTGCCTTTCGTGTTGACACCTGCTCTGCGCACTATCTGCTCAAGAACAAGATTGAAGAAACTTCCTTCCTACCTACCTCCTAATTTAACAAAACATTTGTATGATTCAACAGACGGAATTACGGTATCCACTTTTTTGGACTTCTTAATAGTCGGAAAATTAAACCTTATACGCAGTTTCAGTTCGAAATTGCTGGACAATTTCAACATACATACTATGTATATATTACTAAATATAAACATAAGGAAAGGCTACAGTCCGCTTGAGGCGAACAGTATGATACCCTATCCATATCCCAAAATGCCCCAAAGAAAAAAGCATTAAGAAGATGATAGCTAGTATTATTTAGTTCCAAGAACTTTGTACGGGCGATATGTTGGAAAAAATATTGGGTAAATATTTTGATAAACATTTTTTTTCGCTTTCTGTGAAAATTTTTGAAGAAAACAGCATTTTAGTGAAAAACGCCCACGAAAAGTAGGCGTAGCAAAAAACTGTATATGCAAACTTATAAAGAAGGGCAGTGCCAACATATCTTGTGAAGGTTGTAACACTCTATCTCTCTAACCTTAGCTTTAAAACGGTTTTTTCTAAATTGTGGGCGTATTCCAAAAACTTTTACACTTAACCATTTCGGAGCCTTAGGGAATATGTGGTCCAAATTTCAGCTTCCTAGCTTAATTTTAAAGGCCTAAAAATTGCATACGGACGGACGGACGGACGGACGGACATTGCTAGATAGTCTTAGGATTTGGTCCTGATCATAAATATATATACTTTTATGGGTCTACGGCGAATATTAAGGGGTGTTACAAACTATGTGTCAAAATTAATATACCCTTAGGATAGGGTATAAAAATATATTAGAAATAAGCTTACTTATATACGCCTGCCAAAAAAAACTCACCTAATAAAGAGATTTATTCTGATGATTTCTAGTTGTTAAGGCTTCTGCTTCTTGGTTATTTTTCATTAGTGTGTTAAGCAACGACGACACCACTACCACTATCAAATATATGTACATATATATATCATGCGCATTCACTCTCTGATTGGACTAATCAAGGACATCCTTTTTTATGCTTTAGTGGTGGTAATAATTAGTACTCTCTGCCCCGGCTTTTGTATTTAGCGCAAGACAGAAGAAAACACCCACTAGAACTTGGGGAATGAAAAGCTTTAAGATACCTAACACATCCAGAATCCTTTTTCTGATTTGTTGGGTGCTTAATCGTCACAAGGTTTAATTGCTGTTAATTTATTTCCTATATAAGATACTTGTGGCAATTCTCATTGGATGTGGGACGTACATAGAATTCTTGTTAGATACGACCATTTTTATATACAAAGGTGATTGATTTTGGGACTCATCTTATTACAATAGTTAATTATTCTGCGTACCCCCAAATCTGTATGTAGGTAAATTGAGATTATTTTATTTTTGTCGCATTTCGCCATAAGTACAAAAGATTGTAGTTAAATATTTAAAACTGCAAAAAATATCGATGTAATTTTAATGTAATTTTATCTATTCTAATTGGCCCCAAGTGGGAACTTAAAAATTTGTGGTTGTAGATAATGTTATAGGTCTGTTCCATTCATTTTTCCAGTAATTTCGAAATTTCGGGGAATGAGAATAGAAAACGCTCAAGTTACGAAGAAGCAAATTAATTTTTTTTCTTAGTTCTAGTAAAGAGTAGATTAGTAGATTTTTTAAAGCAAAATAATGATTGCAACATATTAAAGTTTTCACTTTAGTTTATATCTAATTAATTTTAATAAAAGGATTGCCACAAAATTAAATCATGAAATAAGTACGGCATGGGTAATTAGGTCTGTAGTATTAAGACAATCTGTATTTGTATATAAAAATGTATCGCATTTTTTGTTTATGCTTAAAACTTAATCGACTTCACCAAATTGAATACATTCCTTGCGGTTTTCTTCTTAATTGCTTTGCGAATGTTTAGGAAAAATTAAAGGTCGGAGAATTCTCAACGGGTGGCCCTATGGGCGCACAATTAGTTTTTTTAGTAAATCTCATCACTTTGACGATCACGGACATCTCTTCTTCTCAATCGTTTTTGATAATTGTAAGCTTCTTCGACAAATTCCTTCGAGATGAAACTCGATGACGTTATAACTCGATTACCGCTGGCCCGATTTTCGATTCTTGTTTTGTTTTCTTTGTATCGCTGTACCTCAACATCTGGTAGTTTAATTGCATGTGTGATATGTTTTACAAAATTTTAGTATTTAAAAATGTTCGTTCCGTTTTAGTCAGTCTAAAACTCGACAATCGTTGGACCTATTGCTGTTGTCTCAATATTAACATTTTTCGCATTTGTTGTAGATACGATTTCGCTCAAACTCACAAAATAAAAAAAGTTTGGTGATAAAATGTTGACTCGTTAAATAGCGGTTAAATTGAGATAATTACAAAAACAAATACGATAACTGATGTATGCTTATCTCAGAATGAAGAACATTGGCTAGAATTATTGAAATATTTATAGTTATGTTGAATTATTCTGATAGGTGGCGCAGTATTTGTTTTCGTACGTTGATTTCGTTGTTGACATTTTAGTAAAATAGTTGCATGTAGTTAAGCCTTGCGCTTACACAAATCGATTGAATGAAAATAAAATAATTTATCGAAACGACTTTAGCTGCCGGCAACTACTTATATAGGTACTTTCGACGCATTAAAAACACCAACAAATGACTGCCTGCGGTTAACTTGTCGCCTTCCAATTTTTGACATTTTGATTTTAATGCCATCTTAAACCAGATATCTCACTCCAAACTTTAAATAAGCTATAGTTAGGTTTGCTTATGAGGCTGACGATATAAATATAATTCGTAATCAGTACGGGTCGGGTTTGAACCGGGAACCAGAGAGAGAGAGGGACTAGGAGCTAAAATCACTTGTTGGTGGAATGTTCCGTTTTCTCATCACAGGAAAAACGTGAGGAAGTTATTTAACGAAGCCAGGAAATCTGACCGGGAAGCTGATTTTTCTTCTCATGCGGATGCACAGAGACAAATCAAGAAAATCAAGAGAGCCCAGCAATCACCTTGGCGGAGGTTCTGTGGCGAACTGAAGGACGTCAGTGCGGTAACTAGGCTACAGAAAGTGATTTTTGCTGGCCGGAACGCGAAGCATTTCAAAAACCTGATGGGAAAGTTACCAGCTCCCAAGAACAGATATTATAATTATTAATGTTTTCAACAAGAAGAAGCATACAAAATAAGACCACCATACTCCGGCAGTGCCGTATGATGTTCGGCATACTAGTCCCAGACTAGTTCACTGGATATATACATGTGTTGTGAGATCCAATCTAATGTATGGTGCGATTGTTTGGTGAGCCAATAGGTACTCTCAGGAGGCATTTGACTAGGCCAGAAAATCGCTTTATAGCATATGTGTGATACTTATAAGGGAAATCAATTTTGGCAAAGGAACCCGAGAAGCTGGGTTCAGGACGCTTCTTGAAGACATACCTGGTTAAAGGAGGGGGGCACTCGATATTACATTAGCGCGGTAAGTTTGCAACACTTCCAAATGGCAACAAAAAAGAGCTGGTCACGGCGGATATGTATTTTGTTTTTTTATATTGTACGCGCACTTAAGGGATTTCAAATACCCTTATAATGAAGTAACATTGTGCGGGCATTAGGAAATTGGAGGATTAGAAAAACTTTAATAGATATATTGAGAAGCTAGTTACACCCATCATTCAAATACATCATTGAAAAAAATCAGAGAAATAGATATTTTTTGTCAAGTAGAAATAATTGAAAAATTGCTGTCAGTGAAAGACCACTAGTAAAGGTTTAAGGGTTAGAGTTGATCACTGATCACTAAAGCACAACTGACCGATGAGATTAGAAAAAGGATTTCAAATTGAAACGAAAATCAGCTGTTCAGTGAAATCTATTACATTCCTTGAAATAATAAAAGTTATTTAAAGGAAATTTTTAATCAGATTTTTAAAAAAAAAAAAATATAAGTCATTCGATTTATTTTGATGCCAATCAAAGTCAATATTGGTTGCTTAATCGTTTAAAAATCGGAAGCAAAATGTTTCGATGAATTCATTTGAATGATAGCTATAACTGGCCCCTATTGTAAATGTTTATGAAATGGGAAAATGTTTTGTGTTTATAAGACATAGTTATACCTATTTATTTGCCTTTAAAATTTAAATTAGACATACTTGGATGGATGAAAACGTATAATAAACATAAGGAAAGGCTATAGTCCGCTGGGGGCGAACAGTATGATACCCTATCCATATCCCTATATGCCCCAAAGAAGAAGCATTAAGAAGATTTTATTTCATTCTATTCCCCAAAAAGTGGGCGTGGCCAAAAACTTTGTATGGGCGATATGTTGGAAAAAATATAGGGTAAATATCTTGTTAAACATTTTTTTTCGCTTTCTGTGAAAATTTTCGAAGAAAACAGCATTTTAGTAAAAAAACGCCCACAAAAAGTAGGCGTTGCAAAAATATGACAAACTAATAAAGGAGGGCAGTGCCTACATATCTTGTGAAGGTTGTAACACTCTATCTTTCTAACTAAAACGGTTTTTTCTAAATTGTGGGCGTATTCAAAATTTTTTTACACTCAACCATTTCGGAGCCCTAGGGAATATGTGGTCCAATTTGTGGTTCCCTATCCTAAGGGTATATTAATTTTGACACATTGTTTGTAACACCCCTTAATATTCGTCGCAGACCCCTAAAAGTATATATATTTATGATCAGGACCAAAATCTAAGACTATTTAGCAATGTCCGTCCGTCCGTCCGTCCGTCCGTATCAACTTTTGAGGCCTTTAAAATTATGCTAGGAAGCTGAAATTTGGAACATATACTCCCTAGGGTTCCGAAATGGTAAAGTGTTAAAATTTTCAAAATACGCCCACTGCCACGCCCACAATTTAGAAAAAAACAGTTTTAAGGCTTAAGTTAGAGAGATACAGTTGTACAACCTTCACAAGATATGTAGATACTGCCCACCTTTATTAATTTGTCATATAAATTTTTTTGCCACGCCTACTTTTTGTGGGCGTTTTTCACTTTCCTTATGTTTAAAGTATTTTATGTTACGAACTTAGTACGTTTATTCATTGATTTATTTTAGCTGTTTGTTTTCTTATGCGGCCTTAAAAATTGTATATCCTAATTAATATCTTGTATGGCAAATGTTGTTGAAAAAAGTGTTTTCATGTACCAAAATTAATATTTTTAAGAATTTGGTCCACGTTATATCAAAAAGCGTTTTAAACTAGTACCCAATTGTGTAAAAGTACTTAACTGCTGCAATATAACCATCCATAACATAGGAAAGCCATTCAATCATGGGTACACTTAAATTTGTTTTCAGCCGAAAGTGTAGGATCAACTTACTTCGTATATATTAGTTTATTTCACGCACCCAAATACTGAAGTGAAGTCCGCTCAAATCTATCAACCGTTCCCAAACTTTTATCTATTAAAAATGACATTTCATGGGGCAATTAAATCCCATATAATTCCTTACAAGCGTACAAGATTCCCATTTCAGTTTACGTTTCAGGATGAATTTAGAGACTCTCTCGAAGTTGACTATCTGGTTAGTTACTTATTTTAGGTTGGCTCTTTTGCCAGACAAGGCTTACTGTTAGCCTTTGGTTGCCCACAGCCATCCATAAGATGCCTCTCATCAGTCTGGCATGATCTCACATCATGCAGACATTCTAAGCCGTTGATCGACGGTCCAAAACCGAGCAGATCTAAATATCTGCTACGACTGAACACAAGTGACTTACGATCCTTAACCAGCCTTGTCAACGGTTTCAGTCTCTCAAACTCAATCGGGCCACTGTGAGTTCTGTATGGCAAATGATGAAACAGCATCATACTTTATCTGTAAATGTTCGGCTATCGCAAGAACCAGACGCCTATCCTTGGCTAACACTCTCTCCGTGAAGATGATCTCACAGATATATGGTTTACTTGGGCAGCCTTTGCTGAAGTAGGTTCAATAGACCGCTATGTCTAAGTTCTTGTTGTCTTCGGACAACTCCTACCAAAATAAAATTCAATTTAATACCCTTCTTGCACTAACTTCAACCCAAGTGATAGCTGCCATTTTGTATTTAAAAAAATAAATAAGAAATATCCAAATATCGTAAAAAATACCTAGAATTTCTTATTGGTAGGTAGTGTGGTATTATTTTTTTTCGTTGTCAAAAAGTTTGCATGCACCCAACCTTGCACATACATATATATTTAATTGTTTCTGCATTGTTTACTAACATACAACTTATTTCACTTACTTAAGACAAAATCAAGTCATTTTGATCGATTGAAAGCGCAGTGCAGCGTGACCAATTTCGTCTTATTTTACTTTGCTGAAGTGAAATAAGGTCAAATTTAAGATATAATAATAAATAAATAGAAATAAATAATAGATATAGGAATAATAAAAAAGTATTTTTCCTAAATTTAAAATTGTAAATTGTAAAAGTAAATTGGCCTACAATATTTACTGTTAATTTTTTTAAGGATCATGAGTTTGATAGTATCTTTTCCAAAAACTAGTGACAGATATAACCTGATTAAAAAAACATAAAGAAAAGGTACAGTCCGCTTAGGGCGAACAGTATGATACCCTATCCTTATCCTTATGTACCCCAAAGAAAAAAAGCATTAGGAAGATTTTAAAAAAAAAAAACGCCCCAAAAAGTGGGCGTGGCCAAAAACTTTGTATGGACGATATATTGCAAAATATATTGGCGAAATAAATTGTTAAACATTTTTTTTCGATTTCTATGAAAATTTTCGAAGAAAACACTATTTTAGTGAAAAACGCCCACAAAAAGTAGGCGTGGCAAAAAACTTTATATCACAAATTTATAAAGGGGGGCAGTACCTACATATCTTGTGAAGGTTGTACAACTATATCTCTCTTACTTAATCCTTAAAACGGTTTTTTCTAAACTGTGGGCGTGGCAGTGGGCATATTTTGAAAATTTTAAGGCTTTACCATTTCGGAGCCCTAGGGAGTATATATTTTAAATTTCAGCTTGCTAGCATAACTTTAAAGGTCTCAAAAGTTGATACGGACGGACGGACGGACATTGCTAAATAGTCTTAGATTTTGGTCCTGATCATAAATATATATACTTTTAGGGGTCTGCGACGAATATTAAGGGGTGTTACAAACTATGTGTCAAAATTAATATACCCTTAGGATAGGGTATAAACAGGTATGGAAAAATGAATTTCTTTCTCTGAAAACAGCTTTGTACTTTTTTATGAGCCGCTGTTGTTTTGTAATACAATTTTTTCCATTTTAAGTATTTATACCCTATCCTAAGGGTATATTAATTTTGACACATAGTTTGTAACACACCCAAGTTTTTGGCCACGCCCACTTTTTGGGGGCGTTTTTTGAAAAAAATATTTTTTTTTCTATAAATTTCATAGAATGAAATAAAATGCTATCCATCATCTTCTTTTAATGCTTTTTTTCTTTGGGGTACATAGGGATAAGGATAGGGTATCATACTGTTCGCCCCAAGCGGACTGTAGCTTTCCCTTATGTTTTTTTTTTTTAAATTGCACATCCCGGTGATAGACCCGCCTTCCCTAACGCAAACTTCATGTAAAACTATAAAAAACAGTTTACAAATTTCAACGCCAAAGTACTCGTACCCTCGATTGTTTTATTCATATCTTTATTAATTAATTTTTTGTTTTTAAATCGTCGCCAATGAATTTGATAATTCCAATGGTTAACTTCTGTAATTCTTCCAATTGGTTTTCAACCCGATTGTACATGGAAAATTGTGATCTACGTATGCATTCTGCAATTTATTGTCCAGACTTAAAATACAAATTATTCAAAAGGAAAAAATAAAACATAAACAAGAACATAAGAAAAGTCTACAGTCCGTTTGGGGCGAACAGTATAATGCCCATATCCATATCCCAAAGCAAAAAGCGCTAAGAAGATGATGGATAGCATTTAATTTCATCCTATTACAAAAATGTGAGCGTGGCCAAAACTTTGTATGGGCGATATATTGGAAAAAAAATATTGGCTAAATATCTTGCTAAACATTTTTTTCGGTTTCTATGGAAATTTTCGAAGAAAACAGCATTTTAGTGAAAAACGCTCACAAAAAGTAGTCGTGGCGAAAAATTGTATATGACAAACTAATAGAGGAGGTCAGTACCTACATATCTTGTGAAGGTTGTGACACCCTCTTTCTCTAACTTTAGCTGTAAAACGATTGTGGGCGTGGCAGTGGGCGTTTTTCAAAAATTTTAAGTTCCAAATTTCAGCTTCCTAGCATACATTTAAAAACCTCAAAGGTTGATACGGACGGACGGACATTGCTAAATACTCTTAGGTTTTGGTCCTGATCATAAATCTATATACTTTTAAGGGTCTACGACGAATATTAAAAGGTGTTACAAATTATGTGTCAAAATTTATATACCCTTAGGATAGGGTATAAAGAATTCTCAACTGGCCGCGTTTCGAATTGAAAATTTTACAGCTAATCCGATTCTAGCTATACAGGCACGAAGTTTCATGAACGACATGAATGAGTTGGAAGCAGCGCTCCGGAGTGGTTCATTTAGGATTTTTCTGCTTTTTTACTGAGTTATATTATGAAAATTAAAATGTTTCCCCAAATTTTTAAAATGTTAGATTTGCTTAGAACAACTTAATAATAGATTTAGTATATTTTAGTGCATAATTCTAATAAATATTTGCATTCTATTATAACTTCATAGTGAATATTTGTTGCATAAATCATTGTATGTTTATTTTTTGAATGCTCCTCTGTTTTTTTTTGTTTTTTATTTAGTTTATGGAGTGAAAGTTTGAATTTTGTTTAGATTTTGTTAACAAATATGCGTTTTTCCTCACTTCCTGTTTGCTAGTGTTGAAACCATTCGTCATTTACAAATTAACTGAGGCCTCGAATAAAAATTTCACTCAAATGTCAACCAGACACGGAAGGTCAACAGACTTGCCATAAAGGATTGCATAACATAACATGTGCACATGCCCCTACCGGCGATGCTGAAGACCCTATTAATGATCTCCTAGATGGAGCCTAAGGGGCTTGTCCGGAGTACAATCTCAAAGTCGTGCTCGGGGTTTTCAACGCTAAAGTCGGAAAAGTAAACATCTTTGGCGGGTTAGTTGGTAAGCACAGCCTCCAGGAAGCGTCTACAGATAACGGCTATCGACTAATTTATTTTGCAGCTCCTTGTAATACGATGATAAGTAGCACTAGGTTTCCATGGTCAACGATCCACGAAATAACCTGGCGCTCTCCATATGATCGAAACACTAACCAAATCGACCATGTGCTTATCGATGCGAGGCACGCATCTAATATCTTAAACCACTTACCGAGGGGCAAACGTCGACTCTGACCATTTTCTTGTTGCAGCTCGATATTCAGAGCTTGAGTGTCCAACGTGAAGAAGCTGTGAAGTGCCCACAGAAAAAAAAATCTCCTGGAGTAGCTAAAGACTACGAAGAGCGCCTGAGTGAGAGACTCTCCAGTGTGCAATCGCCTACCACAGACACAAACCACTAGTTACCAGCCACCCTAGAGAAAACTCCCGTGGTATGATTATGTATAATTATACCGGAAAAAGGTGGATGCACAGGAAATGCGCACTTCAAAACGCTACAGCGGAAAACAATGGCAGAAAGAGAATAGTATCGACCCAGGAGAAAGGAGGAGAAGAAGATCTTGCGAAGAACGAAGAAAAGAGAGTATAAAGTCTCTGAGCTCAAGGAGATCGAAGAGTCTCGCGATCGAAATCACATCCGGAGATTTCAAAATCTTCTTCTAATGATATTAATTTCCACTCCCACAAATTTTACAAAACGTTGGTAACAAGAATTCTCCAAGCCCGCCCTCACTAAAACTTTTCGTTTCACGTACGTAAGGCCAATTGCAAATATCCTTTCAAAGTCTGGTCCCCCAACCATATCACACATTCCCGTCATATTGAGGCTGTTCAGCGAAAGTTTCTCCGCTTCGCCCTTCGCCCCACTATTAATAGGAGAGCTAATGAATGACATCACTATACACCGGATTCTTAAAATTTAAAAAATTAGCTTGCATTTAAAAGGCTACAATTTAAGTACGTTTTATTTTACGTATAAAAGAACGTATAAATAATCGTTGACAGACGAGTGTATAACCACCGCTTCGATTGTTGGGAGTAATATAGCACTGTTCTTTGAAGGGAAATATCTTTGTGAATATTAACCAAATCGATATAAAAGAAACACCGAAGCCCTAATTTGCTCTTTTTGAAATTTTCTAGCAGAATATTCTTATGAGCCAAGGGTAAGGTAAAACAAGCATGTTATAATTTTTTCATTTCCTTTCTAAAGGTTCACAAACTTGAGAAAAAAATCAATAAGTAAAACCAATTTACTCAGATAGCTTGTTCTCATAGCTTTAATTTGCTATCGTAGAGAACCCCTACGTCAATAATTCTTCTGAGCTATCCGACTTTGAAATAGCTTCGCAACCAATTATCGCATGGTAAATCTAAATTATTAAATTATTCTATCGATGAAATGCAGATTGCCTACCAGAGATTCCTCCGTACTAAACAGTTGCATGAGTGTTTTTATAGTGCAATTTCGCATTCGGCTTACATCACACATAAAGGACTTACCATGCAGATTGAATTTGCTTTCATCAGTATTAAAATCTCTTAATCAACTTTTCAAATATATCATTACCGTCTTTCAAAAGTCATCTGTTTTAAATTGGTATGAAGACATCGTCAGAGAAGACTAAGCTGGTACCCCTGATTGAAGGGGGGTCGACTCGTGGGATTTTTGATTTTAGAAATGTTTTCTGCAGACATTTCTAAGTGGGCTCAATTCCGATGTCCACCAATGCGGCTTACGCTTGCCTCTCGGTCGAGTGAGAGGACACGAAGAGGGCAATGCTTTATTTAGAGCCAGAGTGAGTTCCCTAACTTTATAATCAAGCTCGTTAGTGTCATGAGGGGAACATAAAAGCATAGAGCTCACTGAATGTGAATCTCTGTACAAGAGCCAATTTGTCTTGCGGTAGTTCCGGAAGGTTGATTGGCGGGGAGGGTCTTCATTTAGACTGAATTGAATGTATCTGTGGTCAGAAAATGAGTGATCAGACGAGACTTTCCAATTACCAATCAATTCAATGATGAAATCAGAGACGAGAGTTATGTCTAAGACCTCTTGTCGATCTCTGGTTATGAAGTTAGGTTCACTACCTCTGTTGCAAACAATGAGATTTGTGTGTAAAATATAATTAAAAAGTGACTCATCTCTGTTGTTTGTATCGGAACTGCCCCATACTGAGTGATGAGCGTTGGCATCACACCCAATTATGAGTCCAGTGTTGCATTTTTCAGCTTCTTTTACAAGATCCTCCGGGGTATTCCCAGGGAGATCCCCCACGATATCATGGGCGAGATAGGCCGAAGTCAGGCAGTACGTGCCTTTTGCCGTCTCTAGACTACTGATAAATACAGTGCGTAGTATCCCGGAGTCTTGAGACCGCAAACCAGGTTGTTGACAATCCATGGTTCTTGGATCAGGACGATATCTTCTCTATCTTGAGAAAGACGGAGAAGCAAGGAGGCCGAAGCCTTTTCGGAGTGTTGGAGGTTTATCTGTACTAAATGCAGTATCAATTGCTATAATTAGGCAGAACAACTTCCACCACGGTCTTATCTAGGCCCTCCGATTCCGAAGATGAACCAAGAAGTTTATCCTCACTAAGAAGAACCTTGTTTAGGCAGTCCTCCGTCTCCATGTCCGACAAAGTGTCAGTAATAGAGGCAGTGGACATGGTTGGAGCCGCTTGGCCTGCGGAGACATCGTCTTCTCTGGAAGGAAAGTATACCGATGTACCCGGGTCAGGAGCTGCGGAATCGGAGTCTAAGGGGTGAGGAGGCAGTTTGCCAGTCTCTAACTCATCCTTTTTATAGACGCGCAGAGTGATTTTCTCCCAACCAAAACATATCATGCCGTTGGTCTGCGCCAAAGAAGCAGGGGATTCCTAGTTGATTACTACAGCAGATCTATAGGCACCCCTTTGCTCTTCCAGCATAGCGGCCATCCAGTCATGGGTGGGTAATGAGGGATTGCAGAGCTGGATGACTTCCAGGACTTCATCCGCGGATGGTGGGTCGATGGGGATCCATGTGCGAGTCCTAGGTCTGCTAGGGATGTTCTCCTTTGCTACGACCTCGAGCTTAGCACCCGGCCAAACTTATCCTAGGCTGCCAGGCAGCCGACATATAAAGATCGACAGATCTTGTATCTATGCAAGCGATTAGCTTGAGGTGTCCTTGATGCCAACAAGCATCTTGAGTGTTCCGTGGAGGTCCAGGGGTTGATCTGATGAAGGGTAGAAAGCTACTTAAAAGCTTCAGTTTGACCGTTTGCCACCGTTCGGGAGATATCGTGCCGTCTATGTCGCTGCGATCAATGACAGCAACCACGACTTTGTTTTTGAGGACATCGCTGAAGGACCGACCTGAGAGGTTTAACGGTGGAGGTGCTGGTGTTATGCACCTTGGGGCGTTTTGAAACCGGAGCGGTTACTTCCACCGACATCTGGCGCTTAGACGTAAAGTCACCGCTGGTCTCCTTGTCCTTGTTCATGAAATTTTCGGCCCATTTCAGTTTGACAACCTGGAGTTCTGTTGGTCTCCAGAACAGCTCCAAAGACCTTCAGATTCCGGATTGCCTCACGTCGTTGCTTATAGTACGACCTCGAGGGAGTGCGAACTTCCACTACGAGACGTACTAGGGGTGTTAGTGCCAGCAGTGGAAAGGCCATGAAGTGCCACAATCCTACCACTGCTAGGGAGAATACCTTCCTTTTGCTCAGGACGATAGCTGCTGTTACCAATACGGGGTGGACTACGAGTAGTCCATTTCAGTCATACCACCGCTCGGCGTAGCAGGAGCTGTACCGGTAGACAGTTTAATCACTGTACTACCGCCCGGTTTGGAAGGGATACCGGTCTTGATGGTTGGTTTATGTTTTTGATTTTGTTTGTAATTATTCATAGTAGGACCCACGAGTGGCGGAGAAAAGAGTTCGATATGTACAGAGATCCGCAATATACAGACAAGGCTAGTAAAATCCGAAGGGGGCCAGGTATCCGGACACTCCGTTAACGACTGGGCTTTTTGACTGGGCCCCCAGCCAGGTTGACGCTCGGCACGGATCGTATGACACCTTCGTCCGGCCCAGCGGAGAGGATGGAGAGAGAGGATGAAGACTGGGAGGGAAAGGTAAGGAGAGGAAAAAAAAGGGGGGAAAACACAGGGAAGCACGTCCTTTGGTTTCAGGACTCATATAGAGAAAAGCTCCTCGAAAATCATTGACCTTACTCAACCCCTACAACACGGCAAGTTCGACGCTCAGAGTAGAGGAGGATTTGAGGGAAACTTTATATGCATCCTAATCAAAATCAATTTTGCCATAGTAACCATGCCTATGGAAAGTGTTGCGAATGTAGGTCAAGCACACATCTTACACATTTTGAAAGGATTTTTCTTTATGTCGTTAAAAATACTCTGCATCTTCGGATAGTTGTCCTATTGGTAAAACTCCAAAATGCTGAATCATGTCTTCAACGTAAAACGTTAGTTTAGGCATCGAAGATGGCATGTTATACCATTTATATTTTTCAACGTGCAGTATAAAGCATATATTTTAGGTTTGTACATGTACAAACAGAACAAAACATGTTTCCATTTGGCCTTGTCCAACTTTTCCGTCGATCATTGTTAAAAATAATTCATGTTCTATTTGAACAACTTTTTCATTTTCATCAAACAGATTAGCTTGCAATTCAATTATTTGGTTTTGTATATCGTTTACAACTTCTTTTGTTTTTTTGGGTGTTTCTTTTGAAAACTCAATCAAAACCCCGCACAGAAGAGCAAGTTTGATTTTGCCACAAAACCCTGTTTGTATTTTGGTCAATAAGTTTTATTGGTACAATTGAAGCAATGAACATAATAGCATCAGATGTAACTTCATTTTCTTCAGATCATCTTTGTCTGTACTCTCTCTGTCCTGAAGATCCGTCACAGCCATATTTGGTAAAAAGCAAATTCAAAGATCCAGGTTTATAAACTGAATCAATTTGCAAAATACGTTTAGCGGTATGGTCTAATAAATTTTATTATCGAATCTTAGCTCCAGTACCAGTAATAGTTATGCCAGTTTCTGTTGGGCAGCTAAAAAATATCTCAAACATTTCTATTTATATTTTGACAAATCTAAATCAATGATGATACTAATAGTTTGCTGCATTCAACAAAGAGTCAAAGTTGGCGTCTCTTGCAATTCTTTTAAAAAAGTTTCCGTTTTTCTTCCTTACTTGAATTCCGGATCATGGCCACAATAGAAGCTTCTTCTGATTCTCCCGTAGACATAAGGGCTTGTATATATATATATATGCACTGCACTTTGTAAGCGTTCTAATCCATACTCTTGTAGTAACTCCGAATTTTTTCTTTTTCTGGTTTTCTCTGATGATGAATCATCGTTCTTAAAGGCTGGTTGCTTTCCAGATGTCATAAAATATGACATTGAATTCAAAATCTAGCCACTCTCTTTTATTCATTTCAAAACGCTCTTTAATTCTTTTTGCCTTATTCTACCGATCATTGAATTTTGAAATAAAATGTTTACTAATGCTCCTCACAACTTTTTCAAGTTTAGTACGGTTCTGTAATTTTTTTTTATCAGATTTTTAATTATAGTTGCCTTTTTCGCGGTTATGTTACCTGCTGCGTAGGCAGTTTTTGAGTTGCAAAAAATCTTGTCCGCTGTTAGTTAAATAATTACTCAAATCGCCTTTTAAAAGCACAAATTTGTCAATATTTTCCATTCTGCACCTTATTTTTTAATTTTGTAACACAATTTTAATAAATGCAATGGAACTAACAAGCGATTATATTCATTTGAGAGACATCGATCACACTTAAAACATAAATTTTAAAGAAAAGCCAAGTTATTTTATACAAAAAACGCTTATGCTTTACAAGACAGCCACAAAAAGTACTGAGATCTAAAAAGAACGCCAAGTTTGTATTGTAATTTTTAAAAATTTCACAAACTTAGGAACCGCTCCAACCAATAAATCCTGAAAACGTGAGGTCTCTAGATTTGTTATAAGCGAAGTTAGAGGGGGGCGTCAAAATGGCCTGAGTTAGTTCGTGTAAAAAGGGTGTAGCCCTTGATATTAAACGTAATCATTCGATTGCGAATGTAACAACTGAGCCAAAAACAAAATAAGGGAGTTTTTTTTGTAAGTACTTTATAGAACATATATCGCCATTCTTCAAAAAGGGCACATTTGGAGCAATTTTTTTTTGTGCCTTTTTACTGAAGTATTTAGTGAAATATAGGTATTTGGTCAAAGATAGTATTCTTATCCTCTTCTCACCATATGTTTTAGAATAAGCACCTTTATGTATGTTGGATTATCTGTTATTAAAGAAAAAACATAAGAAAAGGCTACAGTCCGCTTGGGGCGAACCGTATGATACCCTATCCATATTCCTATATGCCCCAAAGAAAAAAGCATTAAGAAGATGATGGATAGCATTTTATTTAGTTCTATTAATTAAAAAAAAAAACATAAGGAAAGGCTACAGTCCCCTTGGGGCGAACAGTATGATACCCTATCCTTATCCCTATGTACCCCAAAGAAAAAATTCATAAGGAAGATGATAGATAGCATTTTATTTCATTCTATGAAATTTATAGAAAAAAAAATATTTCTTTGAAGAAACGCCCCCAACGACGGACGGACGGACGGACATTGCTAAATAGTCTTAGGATTTGGTCCTGATCATAAATATATATACTTTTATGGGTCTACGACGAATATTAAGGGGTGTTACAAACTATGTGTCAAAATTAATATACCCTTAGGATAGGGTATAAAAAAAAGTTTTTTTGAAAAAACGCCCCCAAAAAGTGGGCTTGGCCAAAAACTTTGTATGGGCGATATGTTGGAAAAAATATTGGGTAAATATTTTGTTAAACAGTTTTTTCCGCTTTCTGTGAAAATTTTCGAAGAAAACAGCATTTTAGTCAAAAACGCCCACAAAAAGTAGGCGCGGCAAAAAACTTTATATGACAAACTTATAAAGGAGGGCAGTGCCTACATATCTTGTGAAGGTTGTAACACTCTATCTCTGTAACTTTAGCTTTATAACGGTTTTTTCTAAATTGTGGGCGTGGCAGTGGGCGTATTCAAACAAGTTTTACATTTAACCATTTCGGAGCCCTAGGGAATATGTGGTCCAAATTTCAGCTTCCTAGCTTAATTTTAAAGGCCTAAAAATTGGTCGGACGGACGGACATTGCTAGATAGTCTTAGGATTTGGTCCTGATCATAAATATATATACTTTTATGGGTCTACGGCGAATATTAAGGGGTGTTACAAACTATGTGTCAAAATTAATATACCTTTAGGATATTGGGTAAATATTTTGTTAAACATTTTTTTTCGCTTTCTGTGAAAATTTTCGAAGAAAACAGCATTTTAGTAAAAAACGCCCACAAAAAGTAGGCGTGGCAAAAAACTGTATATGACAAACTTATAAAGTAGGGCAGTGCCAACATATCTTTTGAAGGTTGTAACACTCTATCTCTCTAACCTTAGCTTTAAAACGGTTTTTTATAAATTGTGGGCGTGGCAGTGGGCGTATTCAAAAAATTTTTACACTTAACCATTTCCGAGCCTTAGGGAATATGGTCCAAATTTCAGCTTCCTAGCTTAATTTTAAAGGCCTAAAAATT
Source organism: Ferdinandea cuprea (assembly GCA_963576555.1). Lineage (NCBI taxonomy): Eukaryota > Metazoa > Arthropoda > Insecta > Diptera > Syrphidae > Ferdinandea > Ferdinandea cuprea. The sequence continues at coordinate 13,579,555 of OY754962.1, read as the reverse complement.
GCATACGGACGGACATTGCTAAATAGTCTTAGGATTTGGTCCTGATCATAAATATATATACTTTTATGGGTCTACGACGAATATTAAGGGGTGTTACAAACTATGTGTCAAAATTAATATACCCTTAGGATAGGGTATAAAGACGATTTATTTATAATAAAAAAAATTGCGTTCATTGAGTTTTTTACACCCGGTGAAGACTTCACAGGTTATGAAGAACATTTTCAACATTTGTCATTTGAAAGTGTCACGTTTAATAACTTAATTGGACCTGAATCCTATAAAATTATAAAGTCATTAACTAACCCAGATAAGCCGGATATGAACATTTTTAATGAATTAATTGCGATTATGGAAAAGTATGTTAATATAAACGCAGAAAGATTTAAATTTTATAGAAGAAATCAAAAAGTGCATGAAACAATCAGTGACTATATCCTTGATCTGAAAGCGTTAGCTCAGTCATGTGATTTTAAACATTTCCTTGATGATGCTCTGAGAGATAAGCTAGTTTACGGAATTTATCATGAGAGCATTCAACAAAAACTCTTAAATGAAAGGGGACTCACATTTGACTAGGCATGTGAGCTAGCCAAAAGTATAGAAATTACAAATAATCAACTGTGAGAGATGAGGCCAGAACATCATAACAGCATCGATATGTTGAATCAGTCACAGCATCAGAGGGAAAGAAGTCAGTTCAGGAGTTCGAGTCGTGAGAGAGGACCATGTTATGAAAAGAGACCAACTGGAAATATGCAGCAAAGCAATTATCCATGTGACAAGAGGGATTGGAGGAATGCGGTTAAATGTGACGAGAAGGGTAATTTAATAAAATTTTGTGGAAAAGAGAAAGTTTTTTTTAGCAACCGACAAATGAATGATAATAGTGTAAAAAATATATCCGAAGAAATAAATGATTTATCACTAGGGTATATAAATTCGATAACTAATATAAATAGTAAACATGTGTATGAATAAGGTGGTTATGGAAATGGAAATTGATAGTGGTGCATGCTCAACAGTTATCAACTATAATACTTACAAAAAAAAATTTTCAGGTATCCCAATTAAAATTATGAATACGCAATTAAATGTGATAAAAGGTCATGAAGTGGAAATTGTGGGCAAAATTTCGGTGAAAGTATAAGACTTAGTCAAAGTGTCAGTTTACATTGTTAGGAAATATTCGTTATCAAATCCAATCGCAACTTCACGCCTCTTTTAGGACGTGACTGGTTGGATGTCTTGTTTCCGAGTTGGAGAAATAGTTTTGTTGTAAACAAAGTGGATGATATGGTGGAAATGAAGGTAAAACAATTTATGTTTAAATTTCCAAAAGTTTTTTCTAATGACATGAGGGATCCAATTTTCGGGAATACCATTCAGCTAAAGTTAAAAAAAAGTGCGACTCCCAGTTTGTGGGCTTCTCCAATGGTGGTCGTACCCAAGAAAAATGGAGAATTAAGGTTGTGTCTGAACTGCAAAGCAGCTGTAAACAAATCTATTGAAAATAGCATTTGCCATCTTCCCATAATGGAAGAACTATTTACAAAGTTAGTTGGATGCAAAACGTTTTGCGTTCTTGATTTATCGGGAGCATATTTACAATTAGCCGTGCATGAAAATTCACAGCATTTGCTAACTGTAAATACTAGAAAGGGGTTATACAAATATACAAGGGTACTATTTGGAGTTGCAGTTACTTCGGCCGAGTTCCAAAAAGTAATGGACGAAAATTTGAAGGATTTGTATAGAGTAGGTATATATTTATTTGGATGATTTGTTGGTGGGAGGAATTGATGCTGGGGACTGCGAGGACAATATTATGAGAATGTTAGAAAAATTGGCAAAGCATAACGTTCGTGTTAATTGGGATAAATGTAAATGGTTTAGATCGGAGGTTGAGTATTTAGGGCTTGTTATTAGTGGGATGGAATTAAACCAAATGAAGAGAAAATTCGTGCTCCTAATCCCAACTTAAAGCTTTTTTAGAACTCTAAACTTTTACAACCGGTTTATACCTGATTTGGCGTCAAAATTGAGAAAATTGTATGATCTTAAAAAAAAAAAGTTAAATTTTAATGGAAGCCTGAACATGCTAAAACTTTTCAGGAAGCCAAAAGACTTTTAGTAAGCAATAATATTTTAGAGTATTTTGATCCTAAAAAGCCGATCATCTTAACATGTGATGCTAGTATGGTGTTGGTGCATTGCTTGCTCACATAGTTAATGGGGAAGAAAACCAGTCATTTTTGCACCTACAACTCTAAGTGCATCAGAACAGAATTATTCGCAAACGCATAGAGAGGCTCTTGTGATTATTTATGCAGTTAAAAAGTTTCATAAATACCTTTATGGACACAAATTTACTATTGTGACTAATCATCAGGCACTCAGGGAAATATTTAGTGAAAAGAAAGGGCACTTAGCTTTAGCGGCTGCAAGGCTACAAAGATGGGACCTTCAATTATCAATGTATAATTTTGATGTTAAATATAAAAGAAGTTCGCAAGAAGTACATACAGATGCACTATCTAGGCTAACATCACTGGGAATGGCAAATATTGCAGAGGATTTGATTAATGTACCCGATAACGTCATATTACAGACACTAGAAGATATTAAAATTGAAACGGGCAGAGATATTGTTTTAAGTAACTTATTAATAGGGACAGTTTTAAAAAGTTTTTCGTGTAATGATGGTTGCGTTTACTATGGGAACAGAGTGGTTATTCCTGATACATTAAAACACGATGTGATCAGAATATTGCATGATACACACGTTGGAAAACACGAATGAAAATGCTGCCAAGAAGCTTTGGTTGGGTGGAAAGGTTTGGATGTGGATATAGAGAAGTTTGTTCAGGGTTGCCAGGTTTGCGCTCAAAGAAGAAGAATCAAGCTAGATTCCTTCGTCTTATCCGCCTGAAAGGGTTCACTTGGTTTTTTTTTGATATAGATGGGTTGAAATTTCTTTTGTTAGTAGATAGCTTCTCTAAATGGGTCATTTGCAAACTTCGTAATTGGTTTGCTGTCTTTGGACTGCCAACCCAACATGTAGCAGACAATGGACCGCCTTTCAATCGTCGGAGTTTATTGAAAATGCTGTTAAGGTTTTAAAGAGTCCACCGTATCATCCACAGTCAAACGGACGCTGAAAGAGCAGTTCAAACCGTCCAACGAGTTTTTAAGAAATTCTTAATCAAAAAACAGTATATTAAAAGCCTACGTTACAAAATTGACAATTTTATACTTAAATACCGAAATACAATCAAACACCTGCTAGTATGATTTTTAAATTTAAGATATTAGCTTTATTAGACGTCTTAACATCAAAGTCTAACACTAAACCAAAAAAACTGTTGAGGATGAAAGTACTGATACTGATTTTACTGAATTTAAAGAGAAGGAGAATATATAGTAGACAATTTTTAAATCGCATGTAAAATGGATTCCTGGATATGTAATTAAACGAATATCAAAATCATTATACAAAATTGTCTTTAATGGAGTCCAGAAATTGGCACGCATAAATCAATTGAAATATAGAATTTGTTCAATTAAATTTAGTCCACATGCCACTATCATAAATAACAATAGAATTGGTAACAAAATGCAAAGTCAAGGGCATATTGAGGTAGAAAATTATGAGTGTTATAGCGCGGGAGAAGAGAATGAGATAAATAAGAAATAAAAAAGCAATTTCTGAAAGACCAACAATTTAATTTAAGAATAAAACATAAATGAATGAATAGTAAATTATTAATTTTAAAGTAATATAGGAGGAGTTGATATATAAGTATTTGGTCAAAGATATTATTCTTATTCTCTTCACTCCTTATGTGTTAGAATAAGCAGTTATGGATGTTGGATTAGCTGTAAGAGTTAGATGATAAGAGTCTGAAGATGAATAAAGGAGAATAAAAACAGCGCCAGACAGCGCAACTACTTAAAACCTTAGTCCAAGATGAAAACAATGGAATAAAAAGAATGTTAATACAAATAATTAAATATATTAAAGACATTATATTTTTAAAAGTATTTTCATTGATTTCAAAAGTTGCTTTCCAACGATATATTACACTTGTGTAATCAGATTATAAAACGCTTGAAGCAACCTCAATTAAAGACGTTCTTCATTCCGCCATTCATATGAGGTACCTAGTGTGTGGCGACCACTACAGGTAGCCATATCCTTAAATTATGCAACTTATTCCATTAAATTTCGTATTGCAGTACAAAATTTTACTTTTCCTTTATTCATTTGCATACAAATTTCAGCTCTCACATTAATTTCGAAAAAACATTTTTGAGATGCAAAATCTCATTAATGCTCATTGTGCGTCAGAACACTTATTGAATTGAATTTTTTACAGACTTTTAAGCACGGTTGCCGTGCCATACGTGGTAGGTTTTTTCTGCAGAACTTATCGTACTGTTCGCCGCAAGCGGACTGTAGCCTTTCATTATGTTTTCTTTACACGATGAGAGCCCTGACTTTGAAAAACGCATTTTTACTTTTGGAACCATTATGATAAAACGCGTCGAAATAATAATACTCAGTACAGAAATAATTGTCAGGAGAGGAAAGATAGGGTATTTGCCTTTCAGTCTGGTTGCAATAGCTTGCATAAATACGCCCCCTTTAAAGCACTCACAGAGTTAACTTAGTTTGTATGATTGATCCCCATAAATCAGAGAGTAATACTGTAAGGGGTACTATCTTCATAATACCGTAATTTAAAATGAAACGATTGAACTATTGTTGATCGAAGTAAATTGGATCTATCTCCTCACCACTAATCCTTAAAATAATAGACTCGTTTTTTAAGGGTTTCCTTAGTAGGCCTAATCCAATCCTTTAACTTGTTTTCCAACAAAAAATAAAAATTTCAAAAACGAGAACAAAACCAAAAATATATCAACATAATCTATTCTTCCTACTCGATTGTTAAACTTTATAAGTTTTAGGGGCTGAATTAAATCAAAGATTCTTAATGATCCCCCCTCGAGATGAGTCGTGAAACCAAAGAACATCTTCACACCCTTTCCTTTCTATTCTTCCATCCCCTTTTTCATTTCTTCTCCATCCCTCCCATCATCCATCTCCTGGACTGGATTAAGGTATCACAAGATCCGTCCCGAGAATCAACTTGGGCGGAGGCCCATTTTACCTGGTGACCTCCGGATTAGCTAGCCTTATATGTATACCGCGGATCTCTGTACAGATTGACCTTGCTTTCTCCGCCACTCGTGGAAACTTATTTAAATTCAAACTAAAAAAAAATGAAACAAACAAACAAAAAACAAAATTAAAAACGAAAACATAGGGAAAGGCTACAGTCCGCTTGGGGCGAACAGTATGATACCCTATCTATACCCCTATATGCCCCAAAGAAAAAACCTTAAGAAGATGATGGATAGCATTTTATTTCATTTTATAAAATTTATATAGAAACAATTTTTTCTTAAAACGCCCCCAAAAAGTGTATTGTATTTCGGTTTCTAGAAAATTTTCGAATAAAACAGCATTTAAGTGAAAAACGCCCACTAAAAGTAGGCGTAGCAAAAAACTTTATTTGACAATATTATGAAGGACGGCAGTGCCTACATATTTTGTAAAGATTGTAACACTCTATCTCTCTAACTTAAGCTTTAAATCGGTTTTTATAAATTGTGGGCGTGGCAGTAGGCGTATCAAAAAACATGTTACACTCTACCGTGTAGTATATGTTCCAAATTTCAGCTTCCTAGTTTTAATTTAAAGGCCTATAAATTGGTGACGGACGGACGGATGGACATTGCTAAATAGTCGTAAGTTTGGGTCCTGATCACAAATATATATTCTTTAAGGAGTCTACGATGAATATTAAGGGGTGTTACAAATTATGTGTCAAAATTAATATACCCTTAGGATAGTGAGGTGAGTGAAGGCAAACCTGTGCACACACACCCAGAGAAGCTCCTGCCACTTTTCCATGTGCAGAATCGGGAACTTTAAGTCCATGCAAGATGGCGCCTAGACGGCAATACGGGTAACATTTTCTGCTGTCCCTAAATAGGGAGTGCTTACCATACTCGGAGAAAGCAAAGGATATGGTGAAGTACAGCATGGAGAGGTTAATGGCTAAGCCGTCGACCAAGGGAAAGGAAGAGGAAGAACTTCTTGAGGTCTTCTCTAGGTAAAGGTATCAAATATCCAGCCACAATTCAGCAAATTATTCTAAGCACTAATCCCTGCAAGATTATGTCAGTACCCTTTTTCCATATAACCTTTTAACACGCCAACTATGGCTTCATTGAACCCAATTCTAAAATTCTGCGCTAAGCCAATGATTTACAGTTCAGCCTTGATGTCCACCACAGCAGACTGGCTCTTAGATATGCCCTGTACCTATAATTTTTCTTAAACACTGTTTTCTGTCTTTTCGGAAAGAGCCCTAAAGAAGGGGACAGATTCAAAAGCTTACGCAGTGGTTTTGGCAGCGTGGAAGATATTCAGAACGATAGGGGATATACCATCTCGAATATATTTTAAAGGGTACCTCGCTTTTGACAAAGATTCGAAGTCTGTTTCAATACATAACTGTTTAAATATATCAAAATTGTTTGCTTTGAACATTTTCGTTAATCTAATTAAGTGTTCAGTTTTATACAAACAATTAAAATACAATACAAAATTGGAATCCAATAAATAGCGTGGAGTGGATAAAACGCCCCTGATCACCATCGGGCTACGGTGATACCCTATTCTACACCCCCAACCAACTTATATGATGTAAAATTATTATTTCGTAGCTTACCTCTAATAATCATAGTGATCCTCATAAAAACATGTCATGGTGAAAAACCCTCCACTTTTGCAGCAGGTTCTTACGTTCATATCCTCAAATGTTAGGAAACCCAACACTTTTTTGGATTTGTTTTGCTTTACTGATCAATTATATATATATATACAGATATACATAAGCCTATAACCGGTCAGGTAGCCTGAGGCTTCGCCGTAGATGATATAAGATAATATACATGGTTATATGTATATATATCTGTATACCCGGACTCAAAAGTACAAAAGGGAAGAATTATCCTTGAAATGCTTATGCAAATTGTTCCTGTATTTTGGTTTCAGCTAATTTGTTTGTTTAACTTGTTTGGGATGATTAATACTCACAATACATATGTATAGATATGGAAATATGTATGTTGAATTGACCTGCGACGGTAAAAGTATAATCACCTACCTACCTGCATAGGCTAAGATTTTGATACTTCTGTTGTTTTTTCCATATAATTTTTTGAGTTTGCTCTATGTGTTTGCGGTCCAAACAATTTAAAGAGGGTGAAACATGCGGTATAGTTTTAGTATCTACCTTTTGTAGATGCCATTCAAAATAAAAAGTGTCTGAAGAATCCCGGTTCACTTTATTGTTTACATTCGTAGTTACTGTCTTTTGTAGAAATAAAGAAAAACAATTGTTTTTCGAAAAGTATCATTAAAAATAATTCAAGAATTATATAACTAACATAGATAACTTAGGTGAGAACTTTCCAAGTTAGGAATTTTCGTAAATGTTGGACATAAAAATGGGTCATGAACGAGTTTGCATCATAAACGAAGGAACTGTTACTTTTCCATTACAATCCCTTGACCTTGATGGCTGTTTTTTTAAGCATCGCATCCTTTCTTTGTAAGAGCGGTAGAAAAGAAAGAGCTAAGACAATGCTGCGCGGATTTAATGATAGAACTAAACTTTGTTATATTGCCAGCATACGGATCAAAAACCTGCAATTAATATGTACGTAAATTTATCACTTTACAGTTCATAATATGACAAATTATAATAACATTTTAATTCTTACTGTTGAATGTTTGTCAGCCGTTCGCAAGGGGTGGAGCAGTTAATAAAAATGAATGAATTCGAAGCGAATTTGAAACTGAAACCACTGATGGCACTAAGACTCTGCATCCACAAATACGCTTGTATAATTAATATCGTAAAATATCGGCTCCTTTTTCTCACGAATATTTCGTCCTGTATGTACTTAAATGTAGTTAAGTCTATAAGGGACAAAACACGTCGACTACATTGGCTCGGCTAATAGGATCTTTCAATCCCAACTTAACTAACCGGTTCGAGATGACAAGAGAGACCAAATCTTCTTTTTAAAAACAAACCCATCGCTGATGTCTGAGGGCTTGGTTTGAATAATGGAAAGCAAAATATAAAGGAGAAGGCTCGCTTATGTCGACATAGAAGGATATTCGCTTATGTCGACATAAGCTCCTTTAACTTATGACCACACCACAGATAAACAAAATTGAAACCACGAACTATGCCCTGGTCTTTCTTAGACCGATGATGAAAATTAGAAGTCGTACTTCGCGCTTTCTAACCGAATTATATGTATGTATCTTAGCTTCGAGCAGAAAGTTGCGCATAGATTTAATATGTTTATCAACTACCTAAAAATTAACAGTGAAAAGCAATTGCACATACGAACATCATTTTTAGTTAAGTATAAATTCCCTATTTCGATTAATTTACGACAAAATCAACTATGTACATAAAAAGTATGTCTGGTGATCTCTTAAACAACATATAAACGTTTTTTTTTTCTAGTTTGCTTAGATAACAAACCTTATTATTGTTACTATTTCAATTTCAATTAATTTTTCTTATACACTTGATATATCCAGACAGTAATTATGCATTTATATATGCATTTGCCCCCGTATTAATAAACAGTGAACAACGATGAGTTAGCACTAACACATCTGCTAACTTATTATTTTCATTAATAAAAGTGTGTTAGCTTTTCTGTCTAATAAAAGGACAGATAAATTAACTCGCCTAATTTGGTGTATAAGGAGCAGATATATTTTTGAAATAGGGAGATTCGATTTAGAATTGATTTGTGTATATATCTACTATGATTGTTCTTAGTAAATTCACAAAAAACGTGTTGGCTTGTTACAATATTTTTTTTTTGATAATACTGGATAATAAACAGCAAATTCTGCGTAAACTATATCGTACTATTCACCGCTTTATTTATTGAAGAGACGTATAAAATGAGCATTTAAAATTTTTGAATAAATAAATATTAGGCGTAAACAGCCCATACAGGACCCAAAGCCTAGCTTTTCCAACCACTGTGTGTGCGAAGATATATGTTTTGGCACGAATGGAAGGGACCTACAGTTTAATGCCGATTCCGAATGGCAATTAATTTGTGAGACGCTTCTCACTACAATTTTTACTCTTGGATGTTTGTCAGACGTTCGCAAGAGGTGGGAGAGCTAGTACAAACTTTCAGATGGCACAGGTCGGGATTTGAACCAGCGACCTCTCGCTTAGTGGCCCAACGCACTTAACCACTGCACCCACGTTGAAAGTTAGCATAGAGAAAAGATTTTAATTTAATATGAATATTTATCAAACTGTCAAGTTCTCTGCAGGTATGGCAGCATAAAAATGTGTCAAGGATCGAATACTGATTTTTTATTAATAGGTCTGTATGTACATAGGTACATTTATTACCAATTCAAAATTTTGCAAAAAATGTTCATTCACAATCTATTCCCCCTTTTGGAACATGCACATACATAAGTGATGTACCTACCTACAATAAAAATCAGAAATAATTACAAAAGCCTATAGGTATGTCGCTGCAAAAATAACAATATCTTTCCACTCTCTCTTTATCCGGCCCTTCCGTTCCAGCCAGGTGTCACAATTTTAACAAATGAGTCCTTTTATTTTTAAGGCCCTTGCTTCTTACCCTCTTCTTCATTGTGTATTATAAATGCATTGTTCTAAAAATGCGTGTACACCGAGCCAGTGTTTCATTTTGCAAAATGATTATCCTTAGAATACCTACTTAAAGTTATCATATATGGACTTCATTTCACCCATACCATCAAACATCGAAACAATTGCATTAAGGGAGAATCAAAGTAAAATAGATTTAAACGATACAAAACAGGGTACAGAGGTTTCATTTTTTGCTTCAGTTAATATTTCGTTATTGTTCGTCTGATTTTTTTTTATTCCTGTTCTAATAGGGTCGAAAAATTGTAGTGATGCTGATTTACAAAACAATTGGCAATAAATTTAATGCAATCTACGCATCTTGGCTTTTTCGAATTTATCCACATCTTGGTATCTACCCACAGGAAAATTTTATCAATCAACTATCATAAATACTTATAAACAATATTTTTAACTATATGCATACAGACAGCAACGCAGCACTCCACAATATAGGCAGCAAACACCCAAATATGTATTTTTATATATTTGTTTTTGTCCGCTTTTTCCGTTTTTCATAATTTAACTTAGTACAATTGCATTGATGATATATATATATTTTTCTACTTTAGCCGTGATGCTATATTTAAAAACAGGAAAAGCGATTGTTGAACTTAAGAATTACTTTATGTTCTTTGAAAGTGCAAAATTCCAAAACCGCTCCAAACAGATACATCTGCAATTTTTTTATTTGTTTTTGTATTATTGTTTTATTGTTGGATTCACTACAAATAGGTATTAATTATTTTATCTTTATTTTTTATCTTTAGAAATGATAATGATAATAATTTAAAAAGAAAAACACATTGTACTTAATTTAATACATGTAAAAGGCGCTTAAAAATGGAGCTTGGAGCGCATATATGGTAATTCGGCGAAGAACAGAAAAACTTCGATTAGTCCAAAAGGATACTTCTCGAAATGTGATCAACTACCCTAAAGCTCTGAAATAATTTCTCTTTAATCCCTTTTGTGCACCATTTTACCAAAACAAAAACACTTTTTGAGGTTTTGAAAAACTAGATTTTCTCAAGAAAGGCACCTGCGATTTTGATGTAATTTCTCACATTGGACACATTTAATTTAATTGTTCATAAAACAAAAATTGTCAAAATTGTTAAGCAGTTTTTGAGAAAACGACTTTAATGTAAATTTAAGAAAATCTTAATATGAAAAAAAAAAAAATTATTTCATAAATCGAAGTATGCGAATTTGTTCGACTTCATAGTATAAAAAAAAAACAGCAAAATTTTTTTGTGTTGTTTTGATAAGTGATTTTCACAAAAAGTATTGTATGGCAGTAACCGTTATTTCAAACGATAAAGCAAAAAATAATAAGATGCCCCGAGATGTAACCCCAAAAACCATATATACGAACTTTGAAGCAAATCCGTTGATTTATTTCGCCATACGGTGACCGGACAGACAGACAGACCGACGGACGGTATTGGCGGACCAACTTTTTTGAACTTCTCTATAGTCGTAATATCATCCCTAATACTCAGTTTGAGTTAGAAATTCCCGCACGTATATTAATGTATACGAGAACGTTATAAAACAAAAGGCAATTCAGTCCGCTTGGGGCGAACAGTATGATCCCCTTTCCATATTTCTATATGCCCCTAAAAAATGCGATAAGAACATTTGGATATAATTTAATTTAATTTGTTGCAAAAATGCCTAGGTAATAATATAAATATTGGCTTAGTATTTTGTTTTATGATTTTTTTCATTTTCTATAGAAAACACACATTGTTAAGGTCTTAACTTTTCCCTCTCTTTAACTACAGCTTTCAAATGGTTTACTATAAATTGTGGGGTGATCACAAATATATATACTTTTAGGGGTCTACGAAGAATATTAAGGGGTGTTACAAACTATCTGTCAAAACGAATATACGCTTAGGATGTGGTATACAAAAATAAGGAACGGCTACAGAGATACACTATCCTTATCCCTATATGCCCCAAAGAAATAAGCATTAAGAAGATGATGGATGGCATTTTATTTGATTCTATGAAATTTATAAAAAAAAAAAGTTTTTAAAAAAAACGTCCCAAAAAAGTGGGCATGGCCAAAAACTTTGTATTGGTGATATATTGAAAAAAATATTGGCTAAATTTCTTGTTAGAAATTTTTTTTGCGAATTCTATGAACATTTTCGAAGAAAAAGGCATTTTAGTGAAAAACGCCCACAAAAAGTAGGCGGGGCAAAAAACTTTATATGACAAAGTTATACAGGAGGGCATTGCCTACATATCTTGTGAAGATTCTAACCCTTTATCTCTTTAACCACAGCTTTAAAACGGTTTTTCCAAAATTGTGGGCGTGGCAGTAGGCGTATCTAAATAATTTTAACACTTTACCATTTGGGAACCCTAGGGTCTGTCCCATCTCGTGATTAAAGGTGTCGAGAATTATACTTTCACCCCTGTCTTACGGATATGCTGTCTGATGCAATGACACCAAAAATCCTTCTGCGAAAAAACTACCACGTCAACTTTCCACAGGAACCGGAATGGCTTCGGGCAGACTCTGAACCATGGATTGAATGCCATCGTATTTTCACGGATGGCTTCAAAACCGGAAAGGGGTCTGGTGCTGGAGTCTTTGTGGATACGACTTTACTACCACTTGGGTTAACATGCATCTGTTTTCCAAGCGGAGATTTTTGCTATCCTAATGGCTATGCACTATATTGTGAACAACAGGTGAAGGACTAGAGGCATTTGCATTTGCAGTGATAGACAAGCTGCATTAAGAGCGCGGCTAAGCCCACTTATCTTGTCCAAGTCAGTGCTCAAGTTTTCATTGAATTTGGTCGGAAGACTGAACACAGTGAATCTTGTCTGGGTACCAGGTCACACTCGCATCAAGGGAAATGAGATCTCGGATGAGCTTGCTGGGCAGGCTTCAGAAGAAGATTTCTCAGGACGCGAACCTATGTTGGGTCTGAATATATCTTTAGTCATGTCTTCCATTGATTCTTGGGTTTCTCGTGAACACAAAATTCGGTGCCACAATTGCTGTGGATGTAGATAGACCAAACTACTGCGCCCGGACATTTGCAAAAGGTCAGCATCTTTTCTTCTATCTCTGAGGAGAATCGACTGTATGCTGCTTGTAGACGTCCTTTCGAGCCACCAAGCTTTTGCTAAACACTTAAATATGTTGGGCTTAAGCAACACCACTACCTATCCTGCTTGCGGTGAGGAGGAGGACACAGCAGAACACTCTCTCTGCAGTTGTCCGGCCTATGCTCACATTAGGTGGCGGATTTTCGAGGCTGACGTGGTGAGTGCCGAACATCTAAACTCTTCATCACTGAAAGCTCCTTCTCGTTTTTCTTCAAAATCGGGAAAACTAAGTGCATTAATGTAAGGTGTCTGAATGGTAGTACAATGGACCTGTAGTTGTGTCTGAGCGCTGCATCGGATAGTAGCAACCTCCGACAAAAAAAAAAGTCGTTCAAATTAGTAATGAACAAGGATCGTCAATAGTATGGAAATGAATGAATATATTGAGAAATGTGTATCAGCGTTGGCAAAAAAGTACTCGATATGGCCATTTGGCTCTTGGTTCTGAACCACCTGGAAAAAACCTTCAAATCTTAATTATGTTTATTCATAAAGAGATTTAAATTGTCCCTTATTTGGCAATTTATTAATGTTTGTTTTTATAAAACGTATGACACGTTGCATAGATGGATATATGATACAAAATTTATTTAATTGAGTAAGTGTCTGTTTATTTATGAGTGTTTAATTATTATTCGATTTGTTACGCATGTGACAAACAAAACAGTGCCGTCAAGGCAGATGCAATACACATTTAAATTTTCTTCTTGGTTTCCATTAGGAATTGGTTGCGAAACTAATTATTCCCTTATTTAACAAAAAATTAGGTCAACAGTTTGTTCTTCGCAATGGTAGTGCATACACCATTGAGTTTAGTGGAGGATACTAATTTTTACTCTAAGTTTATAAATATAAATACGAGAGTAAGTTTTTATTAATTCACAAATCCAAAAGTTAACTCTTATGCATTTAGTTAACATTGTACGTACAAATTAACGGAACGACAACATTTTTTAGGCACGCGATACCACGCGACCAATCTGAACAAGCTACCAGGAGGAGCTATGTGGTCGGAAACTGTAGACGCATGTACGTGAGAACTATTCTATTCATCAAATTTCTGTGAGTTGAATTTTAATATTTAAAATTTCATCTTGAAAATTGTGGTTGTCAATGTAATGAACGCTGTTTATACCCTATCCTAAGGGTATATTAATTTTGATACATGGTTTGTAATACCCCTTAATATTCGTCGCAGACCCCTAAAAGTATATATATTTATGATCAGGACCAAAATCTAAGACTATTTAGCAATGTCCGTCCATCCGTCCGTCCGTATCAACTTTTGAGGCCTTTAAAGTTATGCTAGGAAGCTGAAATTTCGAATATATACTCCCTAGGGTTCCGAAATAGTAAAGTGTTAAACTTTTCCAAAAACGCCTACTGCCACGCCCACAGTTTAGAAAAAACCGTTTTGAGGCTTAAGTTAAAGAGATATAGTTGTACAACCTTCACAAGATATGTAGGTATTGCTCCCCTTTATAAATTTGTCATATAAAGTTTTTTGCCACGCCTACTTTTTGTGGGCGTTTTTCACTAAAATGGTGTTTTCTTCGAAAATTTTCATAGAAATCGAAAAAAAATGTTTGACAATTTATTTAGCCAATATATTTTACAATATTTCGTCCATACAATGTTTTTGGCCACGCCCACTTTTTGGGGGCGTTTTTTTTTAAATTATTTATTTTCTGTAAATTTCATAGAATAAAATAAAATGCTATCCATCATCTTCCTAATGCTTTTTTTCTTTGGGGTACATAGGGATAAGGATAGGGTATCATACTGTTCGCCCTAAGCGGACTGTACCTTTTCTTTATGTTTTTAATTTGAAAATTGCAATTTTCATTTGGAAAATCGTGGTTGTCAATGTAATAATGAACGCAGTTGATTTGAAGATTACAAATTTCATAATTAAAATGGCAATTGTCAATATAGTCAATATAATAGTAAATTAAATGGTTTCGAGTATCGAATTGAAATATTAAAATTAGCTGCCCTGTTTATAAAATTGTAACTACAAATAACTCTTTTATTATTTAAAATATAGACATCTTCCAGCCTGAAATATGACAATGCTATAAAAGTATAAATAGACGTTGATTAATATATTTTAAATATGATATTTTATTGTTAATACTTATTTTACTTAACGGGCTCCCGACCCGTGAAGAATCCCTGCCTGAGATACGGCAGCCTTCCACCCTCTGCGATCCCGAGCACGCTGCTTCCAGTTGTCCAGACCAAGCGGTCTGGCATCCGCGATGGCTTGGTCTTTAAAACGGAGGTTCGGTCTTTCTTGTCGTCTCGAACCTGGGGGCTGGGATTCGAAGATCCTCTTGGCTGGAGCGTTGTTGTCCATTCGCTCGATGTGGCCGAGCCAATGTAGTCGACGAGTTTTAGCTTTTCGGACTACATCCACATCTTGGTACAGCTCATAGAGTTCGCGGTTGTATCTTCTCCCCCATTCGCCCTCCTCGCACACAGGTTTATTGTTAATACTTTGTTTAACTTTTTTTTGTTTTTGTGTTTTCTAAAGATTATTTTCTTTTGAAATTATTAATATTTTAACTAGAAGGCGGAAAGGAAACAAAAATAAAAGAGAAGAAAATACACTTTATAAAACTATTAAACAGGGAATTATGTGAATCCTAGTGAAATGATATAAAAAGAATGATTAATAATAGATTAAACATTATGAAATAAACGGACGAATATATACATGTAATACTAAGAAATGTATATCTATGTATATCTAATTTTACAGATATAATTAAAGGAAATAAACAGCGTCATCAGTCACCATTCCAGATGCAATATACATACAGCTTCTTAAAAAGCTGTCGAGTTGCATGTTTGCCTTTAAAATACTGTCTAGTGATTTTTAGAGCGTTTCAAATCCAGCCTAGGCTAGATCCGTTTTGTCGCTAGACATCTAATATCACTTTTCCACCTAAGGTTTGTTTCCCCTATAGCTCTTACTGGAAATCGTGGTTCACAATGTGGCGAGTTCATCAGCCTTACAACTCTCAGGAATTTACCTACTGCTGTAACTGTTATTGAATCTATTCCAAGACCTAAATTGATTTTAATTTTATTTTATATTATTGTTTAAAACTAAATACTTCATGCGCTGATATCCTACACCATTTGGGTTCAAGCAGACTGATTCCAAATGAGGATTTGATTAAATGCACGAAATAATGTTAAAATATTTACGTCTTCTCTTCTCCCTACTTTGAATTAATTTTCAATAGTAATGTATGGCCCCAAAACACCTTAGTTAAATAATTCACTTATCGTTCTTATTAAAACGGAAGTTAGATCGTCCAACCGCTTTAACTTCAAAGTCCTTTCATATGACATCTTCTCCTTTTCTGAAACATTTCTAAACGTGTTATGATATTCTATTGTCTTAGACCATTTTGTGTCCCTTGTGTTTGTGTTAGCAATGTATACTTATATGCCTGTTATATTTGTTTAATATTCTCCACTCACAGACACAGATGTGATAGTGTTTTAATACTTTTTTATAAGAGTAATTTTTCGATTTGCGAAAAAGTAACTTAAAATATTTAGGTACAGGTTTTTTGGGAGGTTTTAAGTAACAGGGAACGCTAGTTCAAATAACTGGTAAAGGTGCCGTTAAGATCTTAATTAGACCATTCCACCACCTATATTGATCTTAGTTTAGCTACCTTAATATACATATGACCAATAGGGGTCATTGGCAAATTAATGCCGATTAAAACCTATTACCTACAACACGCATGATGATGTACGATCGTCACCCATTTACAATTCAAAATCATAGTCATTCAAAAATCATAGTCAGTTCTATTTCGTTGATTTTTTTGAAAATCAGTTTGATCGCATCATATTTATCAGTTGGAGGTATTGGCATAGTCTTGTCTTTTAATTCCTTTTTATTAAACTATATGTTCAAAGGTACATCAAAAAGCATTCTTTATTCACTTATAGCACTCTAGTCGCAGAATAATAAATTTTTTTTAGATTTAGGTACCTTCATTCATATGTACATATGCTAAAATAAGGACGATATTTTTACAAAAAGAAATTGCTTCTGCCATTACCAACATTCAATACGGTACGGCAATAACATAGCCAATGATAATTTGCATATATGTATGTGTTTCGTATTTCAGGCATTCAACTGTCAATCATACCCACGAGTCTGCAAAACATCTAAAAGAAAGACAAACGCAATGATCATATCAGACTAAAGTTTCATGGGTGCGATATTATTTTTGTGTGTGCTTTGGTTCGAACGAGACCACAGTCCCTTGCAATAATTCAATGTTTCCATCATGTATTGTCTTACCATACAAAGGAGCCTATTGGAGTTTGTAGTTAATCGTTCACATACGTACATATAAACATAGGTATAAACATAACTTTTTAAAACTTAATACTGGTTCACATCCGTTCGCGGTCTCTTTTGAGGACAATATAGACAAAAATCGTATTTTATTCCGTTTTAAAGCTTGTTCTCCCTATTTAATTCAGATGTTCTGGAATAGAGTATTTGATTCATTGCATGGATTTTTTCATGTGTATAAATGATTAACACTTTAATTTTTCGATACCCCCTGTGTGGATTTTATCAAGTTAGAGATATCGCATGTATACATTATAGCAACTTCTTACGGAGTCGACTACCCAACCTAGGCCTGATTGTTTAACAATCTGTAAAACTTCATTTAGAAACTCCACTAAACCCGTTTGCGTACTGAAGGATTGTTAAACAATTAGCGAAAATAAAATGTGTGTAGATTCGTGTACACAGTTTCGTTCATATTACTGCCCGCACAGGTTCGGCTCTCGAACGAATAAGTTGCAGAATGTTTGTTTTCTTTCTTGTCTGCCTTTCAACTAAAAGCTGCGTTTTACTATTCGAGAAGGTCCAGACCCGAAAAACTTTTTTTTTTATTGTATTATATTATTGTAATGATCATGAGATGATTGGTAATGACGACCAAGTTTTTGTCTACTCAAAAACGCTGTCAATAGCCAGTTGGAGCTTGTTCGTTGCTGATTCAATCGAATTACTGCCGGATAATATCATCCGCGAACCTAGCTGTAGTTGTACTTTGTTCCTGCAAAATAAAGTGCGGAATTGTGAAATCAATTGAAAAAAAAATATACATATGTAGATCGCGGCAAATGCAAGACTATACATATATATGTCAAACTGTAGCATTTAAATCAGAGGTTATATTTGCATCGAAAAGATTTGTGTGTCTTTGGAAAAATGTCAGTTGTGCGGTATTCTAATGCACACGACGACATGGATCATCCATTTATTCAAAATACAACAACTCTGCGAGATGTTTCGTCTTCATTCCCAAACCAGGAATAGCCACATATGATGTTCCAAAAGCTTTAGGACTATCAGCATTTCATCATTTCTACTTAAAGGTCGTGAATAATTAATTGACATGCAGCATTCCTATCAAAAAAGCGAATTCACCGAGATTAATAGAGCTTACTGAAAGAGTGCGTAAAGCACTTGTCTGGAGTTGGTGCCACAACAAGATTACATACCTACTACACGGTGGTCGGTTTTCTCGGGCAATCAACTTACCTTATCTATACTATGTTCAAGAAAAATTCTCCCTTCTGATGTGCTTCACACCAGCCTTGTGCTGAAATACACAATTCGGTAATATTGCACAAGTATTTCCGATTTAGCTCAATGCTCTGAGCCACAGAGAAATGGCTCACACTAGACTGATATTTTTAAAATTTCAACTTCATTCACTCACAATAAATGTAACAAAATCTTAAAAAGTCAGTTAAACGACGACACAAAACAAAAGCTGGTTAAATATATTCGTCAAGTTAACATTGACATTTTATCTTTCATAAAGTCCGGTCTTATTGCGTTTCTTATATTAAGTCCTTTTAATGAATAAAAGAATAATAATTAATTGAACGGCTATTCCAAGTCAAAAACAAGCTAAGTGTACCAGTACCCGGCCAGTCACTAGTATGCAGCCACTTTGCATATACTTAATAATAACAAAACAAAATATTTTGTTCCGAGGAAAAAATTCGTAGCTATAAAATCAGGCCTATTGAAAGCGTTGGTAAAATTTGGCTGCTTGCAACATGATACCTACAGCCATAAAAAGTGCGCAATCAACGAACCTCGGTAAAATATCAAAAACTTTGTTTTAGAGTTTGCAAAAATGAGTTATTTAATGAGGCATGCGTACCTTTTAATCGCATACTTTTAAATCGTTGAATTTCCTATACATATTAATATTTAATCAAATTTAATATTCTAAAGGTGGCCGGTAATTAGAACCCATTTTTTGTTAGGTGTACAAGTGTTCGTCAATTCCTTACCGGCCACAAAATATATTTGTTGAAATTCATACATTTATTATAGAAATCAATGAAACAACTTAAGAAAATAGCTAACTAATAAAATCGAACTTTCTTTAGAAGATTTTTAGCAGCATAAGTTAAACCACTAAAATCTAATTCCGAGCGCAAAATACCTAGATAAACTTTATCAGATAGGTTCTATAAACAAGTTGCTAATATCCTGGTGACGAAAACACAATTAAAGAGTGACGGTCAGGTCACAATGAATGCCAATATATATTAGAACATAGGTATGAAATCCTAAGAGATCCTTAGACCATATCAAAAGACTGGAACGACAGATCCAGAAACAATTAAGAATTTTTTGTAATTTATCTTGTTATCAATAGGTTATCTTGAGTCTTAAGAGGGGTTATTCCGATTCTGGAAAAATCTATTATCCTGATATAGATGGGACTAAGTGTGGGATTATGAGTTCTATGGCGCAATGTTGCAGTTTAACTATGTCTTGCTCTAAAATGTTAGAAGGCAGCGGAGTTTGCATAAAGTTTCTTTCTATTCCATCGCACTTATTGTTAAGTAGAGTCTGTTGAATCGTTTGTATCTGACCAAATTTAAACTACATTCTGGAGTTTTAAATACTTTCACCAGAAAGCGAAGGGTTTACGCAAAGCAAATACAGTTTTTCTAAGAAAACGTTAGTAATGTTGGTGGCCATGTACTAGTGCATATCGATACTTTTTAATAAATAAACAATAACTGGAATTGCATAAAAACAATCATGCAAACCTTTTTGTCTTTTGAACTTAAAGTGCCAACGTTTTATGAATAAAAAGATAGCTTAAGAATATGTGATAAAATTAATTTATTAGGCTGCTTCAAAATTGGAAAAAGAGTTACAGATAGTCAAGTGAGAGAATTTTTGGCTCTCTAGCCATCCCTTTTCTTGCATGCAAATCTAATTGAGCCAGCTCACGCTCACAATTGCAGTACTGCACCAAGGAATCCATTTTGGGCAAATCGTCATCAAGGGCGTATGCAGGATTTTGATCTGAGGGGTGGGGGGGGGGGGGGGCAAACTCATTCATGTGCCAATACAAAGGCTGAACTCCTAAGTGCAGTGCTGCTGTAGTAATGCAACGGCAAGCGTTTCTTAGTGCAATATTAATGTAGTGATACAATGTATAACGTTTCAAATCGCAGTGTAGATGTATATACTGCCCAAAAAATGTAACCTGTGTATCACAAACAAATCTGTTGCGATGACATTTAAGTTGTTTAAATTATTATTTTTGCGTTCAAAATTATTTAAATTATTATCTATCAATGTCTTTAAAAGTATTATTTGAGTCAGTTTGACAATATATATTTAATTAAAAATGTAACAGCAAGGCTGAGAAAAAAATGCCCAAATGTCATTTCAAAACGTTAAAAATTTCAATATAAAATATAAAAATAAGCAGCAGGTACTATAATGCGCTTTTTTTGACATTTTGGAATTCAGCCAAATTTACGTGATAATAAAAATCTTACCTATCTAAGTGCAGTTTGAGATAGATTTAGTTCATTTGAAAATTTACTTAATAACGTAATTTTTAATTTCAATGTACAATATACTTTTTGTATTGCGTTACAAAATAAATGCAAACAGTTTCAAAATTAAAAAAGGTATGTAATAGTAGGTATGTTCATGTACGTTCATTTAAATTAAAGCCAAACGGCATGGCGTGAGTCTTGAACGAATCTTCCCAAGACTTCTTTTACAATTTCTTCTCCATTTTCTTTACCAGATTTTCTGTGGACACTCAACATGCAAAAACCTATAAATTCAAACATTCCCTCACCTATCTATCATTTCAAATTTTTAGATTATTCACTTACTATTCAAACGATTTTCACCCATGGTTAAAAGAGGCCAAGTTTTTACTCTTCTTGACATGCATCCTTTCAACTGATCTTGTAGTGCAGGGTAAAGCTAACAAGGGGAGTATCAAACTTGGGAATCACGGATTCCGATAATTTTTATATATGTTGTAGGGCAGCATCCCCTGGCTAACAAGGTAAAAAGATAAGACATCGAGAAAAATCGCTTTAAAGTTTTGGTAGTAAGTAAATATAAATAATTTTTACGACTTGTAACACAAGCGGCGTAGATCAGTGGAAGTGTGAATATATTGGAAAAAAAAAATAATATGTATTATTAATTAAGGCCGAAAGGTAATAGTATTAAGTGATATAGTTAAGTTTAGAGCGTCCGCATGAGGACCAGTAACCTAGAATAAGTATCCTGTTAATTTTAAGTTAGATTTAATCATTTTTGTCTAGTCTATAAGTGTTTATTGAGAAAAAAAATAATAAAAATTAATTTAAAATTAAAAAAATTAAAATCAGTGGAAGTGTGCCCAATCAGCTGATCGCATGGTTGCATGTTCAATGCATGCCCGACCCACTTTTTTTTTTTTAATTTTATTTTGATTTTTTTAGAGTTTTTAAAATTCTTCCAATAACTTCTTAATGCCAGAAATATAAATTAAGGCAAACAGTAGCGCGCAGGCAACTTCGATTATTTTTCGCTTTATTCACTTTCCGTATCAAATTCCATCTCACAAACACATGTATCCGGATGATATTTATCGTAGAAGCATGAAAACATAAAGTTTTGTCACACACTGCACATTTAATAAAACTGGTGTTACTACAATTACAAACATTATTTAAAATAGTTGTTGAGACTCGATAAACTCGATGTGTAAACCATGTCGCCTAATTCATTTGTTGAGTTATGATGTCTTATGATGTATGTTCCATTGAGTTGTACGGTGTCATTATTTATGGTTAGCTGTCCCTCATATTAGTTTAGGAATATTATTCCTGGCAGGACCTCTTCGACTGTAGAGATGTGCTGGTTGTTTATTGTAGTGCAACTAGGTGGGCGGCTATTGAGTAGGTTAGCTATGCATGAAGTGTTGCTTATGTTAAACTCATTATAAGTCTTAAAATTAGTTTTTATACCATATACATTTTTGTTACATTTTCAAATGGAATTAAAATTGGTTTCGTTATATTGGTTTCTGAATTAGATAAAATAAAAGAATTAACTATATCGGCCTTGTATATTCAATATTAACAATCTCTTCCTTAATCAATTCTAACCTATATTTAAAATTCATATTATTTCGCTTTTAATATTTTCATTTGAAATTTAACAGTTTTTTTGTTATACCCTATCCTAAGGGTATATTAATTTTGACTCATAGTTTGTAACACCCCTTAATAATTGTCATAGACCCACAAAAGTATATATATTTATAATCAAGACCAAAACCTAAGACTATTTATTTAAATTAAAGCTAGAAAGCTGAAATTTGGAACATATACTCCCTAGGGTCCCGAAATGGTAGAGTGTAAAATTTAACAATTTAGAGAAAACAGTTTTAAAGCTTAAGTTATAGAAATAGAGTGTTGTAATCTTTACAAAATATGTAGGTACTGCCCACCTTTGCAAGTTTGTCATATAAAGTTGTTTGACACGCCTACATTTTGTGGGCGTTTTTCACTAAAATGCTGTTTTATTCAAAATTTTTATAGAAACCGAAAAAAATTTTTTAACAATATTAAGCCAATATTTTTCCCAATATATCGCCTATACCAACTTTTTGGAGACGTTTTTTTAAAAAAATATGTTTTTTTTTTATAAAATTTATAGAATGAAATAAAAGTCTACCCATCATCTTCTGAACGCTTTTTTCTTTGCGGCATATAGGGATATGGATAGGGTATCATACTGTTCGCCCCACGCGGACTGTAGCCTTTCCTTATGCTTCTGTTGACAATTTATTAACTACTACTTATTTATTGTTGTTTTCCAAAACATTATTCATCTTATCCACTAATATATTATAATCATTATGATCAGGATTCCCGGCAATCCATTTCCATGCGCTGCCTATGAAATCCAATGATCGCTTTTGTTTATACCCTATCCTAAGGGTATATTAATTTTGACACATAGTTTGCAACACCCTTTAATATTCATCGTAGACCCCTAAAAGTCTTAATGTCATCAGATGAAATTATAAATCCGAGAAATTCTACCTCTCGTTTAAAAAATGCACATTTGTCGAACTGGACTTTCATGTTGGCAGCTTCAAAAGTCTTAAAGATTGTTTCCATATTTTCTAAATGCGTCTTTTCTCTTTTGCTGAATATTATAATGTCGTCTGTATAAACGAAGCATTTTCTTCCTATATGTTCCCTCAGTATATCATCGAGCACTCTTTGAAATATGGATGGGGTATTTTTCAACCCAAATGGTAGTCTGGTGAATTCGTATTTCCCATTATTCACCGAGAATGCCGTTTTCTCTATATCAGATTCTTTTAATGGAATCTGATAAAACCCGCTCTTTACGTCGATTACCGTGAAAAATTCGTTTTGTCCTAAGTGCAAGCACTTCATTTATTTCAGGAATGGAATACCGGTCAGCAATCGTAATGGTATTTAGTTTCCGATAATCGATCACCAATCGAAATTTCTTTCCGCCGGAGGCTTCGGACTTCTTAGGAACAATCCAAACTGGTGAATTTGTACGGTGATCTTGAAGGTCTGATTATACCATCGGCTAAAAGTTTTTGGACTTGATTTTCTACCTCATCTTTTAGGGCCATAGGGTATGGATAATATTTAGTATATACGGGTGAATCGGATGTAGTTCGTATCTCACCGATTACAACAGTCGTATAGGTTAATTTTTCGTCTTGTTCGTCAAAGAGTTTTGGGTACTTGCTCACAAGTTCCCTAATGGAGTACTTTTGCATTGTTGTCATATGTATTTACTGCTTGTGCAGTGAATTGTTTGATTCGAATTTTAATGTGATAATTAATAGTCATGTAGTTATGTTTAGTGTATATGACCGCTGATAGTTCCTTTAAACTATCATTTCCTAGGCTTCCGTGACAGGATTTTAGATGTGGCATAAGGAAGAATTTTATTTTCAAATCTTTTAAGCCGAATAGGTTAACAAAAGTGTGGTGAGTAATTTTTATGTTTCCTCCAATGGAGTTCGCATACAATTTTTTTTCATTTGGTTTAGGATTCTTTAACAGAGAAGTTTGAATATAATTTTTGTTTGATCCTGTATCAATTAGAATTTTTAATACTTCGCCACCTTCCGATTTTACTTCAAAATATGGGAGCGAAGAGCACGTTTGCCTAAAAAATGTATATCGCTTAATTCAGAAATTTCTTCTGTGACATTGTCTACTCTTTGTTCGTCATATTGTTTATTATTTGAATCAAGGACAGCATAATATTGTTACAATTCATGATCGTTGGGCAGAGTGTTTTCCTGGGGCAATGAGTTGTGTTCGGATGTGGTTAGGTGAAAATTTCTTTGCAATGTATGTGGATAGGTGGGTTGTTGGGGCATAGTACTAGGTCTTTTTGGTGCAGGTGGCCAATTTCCTGGAGGCCTATTTGCGTTGTTCACTCTTGCAGTTCCGACGGTGGAGGTTTTCATTGGTTCCACTTCCGGATGCTGTCTTGGTGGTGATTGACGAGTATTATTTCCGTAGCCTTGACCATGCGTCTGATACTGAATTTGATTATTAAAGTGGGGCTGTCTAGGTATATTATTAAAGGGGGCAGGCCTTAAATTAAAGTTATTATTTAACGGAGGTATTCTTTGATTGTAATTCATAACAGGTTGGGGAAGGTATGCAAGTTGTGGGTAAAATGGGATTCCATTATTGGGTGAGTTATTTAGCTGGGGTCTTCTTTTTGTGAGTAACGGTGCTACAGGGGGAGCCATTTTCCTTAAAATTCCTTGATTATTCATGGCATAATTAGCTTTAAAATTCTGGTTTTCGAGCTTCAAGCATAAATATAAGGCTTGTGGGAGATCAACAGGTTCCCGGATTCCAAGAAGTCGGCGCAAGTCGCCTTTTAGGCCTCGGAGAAATGTGTCCAATGCCTTTTCTCTATAAGTTTCCTGACCAACCTCCATACAACGAATTTTATTGGGAAAAACGGATAAATGAGTGTACACAGCTTGATAAAATCCTTGGATTGCATTTCCTACGATTTTGTTTTGAATGACACTAAGTATTGCAAAACATTTTGGAGTTCCTCTTAGTGGGGCGTATAAACCAAGTATCCTGTCAACGCTCTTTCGCCAGGAACTATATTCGCCTGGTTAACCTGAGAATTCTCTCAGGCAACGCACCACATCTGAAACCTTATCTAGGTCTATAAGATTAGCCCTGTGCTGTGGCTCTATTATTTGGTCTATGCCTTGAATTCTATCTGCATTTGGACTTAAGATCCCTTGGATAATCTCTCTTCCCTCTGCTTGTAACACACAATTTACTATGGACGATACAAGAGCTTGTAGGTCCGGATGCGCTTGAGGTTGGTTTGGATTTGGTGGATTGGCTTGAGGGTTTGGAATATTTGGTTGATTTAGGACTGGGGGTCGTATCAAATTTTGATTGGCCATATTTAAAATGTGTTCTTTTTATAAATAGGATATATAGGTAATATAAAAATAATACCAAAAAAGGAATTAGTAAGTTATTCTTATGGACTTTTTAACTTCTTATACACTATTTACTCAGAGATACGAGAAAAAAAATATATATCTTAATTAGTTCTATTTTGATAAAAAATTTTCTAGAAATAAACCTCTTACAGCACTAAACCGTTGATGAACATCCTGTGGAGCGGCAAACAGTTCTACTGTGTCCTTTTTACTTAATTATGAGCTACTTGGGGGCCCTTTTGAATTATTTCTTCAACAGTTTATTTTATTATATAAAAATTGTCATAATTTTTGTTCTACGCGCACAACTAGTGTTTGATTTTTTTTTCTTCCGCGTTTAATTATTTCGGACGCGATTTATTATAAAAAAACCTTTTGTACTACTTGAGGACGTTTTAGTAACTATAACTTTCAGACACTGTGGTCCCTGCTCGGGCGCCAGTTAAAAGACTACGTTGTCTTTTTAAAAAAAATATTTATTTGCACCTTTCGTGCTTAATGCAGAACTAGAACTAAACTAACAATATTAAAATAGCGGAACATAAGCTTCACCTGCACCGTATGCCCATGCGACGGATACGTGGTTTCCTGTTTTTGCAATCGTGTTTCCGTCGAGAGCATGATGAAATCCGATGAATCCAGACATAGAGTCAGCATAAAATATGTGGGAAAATTCTTCGTGTTTTGATTAAATAGTAATAGGTAATAAGGAGGTCTAACTTTTGTGATTGTATAAAATTAACAACTGACTCAAGGTATACAGAATATTGCGATATTAAAATAAGGCGTTGTTTGACTGACAGAACTATGCAGCTGGAAAGCGGGTGTTTTGTAGCACGGATCTCGTGCGACATGACGATCATTCTCATGTACGTGATTACAATTCACAACATGGGCTTTTCTTGTGTCTTTTCTCACAGAATTTTTGGATTTTGTTTTTTTTTTTCAAAGCTTTTAAATACAATTTTTTGAACGTGTGTAGTGTTGAATCTAGGTTTTTCTTTTCTTATTTTTTTATTCCCTATTATAAAATGCTAAGTAATTGCTAGGGGGCATTTTGAGAAAAGAAGAAACATTATAAAATTATTAAGAAAAATTTGTGTAAAATCTTGGAATTTTTGATTTGAGAGTTTTCTTGGAAAAACTAAGAATTCAATAATATTTTCTAAGCATGAGTCTATCTAGGAAAACATACGAAAAGTTTTAATAATAAAACATAATAATGGAATAATATTTTGTTTCTAATGAATGTTAAGGTAGGTTCTGCGACCGCCAAAACCAAATATATAGAACAAACCAAACATGTAACAAAAACATAAGGAAAGGCTACAGTCCGCGTGAGACGAGCAGTATGATATCCTATCCATATCCCCATATGCCGCAAAGAAAAAAGATTTAAGAAGATGATGGGTAAAATTTTATTTCATTCTATGAATTTTATAAAAAAAAACATATTTTTTGAAAAAACGCCTCCAAAAAGTGGGCGTGGCCAACAACTTGATATGGCCATTTATTTTGAAAAACTTAATAAATATCTTGTTAAACATTTTTGTTTTGGTTTCTATAAAAATTTTCGAATAAAACAGCATTTTAGTGAAAAACCCCCACAAAATGTAGGCGTGGCAAAAAACTTTATATGACAAACTTGTAGAGGTGGGCAGTACCTACACATCTTGTAAAGATTACAATACGCTATCTCTCTAACTTTATCTTTAAAACTGTTTTTTTCTAAATTGTGGGCGTGGCAGTGGGCGTATCAAACAAAATTTTACGCTCTACTATTTCGGACCCTAGGGAGTATATGTTCCAAATTTCAGCTTTCTATCTTTAATTTAAAGGCCTATAAATTGGTGATGGACGGACGGACATTGCTAAATAGTCTTAGGTTTTGGTCCTGATCATAAATATATATACTTTTGTGGGTCTATGACGAATATTAAGGGGTGTTACAAACTATGAGTCAAAATTAATATACCCTTACGATAGGGTATAAACAAGAAACACAAAAAAAGACTACCGCTCGATTAGTAGGTCGAGGAAAATACATACAAACAAGTTAGTTTTATGCGGTCGGACGCATGTTTGATTAAATACATTAGGAAAAAATATAAAAAACTTGACTATTATTTATTAAAACTATTTCGTTTTGTACAGTACCACTGACAGTACTGATATGAGAAAGACCAAAAAATATTTTGGAAAATTTTAATCATTAAATATTTAATTTTATAACTAATTCCTTTACAAAAATAAAAGTTTGTATGAACACAAACAATTTTTCCCCCTTTGCCCACCCTTGCAAATGACCATGAACGTCATGTAGGTAACATTAATCTCAAACTGAGCTTTAAACACCTTATAAATGACAATCAACAACACCCTCCGTGGTTCACACGTAGTTACAGATAGAAAATTGAAGAGTGGATTTTGCGGCCATTTTTTGTGTGTTCAAGGGGACAGGGGTAAGCTGAGTTGACTATCTGCTGAATTACTCATCTGTGTTTCAGTGGCAATTCGTATGCATTGGACAGAAAAATGGAATAACATTAATGTTATCAAAAAATAATGTTGCATATTTTCATAAGAAAATAAGCAAAATAGACACTCAGAGAAAGAAATTTTTTGTTTATGCGCAGTGGTGATGTGATGTTGTCTTTCAGTAAATGTTGTCTTTCAGTAAATTTTCGCTTGCGATTTAGGTGCTTAACTACCTACTATATTCATAAATGTTAACTCTTACATCTTTTAAATAAGTTAAAAAAATATGGTCATGGTGTTTAAGTAAGTTGCAAAAGTTATTATCCTTACACCTCTCCACAGCGTTGCGAAGAAAAAAGCTATTGGCGACATTTTCGTTGAATAACGTTAAATATCGAATTTCGCCACAAATTCCTTTTGAAAACCAAACCAGAAAATCAGAATGCAATGTGCATCTGCCTTCACTGTGCCCTTTGATATATCATATGTGTAAAAAACCCGACAAAACTGTTAATTTGAGAAGTTAAGATGTATTTTTCGATCAAGCAAAGTTTACTTGATAAAGTTTTGCAATGATATTCTAACAAATAATTACTACGTATTACTACTTTAGTAAAAAGAGCTATTAACGCTCACCAAAATTCACATGTTGCTCAGCGTACCTGAGTTTCGACGACACGAACATTCGTTTCGCAATTGAATTGTAATTTTAAAATAATTGATATTTTCCAAACCATTTGATGCAATCGCAATTGTGGTAAATACTCACAAATAAACTGCCACTCACGTTATTCGTTTTCTAAAAACAAACTTAAATAAGGCTTTATAAGAAGCAATGTAAATGCATAGATCCATATCTAGTGTAATCTCTTTATGATTAAAGCAAATTAAGATTTGAGGGCCGATTCCAGTTGGCCCCGACCCGGCCCAAAACGAAAAATATACACATTTCTCATTTCCTTCATTCTATTACAATAATAAAAACGACACTCGTTCATAAAAAAATGTAAACCCTTAGACTTGGGCAACCTTTTTTAACTTTTTCGTATACATTAGTATACTAATGAGAAAGTTATTGCGATGGTGCGCAAATTTCGAACTCAAACTGAGTATGAGGGATGATATTACGACTGCAGAGAAGTCCAAAAAAGTGCCAATGCCGTCCGTCGGTCTGTCTGTCCGGGCACCGTATGACGAAACGGTTCGACGGATTTGCTTCAAAGTTCGTATACAGGGTTTTTAGGGTTACATCTCGGGGAATCTTTTGATTTTTTGTTTCATCGTTTGAAATAACGAAAAAATTGGATTAACGGTAATTTATAAAACCGCCAATATATCGAAAACTAATAAAGCGATCCCAAAAAAATTTAACTGCTTGTTTTATACTATTAAGTCAAACAAATTTGCATACTTTGATTTTTTAAATAATTTTTTTTTCATATAACGATTTTCTTTAATTTAAATTAAATTCGTTTTCTCAAAAGAGCTCTAAAGATTTTGATAATGTTTTGTTTTATGAACAACTATATTAAATTTGTCCAGTATGCGAAATTGCATCAAAATCGTAAGTGCCGTTCTTGAGAAAATCTAATTTTCTAATTATAAAAAAAAAACATATTTTTTGAAAAAACGCCTCCAAAAATTGGGCGTGGCCAACAACTTGGTATGGGCGATATATTGGAAAAAATATTGGCTAAATATTGTTAAACATTTTTTTTCGGTTTCTATAAAAATGTTCGAATAAAACAGCATTTTAGTGAAAAATGCCCACAAAATGTAGGCGTGGCAAAAACTTTATATGACAAACTTGTAATAAAGGAGGGCATTACCTACATATCTTGTAAAGATAACAACACTCTATCTCTCTAACTTTAGCTTTAAAACTGTTTTTTCTAAATTGTGGGCGTGGCAGTGGGCCCAATTTTTGGAGGGGTTTTTTCAAAAAATTTGTTTTTTTTTTTATAAAAGTTATAGAATGAAATAAAATTCTACCCATCATTTCTTAAAGCTTTTCTCTTTGCAGCATATAGGTATATGGATAGGGTATCATACTGTTCGTTTTATTTTTATTGCAAAGAGATGAAAAGTGTTTTTATTTACTTTCTTCCTTCCGTAAAATTAACAGGTTTACACTCTAAGCCGACGATAATTCATTCCGTCATCTAGTGGCAGCAAACTACACACGAATGCTCCCGTATCTCTGCAAGATATGTATGTTATAACAATGATTTGTACTATATGTTGGAAGTGAAAATTCTCAATAATAAATAATAATAAATGTAAATATGATCAAGCGAATGTATGTCTTTAATACCTAAACAAAAAATTAAAATTAAAATTAAATTTTTAACTAAAAACACATTTATAAGGGCACTAAGCAACCTTCAAAATCGTTAAGCTTATAAAGGGTGATCCATTTCGAGGTTCCCTACTTTTTTAAAGAAAAAAACACAGAAAATTCAAATTTAATGGAGAATGTTTGTTATCTTTCTTTGGCATTTATTTTTTGAAGATTATGTCTATCAAATGTTGGCCGTTGCTACGCCGCAGATGGTCCATCCGTTGAGTCCAATTTTCGATCACTCGTTCGAGCATTTCGACTGGTAACTGGCGAATGACACGCGTGATGTTTTCCCCCAAGGCCTGAATCGAAGCGGGTTTGTCGGCATAAGCTTTCGACTTTACATATCCCCACAGGAAAAAGTCTAACGGTATGATACCACACGATCTTGGTGGCCAATCGACCGGCCCAAAACGTGAAATTATGTGCTCACCGAAATGTTCTCTCAATAAGTCCATTGATTGATGCGATGTGTGGGAAGTGGCGCCGTCTTGCTGAAATCAAATGTCGCCGAGATCACGAGCTTCAATTTCAGGCATCAAATAGTCGGTTAGCATGGCACGGTAACGGTCGCCATTGACGGTTATGTTCGCACCGGCATAATTTTTAAAGAAATATGGACCGATGATTCCACCGGCCCACAAACCACACCAAACCGGTTTACCACACCATATATATACTTTTATGGGTCTACGACTAATATTAAGGGGTGTTACAAACTATGTGTCAAAATTAATATACCCTTGGGATAGGGTATAAAAAGAAATATGAATTACCCAATCTAAATTTGATATTTCTTATTTTGGAAATATAAATTTCCCTATATCAGATGTTAGGCATTTAAAACGTTGAATTTATATTGAAACATAAGGAAAGGCTACAGTCCGCTTGGGGCGAACAATATGATACTCTATCCATATCCATAAATTAAAATAAAAAATATTTTTTTCAAAAAACGCCCCCAAAAAGTGGGCGTGGCCAAAAACTTTGTATGGGCGATATATTTAAAAAAATATTGGCTATATATCTTGTTAAAAATTTTTTTTCGGTTTCTATGAAAATTTTCGAAAAAAAACACAAACGCTCACAAAAAGTAGGCGTGGCAAAAAACTTTATATGACAACCTTATAATACTGTGGAAGAGTTTTTCGATATTTCGTCGTTCTCTATCTTTCGTCTTGATAGCTTTGACGTCAATAAATTACGTGGAGGTGATGTTTTGATCGCTGTAAAGCGTTTACTTGGAGCTGTTGGTGTGGATATTGATATTGTTTGCGTAGCTGGTCGTTTACATATTGATCACGTATGTGTACGTGTGTATGCCGTTGGTACGGGTTTGCTGATATTCCTGAGTTATGTTTCACCAAAAAGTTCATCAACTGTGTATAAGAAGCATTCGAGAGAGTTACCGCATTGCCAGAATATGCAAATTATAATATATGTGTACTTGGGGATTTTAACTGTGGTGATATTATTTGGTCTCAATTATTAACTGATTCGTTATTATCAACTAATTTAAATCAAATTAATTATGTCACTAATTCACTAAATAGAATTTTAGACTTAGTTTTTATATCTGATAATTGAAATTCATCCATTATAGAATGCTGTCCTTTATTATCAAATTCTATTCACCATAAATCAATAAATATTTGTATTCAAACTTACAATTTCAATAATTTCTGTAATTTCAATAACTCAAAACTGTTTACAAATTTGATTCCAATGACCTTTCTTGTATAAATAACATTTTTATGAATATTAATTGGTCAAATGAATTCCTGAGCAAAACTATATCTGAAAAATTTTCCTCGTTTAAAGTTATATTCAATAATGTAATAAATGATTGCGTATCAATACATCGCAAACAAATAAATTCTCACCCTGCCTGGTATAATATCAGATTAATTAAACTAAAAAAAATGGTATAAACGCTGCACATAATAAGTATAAAACATAAGGAAAGGCTATAGTCCGCTGGGGGCGAACAGTATGATACCCTATCCATATCCCTATATGCCCCAAAGAAAAAAACATTAAGAAGATTTTGTTCCATTCTATTAATTAAAAAAAACAAAAGTTTATTTGAAAAAACGCCCTCAAAAAGTAGGCGTGGCAAAAACTTTATATGACAAACTTATAAAGGAGATCAGTGCCTACATATCTTGTGAGGCTGTAACACACTATCTCTTTAACTTTAGCTATAAAACGGTTTTTTGTAAATTGTGGGCGTATTAAAAAAATTTGTACACTTAACCATTTCGGAGCCCTAGGGAGTATGTGGTCCAAATTTCAGCTTCCTAGGTTAATTTTAAAGGCCTAAAAATTGCATACGGACGGACGGACATTGCTAGATGTCCTTAGGATTTGGTCCTGATCATAAATATATATAATTTTATGGGTCTGCGACGAATATTAAGGGGTGTTACAAACTATGTGTCAAAATTAATATACCCTTAGGATAGGGTATAAAAAGTATACTCTACCGATGATTATGCACTTTTCTCGCGTCTGAGAAAGGAGTTTCTTTTCCTTACAAAATTCGTTTACTGCAGTTATATACATTCTGTTGAAAGTAACCTTAAAATTATCCCATCGTCTTTTTGGAAATTTATGAATACTAATAAAAAGTACTGGTTTTATTTATAATTCGAATTCATCAACGTCTATTGACTTCAACTACGTCAAATCCCTTCCATCCATTGTTGATTGTTCTTGTTTTTCGTTTAATGTTAGTGAAGTTAGTTGCTTATTTAACTTGAAACCCAGTAGAAAAGCGGATATTTTGGGAATTTTTCCTATTGTTTTACGTTATTGTGCCAATTCGCTCTGTTCTCCTTTGTCAGAAATTTTTAATCAATCGCTTTCTAATGGAGTCTTTCTTGAAGAGTGGAAAATATCTACCATGGAACTAATTTTTAAATCTGGTTCGATGCATTTGGTGTCTAATTATAGACCGATTACGAAGCTTTCAGTAATTCCAAAACTTGTAGATAGTCTTGTTAAAGATAAATTTAATTATGCAATCAAACAGCATGTTAGTAAATATCAACATGGTTTTTGGACTTTACTTCTTCAAATTTAGTGGAATTCACAAAATTTTGTATTGAGTCTTTAAAAATCAAAATAAATAAATATTAGGCGTAAAGCGTATGGGCCATACAGGACCTAAAGCCTAGCTTCTAAACAAGTCCATATAATTTACACAGACTACGTGAAAGCTTTTAGTAGATTTAACCTTACCGTTCTCCTCGAAAAACGAATGGCATATGGCTTTTATGGCCCGTTATTGAAATGGTTTGAAACATATTTATTTGGTAGAAAGCAATATGTTAATATGTGACTATTTTTCCAAAGAAATCCAAGTTACCTGTGGTGTTCAGGAAGGAAGGCATCTAGGTCCATCCCTTTTCTTTCTCTTTATAAATGATTTGCCAAATATATTAAAGCATTGCTACTGCCTTATGTATGCTGACGATACAACATTTTTTTTGAAAATTTCAACAATTAATGACTGCTTGCTGCTGCAAAATGACATTAACTCTTTCTGTGAGTGATGCAGTATGCATGCATTTTGAAGTATGTAAGACTCTATCTCTCTAACTTTAGCTTAAGTGTTAAAAATTTTTGAAAACGCCCTCTGCAACGCCCACAATTTAGAAGAAAAACCGTTTTAAAGCTAAAGTTAGAGAGATACTGTTTTTGTGGGATTGTTCACTAACATGCTGTTTTCTACGAAAGTGTTCATAGCAAGCGACAAAAAATGCTTAGCAAGATACTTAGCCAATATTTTTTCCAACATATTCCCCATACAAAGTTTTTGGCCACGCCCACTTTTTGGGAGTGGTTTTTCAAAAAATTTTAATATTTTTTTAATAGAATGAAATAAAATGCTATCCATCATCTTCTTAATGCTTTTTTCTTTGGGGCATATGGGGATATGGAAAGGGTACCATACTATTCGCCTCAAGCAAACTGTAGCCTTTCCATATGTTTAATGTTTAATTTACATCTAAAATATCAGACTGACATTTATACTTACAGTCCTTTGATCTAGAAGGTACTTCTTACATTGGTTATGGTTAAAAAAAAATCAAAACTGCCAACGTCGAATTTTTTCTTTTCAGCACTTCGCAGTTTCACGGAAATGGTCAGAGTCGACGTTTGCCCGTCGGCAAGTTTGCACGTTCAAGATATTAGATGCGTTCCTCGCATCGCCCGGCAGATCAGCTGTAGTCCAAATCTTCACACTAAGGCAAATCCTGGAAAAGACCAACGAATTTGAAGTCGAGACACACCGACTTTAGAGCCGCATATGCCAGCATTCATCGGCAGGAGCTTTTTGTGGCGATGGCCGAATTCGGGATCCCGTCAAAACTGATCCAAATGTGTCGCATGACACTAGGTTACACGCGATGCAGTTTGGCAGCAGCCCAACTGAACTCTTTCAAACATGTACCGGATTTTGGCAAGGAGATGCGCTGTCGTGTGATTTCTTCAATCTTGTTCTTGAGCAGATAGTGCGCAGGGCAGGTGTCAATACGAAAGGCACTATCTTCAACAGATCAGTCCAACTGCTAGTATATGCGGACGATATAGATATCATCGGTCGATCCCAGCGTGCAGTGTTAGAGGCTTTCACGGCTATTGAAGAATAGGCGAAACTAGTTGGCCTTGAAGTGAATGAGGACAAGACTAATTATATGCTATCAACAAACAAACAATCATCTGTCTACCGACTAGGGCAAAATGTCACTGTTGATAGCAGCAATTTCGAGGTAGTTAAGGAGTTCATCTACCTCGGGGTAAACATCAACTCCACAAATGACATCTTAGTGGAGATCCGTCGAAGAATTACCCTAGGATACCGCTGCTACTTCGGTTTGGCAAAACAAATGGGTTCAAAACTCCTAACTCGAAGGACAAAGTGCATGCTCTACAGAACCCCTATCCTGCCAGTTCTACTATACGGCGCCGAGTGCTGGACGATAAGCAGGAAAGGAGAGTTAATACTGGGATCCTTTGAAAGAAAAATCCTTCGACAGATATTTGGTCCTGTGTGCGAAAAGGGCGAATGGAGGAGAAGATACAACCGCGAACTCGAGACGACAAAGATGACCGAACCTCCGTTTTAAAGACCAAGCCATCGTGGATGCCAGAGCGCTTGGTCTGGACAACTGGAAGCAGCGTGCTCGGGATCGCAGAGGGTGGAAGGCTGCCGTATCTCTCAGGGACTCCTCACGGGTCGGGAGCCCATTAAGTAAAAGTAAGTCCTCGCATAAATTAGCAAATAGTCGATTTGGTTAGCGGTTCGACCATCTGGAGAGTGTCAATTTGATGTGTAGATCCCTAGTCGTGGAAACCTAGTACTACTTATAATCGTATTACAGCTGCTGCAAAATCAATTAGTCGATAGCCGTTATCTCTTGTCGTTTTGTGGAGGCTGTGCTTACCAACTAACCTGGCAAATATGTTTTCCTTTCCGACTTTGGCATTGAAATCACCGAGCACGACTTTAACATTGCACTCCGGACAAGCTCCGTCCAGTTGTTCATATAACTCTTCCTTGATAGGGTCTCAGCATCGTTGGTAGGGGCGTGCAGCAGGCGAGCATTTATTGGCTTGAAGTCCAAATTTTTTTTAAATGCAATCTTTTATGGCTGCTGTAATATATGTATATATATTATATATTGCATATTGTGGATCTACCTTGCACCGCGTGAGGACAAACTCAAGACTACAGTATTATATAATATCTAACCACCATCCTATAGTTGAATTTTAATTTTACATTTGAATAATCTATGTTTTTAAGATTACGTACTTATAACACAATTGCATCAAGCTTTTGTATTCTTATGGGCCACAAGAAAATGCGCTACCTAATTATTTGGATTTGTGGACTATAAAGATAGATATTGATGACTGATGTTAAGCGATTCCTGTTCCGAGGAATGTACGAATCGGACCGAATATTTTGCTAACATTCGGATTATCTTGCAGCACTGCATTTAGATTTCTTTTTAGGGCGCTCGCAAAATCATTTCCACATATTTCACTTTGAATTTAGGAGCAAAATGAGCAGAACCTTATTATTTTTAAATAGCGCAGGCCACTAAGAATATAGACAGGCTTTTAGTAAAAGTTGGAAATTATTTTCAGTTGAAATACCTTTTGTTACAGACTCGTTTGCGATAGATCAGATAATAATTTTGTGTCGCTTAGAATAAAATGTTTATGCGAATTATTATTTTCAATTGGGCTTAGTGACACTGGGCCTTACTAATAATCATATTTAGTGAATGCTTAAATACAAATCTTCACATTTTACACATATCATGTACCAATAAAGAATTTAATGTCCAGCTTAGTCACAACCGAGAGGATAAAATTTAATGTATGGAAAGCCATGCTTAAGTCGTAACTATACAAGTATAAACTGACATTTCGAAGCAGGTTTTGCCTGTTGTAAATACAATATAATGGTACCCAAATTAGGTATTTTACTACACAAATGTACTGAAAAGTGCCAGGTTAATAAGCACTAAATAACGATAACAACGAACAAACATACCAACGCACAAAATACCATCGAAGAAGAAAATATAAAAAAATTGCAACGTCTAGACGCAGACAATAAAAGATCATAAATTTGACGATAAAAGACAAAACAACACCACGTGCGCAAATAAAGAGCAGGCAAACGACGACGATGCAAAATTAAAGAGTATTAGTTAAAGTCCATCATTTCATGTCATTGTTACATGCACCCATAGCTATTAAAATTCGTTTATAAAGGGTGATTTTTTAGCTGGTTTGGTTTTGGCAACACTGGTTTTGACAGCTGACGTGTGTTTAGTACCTTGTGTCACTGTCAAACAGCTTCAGTTTGGTTTGCAATTTAACCATGGATCATCTTACAAATGAACAACGCTTGCAAATTATTGAATTTTACTATCAAAATTCGTGCTCGGTTCGAAATGTTCATCGCGCGCTGCTTCCATTTTATGATCGGCATTCTCGACCTTCTGAGCAGTCTATTCGGAAGATTGTGACCAAATTTCGCACCAAATTTACTTTGTTGGACATTAAACCACCAACACGTTTACGTACTGTGCGTATTGAAGAAAATATTGCGGCCGTATCAGCTAGTGTGACAGAAGACCGCGAAATGTCGATTCGGCGCCGTTCCCAGCAGTTAGGCCTTTGTTACAGCACTACGTGGAAAATTTTGCGGGCGTAAAGCCTTTTAAGATACAGCTGGTTCAAGAACTAAAGCCAGCCGACCTACCACAACGCCGAATTTTTGGTGAATGGGCTCTTGGAAAGCTGGCCGAGGATCCGCTTTTTTATCGAAAAATTGTGTTCAGCGATGAGGCTCATTTTTGGTTGAATGGGTACGTAAATAAGCAAAATTGCCGCATTTGGAGTGAAGATCAGCCAGAAGCATTGCAACAGCTACCAATGCATCTCGAAAAAGCCACTGTTTGGTGCGGTTTATGGGCCGGCGGCATTATTGGGCCATATTTCTTCAAAGATGATGCGAATCGCAGCGTTACTGTCAATGGTGAACGCTACCGAGCGATGATAAGAAACTTTTTTTGCCCGAAATGGAAGTTCTTGACTTGCATGATATGTGGTTTCAACAAGACGGTGCCACATGCCACACAGCACGCGAAACAATGGCGCAATTGCGAGGCGAGTTTGGTGAACAGTTAATTTCACGTTTCGGGCCGGTCAATTGGACGCCTAGATCGTGCGATTTGACACCATTAGATTATTTTTTGTGGGGGTATGCCAAGGCTAATATGTATAGGGACAAGCCCGCTTCGATTGACGCACTGGAAGCCAACATCCATGCATTCATTCGTGAGATACCGGCCGATATGTGTGAAAGAGTATGCCAAAATTGGACTCAGCGGATGGGCTACCTGAAACGCAGCTGCGGTCAACATTTGCATGAAATTATCTTTAAACAATAAATTGCAAGGTTCAAACTATCGATTCAAATAAATATTTCATTCATTTTTTCGAATTTTTTGTGTTTTTTTTTTTAAAAAAAAGTTCTAAACCTCTTAAAAAATCACCCGGTATTATTTTTCTACTTTTAAAATCATTTTGAACTTTACATAACTACAATATTGAATTTACGGTGTTGTATTTAGTGAAAAAAAAAATCCTCAAATATACAATAATTCTTCCTATATACATATATTAATAGTTCCTACTCGGAACTCATGACATAATTATGCAGATTGATTGATTCGCCAAATTCTTTTATTTGATGGCGGTATCAATGGGGTCACGTATAAATCTTAATAATTGCCTAACAAGATTTAATTGCTAATCAATTAATTAATTAATTAGAACCTTCTACTCTGGAACTAAAAATGCTTTAAAAACGCATTAACATATCACCCGGGTATCAAGAGCAATAATACTTATTGCTGAAATACCTGCTACTACTGCCACACGGTAATACCTACTGACATCCGAAGGAACCGATTTTGACAGATGTATATCTGTATACCAATCACGACTAGATTCAGTATTTCGTCTGAAAATAACTAAACAATAAACTGAAACTTTCGTCACTCGAACTCATTTTAATATTTAATTTGCGATTTTTTTTTTGGGAACTACAAAAGTGATTTTGACATTTAGTGTTGTTTGATAACAACTTTGATGGAAATTGTAGTAGATTGAAAGAAAGTGCGAAGGTTACTTAATGAATAGGTGATATCGTTTATTAGTAGGATTCTGTTAAAGCTCACTACTATATTTTAACCTTGCAATTAGCTAGTAGTCGACATTTGTGTCTGATTATTAGTAAGACCCACTGTAAATTGGACATTGACTATTTTAGAATTTAGAAAGTGTAAAATTGTTTTATTGCTTACAATCATATCTCGTTGAACGATTTGAAATGAATTTCCATTTAAAATTTCGAACAGAGATTGAATTATCTGGTAAAAAAAATTAAATATGCCAAATGCCATTTCGGATTCGGAAAAAGCATCCGAATAAGTAACAAAAAGTGGACATAGACCAATTTCGCTTTCCGCTCACTTTACAATCCTGCAAAAACCAATTAAAATTGTCGGTAGTCAAATAAGTAGTTCATCGATACCAATCGAAATAGCTTTCAGTAGTCAAACGCTAACTTTGTGCATAATTTAAAGAACAATATTAAATCAGAGTATTCTTATTTTCTAAACATATTACCGCAAAACCTAATTCTTTCGTACACACCCAACACTAAATACAAACACTTCTGATGTGTTTACAGTAAGTATTTTTATACGTACATATGAAAGCAAAATTTTGGGTGGATGTTTATCCTTAAGATCAGCGTTTTCACATTAGAAAGTATCCTATCGGAAATTATATTACATACAGGAACAGAAGGGTTAAAGTTCAGCATTCGTCTTGATTTGTCGCGTGCACAAATGATAATGTTTTCATAAATGATTGCTTGACATATTACATTAAAGCCTTATTTATGGAAGGAAAAAAAGTTAAAGCTGAAAAAAACTACATATATCTATAGTTTAAAAATTCGCGGATTTTAATGAGAATAGCTGAAAAAGGTAGGATTGTTGCTATCAGATCGTTTCTTGATTTTTCAGCACTTCACTTTCACTTCACCTAAATAAAATTTAGTATGTCCTTTTTAAGAATTAATGAAAATCTTTTAAGCAACAACCCAACCCCTAATACAATTGTAGACATAAATGATGAACATTTTGTTTGTAATTCAAATAAGCGCAATTCTTTTGTTGCAATTTTTTTTTGTTGTACTTGAGAATATGCGTAGTTTGCGGAAAATATCGATTTGTTAGTGTGCAATCTGGAAGCGCTTGTGTTCTTACCTGATTTGAAATTTGTAAGTAAGGTATGGATTTTTGAGTGCGAAAACGATGATTATCATATTCCGGGTTATAAATTGCATATTAACCCTAATGCTGCAGGTGGAGTAGGAGTTTTTGTTAGTGATTACCTGTATTCTGGTAACTATAAAGAACTATGAAGTAAATTGTCTTAATTTGTTGAGCGCGGATGTAATTGAATTGTCTTGCAAGTTATGTGATACATTTAAATTTGTTTGTGTGTACAACTTGCATCTTTTTGATATTCAAGTATTTTTGAATGGATTTTTGTTGCTCGTAAGGAGTGGCTAATCTTATTTTCCTGCGTGATTTTAATATAGACATTTTAACTCCCAGTACTCTATCTGATCTTTATCTTCCTAAATTGGCTGATCATGGTCTATGTTGTATTGACCATGTATTTGGACGTTTTTTTTTAAATTATTTATAAACGAATGAGCTGGTATTAATTTGTATCTCCATATTACTGACCACTGGCATGACTGGTATTTTCTTCAGTACACTAAATACTAAGAAACCTGCGAAATATATTTCGTCGCCTAAGGTAACGAAAGTAAACTTCGACCTGTTAAACATTGAACTACGCTCCGAAACCTGCGAGGAAATTTATGAGAAAAGTAATGCTGCTTCTAAGGCTAGTGAGTCTCCTACTTACTGTAATGGGTACGCTAGGTCTCATTTAGTCAACGACATTGTCTTTTAAGGCCTTAAAAATTAGATTTTCTTAAAAACAGCACCTACGATTTTGATGTAATTTCGAACATCACATTTAATATAATTGTTCACAATACAAAATATTATCAAAATCGTTAGAACCGTTTTGGAGAAAACGAATTTAATTTAAATTTAAGAAAATCGTTATATGAAAAAAAAATTATTTCAGTAGTATGCAAACTTGTTCGAATTAATAGTATTTAAAACAGTAAAAAAAATTTGAAGTTCGCTTTGTTAGTTTTCGATATATTGGCGGTTTTAAAAATTACCCTTAATCGAATTTTTTTCCAAAATCTCAGTAAGCTGTATTTTTGGCCCTATGCCAAGTAGCCTTAGTACAAAAAAGACCAAAACTTTTCGATAAAAATAGTGATAAGTGAATTTCACCAAAAAAATGTATGGCAGCTACCGTTATTTCAAACGATAAAGCAAAATATAAAAAGATGCCCCGAGATGTAACCCACAAAATCGTATACACGAACTTTGAAGCAAATCCGTCGAACAGTTTCGCCGTACGGTACCCAGAAAGACAGACAGGCAGACAGACAGACCGACGGACGGCATTGGCGGACCCACTTTTTTGGACTTCTCTATAGTCGTAATGTCATCCCTCATACTCAGTTGGAGTTCGAAATTTCCGCACGATCGCAATAACTTTCTCTTTAGTATACTAATTATATATTGTGCCGGGCTTTTTGTAGACATTACCAAAGCTTTTGATATGGTCAACCACAAAGTTCTAATGAGGAAATTGCACTGCGCAGGATTTCGTGATTTTATGCATAACTTGTTTGAGTCCTACCGAAAGGATAGAATATGTAACTCAGTTAGCAGTCCAGAAATAATGAACTTAGGTGTGCCTCAGGGGTCAGTCCTTGGTCCCATACTGTTCCTGGTTTACATCAACTCTTTGTTTAGCCAACCATTTAATGCCATCAGCTTTTGCAGATGATCTCGGCATTGTATACCGCTCGAATAGTCCTCTGAACTTATGCGCGGATATAAATCATGATGTTCACCTCCTGGGATTATGGTTTTCGGAACATAAACTAGTTTCAGCAATAAAACAAAGTTAATGCACTTCAGCCTTAATATGCAAGAGTCCTCTAGCTTTGAAATTTTCTTTCACGCAAACAATTGCGAAGGGTCAAATGTGTCAAATTGTGTATGTAGTAAGGAAGCCACAAGTTCAATGTTATTTAGCCAGGCATCTTGCAACACACGCTGTTTCAAAATTGAAGCAGTGAAGCAGTTGGTCTATACATATTGCGATTCTGAAAAAATATTTACGATCTACAGTACAAAGCTTTTATCGTCTAAAACATTTTCCCGACAAAAAAAACCTTAACAACAGTATATTATGGATTATTTCAATCAAAATTACAGTACGGAATAAATTGCTGGGGTTGGGCTTACCAAACAAAGATTGAATCGTTGGTAGTTTTGCAAAAGTGTGTTATAAGAAGAGTATGTAATTTAGCTCCTTCTATAGATTTTTTCAAAGCATTGAAAATTTTTCTGTTAATTCAATGTTAATTTATGTATAAATTTATAAAATGTTATTCTTAAAAAAATAATTAAACAGTTCACCCCACACTTCCAAGTTATATTCTTATGAAGTGACATTATCACTATTTATTTCTTTACAAATACTAATGTCACTACTTATTCTTATTTTCAATATTGTTATGGTAGACTAACAATAAGTAAATACAAAATTTGTTAAAACAAGAATAATGAGTAATGAATATATATAAAAAAAGGAAAATAAAATAAAATTTGTGTGGCTTTTTCTTATTCCTTTGATCCTTTGTGATAAAGTCCTTCAAAATTTTCAAATTAAAATAAACTACTGCAAACCCTGCAACCGTATGTTTAAGGAAATTACATCCCAAAAACAAAACTTTTGCTCGCAAAAAAACACTGACAAAAGTTCGGCAAAAAAAATAACCTCTGTTCGAATTGTTATTTTTTTTTATTTAGAAAAACAGCAACTATGCAATTATAAATAAACATACAACAAATTTATGTTCCATATATCTTGTGTGTAGGAGAATGGGTTGTAAATTTTTATATATACGTATAGTTCCTTTATAAATATATACTTCATTCATTTATATGATAGGAAGTTATTACATCACGAGCGGTCGATATCCACCTAGACAGCAGACAGACGTTGACGACAAAAACGAGAAAGACCCAAACAACGCACCGAATCGGAAATGGAACGTACATACATACACCCACACCGGAAACTAACCTTCGTCCGA
This sequence comes from Ferdinandea cuprea, assembly GCA_963576555.1. NCBI lineage: Eukaryota > Metazoa > Arthropoda > Insecta > Diptera > Syrphidae > Ferdinandea > Ferdinandea cuprea. Next base: position 13,536,019 of record OY754962.1, on the reverse strand, counting down.
AAGTTAAAGTTTCACCAACAACATGTATGTACATACATAATAACATGTGGTGTGTATTGACGGCAATATAAAAAAAAACACATCCAGACTCCAAAAAAAATTGAAGCCTATTCCTTTTCCCTCTTGCCATAGTATTAACTCCTGGAATGGTCGAAAGTTCGATGTCCTTCAGACATTTGATATGTCTACACACAAATGCATGTAGCTATGTTACTATGGGTATACCTTTTTTTATTTTTATTTATTTTATTTCGAGTAGGGGAGTAAGAGAAGGTTAAAGGCCATATGCCAGCCAGCGCGTGTGTTTTTTATCCTAACATACAATTAGGCGGGAATCGGCTGGTTCGAAATGTGGGTCAGTTTTACCGTCATTCCACCCTCCCCAAATAACCTACATATCAATGTCCTTCCAAAGGTTTTGCTAAAGTACGTACTAACGTGAGAAGAGATTTTATTTTCTTCAAATAGGTCGCATGGTGGTGGGCGGGTAACACGAAATTTCTCCATTGATACTAGAAAAGAAAAGAAAAAAAAAACACAAGGTTAAAAGAAAATGTGTTTTGATTATTATTACATATGAACCTACATGAATGTAGGTAGGTATTTTCTTTGCAGTTCAAGCGAAGCTATGGGTACAAATAGATGATTATCAATATTAGCCAAACAAAAAAACATTGTACGTATAGTGAGAGCTTCGATTGTTCCTACATTTTTAAGTCTATTAAAGCAATGTGTGACTAAGCTTCGTGGGTACTTTTTAATTAATTTTTTTTTAGCAACTAATAATACAAATAAGACATTGATGGTACATTGATTGATTGATCGTACTACAAAGTGTTGACAATAACTTACGTGTTATTTGTTTCAAAATACCCCAAGACTTAAGTCACGCTTTACATTGCGTTCGGGTTGGTTTGTTGTCCTTGCGTGCAAAATATAACTTCAGTTTTATCAGCAAAACATTTAAAGTGTAAATTCCTGGTTGATGGCTATTTAAACAAAAGAGCCCGTCATGATCTCTGGTATGCCCATGTGGCATGTGACCAGACATCAGCTCAGTAGTAGCACCCCAACTACCACCATTCATATTAATCATCATACAAAGTATGTATTTAATTCACCGTACTTGTACATGCCATGACGTAGCGGCTGATATAACTATACACTGCTGCTGATGGTCTATTCGCTCCTGTATTTCATAATAATTATGATGTGCTAATACACGTGTTTTACAAGTCGGATTCGAGTGAGGCAGAGACTAACGAAGTTTAATGGAAACGACTCGTGAATGGAAATATTTCGATATGAGATCTGCATGCGATCTTGGGAATGCGTAAGTCGCACGCCATCCACCAATGTTGTGGCCGAAACGTAGTATATGCACTGTACGTGTACACCCAGCTTGCAGCAACTTCTTCCTTTATACTTAATAAAATTTGTATTTCGCATAAAAGATACATAGTTAAATCTCGAACATTTAATAGATAACTAAAGTCATTGCCAAAATTTCTTTAAAAAAATCTGTTTAAAATCTACACCAATCTGTAGTTTTCTTTCATTTGGGTCAAAAAATATATCTTCGCACACACAATTGTTGGAGAAGCTAGTTTTGTCACTTCGGAACAGCTTCATTACCTGAGTATGAATGGCAAAGTAAATCATCAGAGAATATCAATCAATAGCCGAAATATTAGAGCTTACAATATTAATAAATTAAATGTAAAATGATTTAAGAATAACTAATAAGTAAAACTGTTCATCATTTTTACTCACAAGACGGTTGTCACGTCTGTACTTTGTTTAAGGAAAGCAAACGATCAGTTCAAAAGATAAAATTAAATCTTGAAGATAGGGCGTTCTTTAAATCGGCTTGCAAATTCGACGCTAAATATAAGTTTTTAAGGTTAAATTCGAGTCTAATCAAACAATTTGATGCAAACAATATAAAATAATATTTGCATTAGATCTCGCTTTGAAAAATTTTGAACCCCCTACACACAATGCTTTAATTGCTTTAATTTTTCGGTTCTACCTAGAAATACTTTGCTTATTTTTTACAAACCCAAACTTACGAATCAATTTACATAAAGTTAAAAATTTAAATTTTAAAATATGGTCTCATTGGTCTTTTCTCTACGTTTACTCTGTATCCGAACATGAATCTAAAGCTTAACATACAAAAAAACCTTACAGCGCTGCAGTCATAGGCAAAAGGGGTCACGAGGTATAGCTAGCTAATAAGTAATAATTAAAAGAGTCTCAAGAGACTCTGTATATTTAGCGCGTGGATAGAGCATGCCTAGTCATTTGTTGTTAAAATGATAACATAACACAAACTGAGTTGTGAACAGTCATTGAACGCATGCGCGTGTGTCTTTGAAAATGAGGTGTGTTATGGTAATTTGCTGATATTTTCATTTAAAGATGGTAGAAAACCCCTTTTTTATTGATAGTCAGAAATGAATGGAATAAATATAATATAAAAATAACAATTAAATATGATAAAAAAAGAGTGGGCTGTAGAGATTATTTATAATACAAAATTCATTTAAGTACACTCAGAGAAAAATTGTCTTATCCGACTTAGGTATACAATTTTGTATGGAAAATAACAGAATCTTAGCCTCGAAATAAGCTATTTACTCTTGACGTAAGTAGTAGGAAATATGTAAAGTTTACTTGAAATTCTAAGAAGAATTACCCAAGAAAATACATATGGTATTTTTGCTAGAAGGAAAGGTAACTTTGCCTTATAACTAAGCAGAAATAAAATGACGTAAGATCTACCATAATATTTTGCTCTGAGTGTATATTATTCAATTGAAAATATTTACTGACGAGAAGGCTTTTTTCAGCAAAATATAATCAATATTGATATATCTTGATGTCTTTAATTTTTTTACACGCATGGTTGGCATCTCAAATGTGCATCACAATATACCTCCAAAACGAAGAACAATTTCGGCCGGCTGTTTGGCAGAATAAGGCAATGAGCTTGAACGAAGGAGACCAACAATCCCGCCCACTCGACCTTGACGAAGTGAAGATATCTAAGCTGAAAATCTAACAAAACTGCTGAGCTGACGTCATAGCTGCCGAGTTGTTGAAAGCATCAGTCGATGACTTGGCAAGAAGCATGATCCAACTCACCTGCAAAATATGTTCATAGAAAAATGATGATCTCTGAAGTGCGCCAACTACAGAGGTATCAGTCGCCTTAACACTGCTATCAGATCTTTTCTGTGTTTTGTGTGAACGTCTAAGGCGGTGCGGGAACAACCTGATTGGTCCATAGCAGTTTGGGATTAATTTCATGGCCGCATAAGGCAGCATTTATTATATGAGTTGTATACAGCAATGTCTAGTTTTTGAATCCCTGCCGCAGACATTTTTTATAACTTCGAGGTAGTTAAGGACTTTGTCTACCTAGCGTTAGCCAAGGAAAGAGTTTTCGCGAGCGGTATTATTTGCTTCACTTATTCCATCTTTGCATTTATTGCGCCAAATTAAATGTATTTTTGAGTTTGGCGTAATGTGTGTAGTACATTTGTTTATCTTTGAACTGAGAATGATATAACATTGTAAACGTTGAATGTATTCTGAAGGAAGCATACAAACAAAACCATCAATATGAACAAAAACACAAAAGGAAAGGCTGAAATAAAATTCTATACAGCATCTTCTTAAGGTTTTTTTCTTTGGGCATATAGGGATATGGATATGGTATCACACTGTTCACCCCAAGTGGACTGTAGACCTTCCTTATGTTTTGTTAAGGAATTAGGTATAAATCTATAAACGTATAATACACTTAAATATTGCTTTGTTAAATAAAATTTCAAAATACATAACTAAATCTGTTTAAACTAAACTCAAGGTATCACGTTGGTTGGTATTGGTTCTTAATGGAGTTTTCCGACTTTGCTGATCATATTTAATTACATTACCGTTACATTACCACTTTTCTCAAAACATTTACGTAATACAAAGTTACTGTTTTCAAAAAATTCATACTAAATTTCTTACTGAAATAACCTATAAAAGTAATTACATTTTGATGGATTAAATTTTTTTAAGAAAATGCATTTGAAATGAAAAGCTTAAGCTGAGTGCAGTGGCTTAGTAGTTAAGTGCGTTGGACTACTAAGCGAGAGGTCGCAGGTGCAAGTCCCGACATGTACCACCTGCAAGTTCTTATTCGCTGCCCCAGCTCTTGACCACAAACTGCCATATTAATTGCCTTTCGGGATCAGCATTATACTGTAGGTATATCTCCGCACACAAGCAGCTAGGTTGTGGGTATATATGGGTGGTTTACGCTTAATATTTATTTTATTTCTTAAGGTCATAACAATTCCACGGTTGTGGAGCCTATCCTAGGGTTATTTTAATTTTGACACATAGTTTGTAACACACCTTACTATTCGGCGTGGACCCCTAAGGGTATATACATACATATGTTTATGATCAGGGCCAAAACCTAAGATTATTCAGCAATATCCGTCCATCCCTATCATCTTTTGAGCTTGGAATATGAAATTTGGAATGTATACTACCTAGGGTTCCGAAATGGTAGAGTATTAAAAAAATTTAAATACGCCCAATGCTACTCCCACAATTTAAAAAAACTGTTTTAAAGTTGAAGTTTGAGAGATATAGGGTTAAAACCTTACCAAAATATGTAGACACTGAACTCCTTCATAAGTTTGCCGTACAAAGGTTTTGGTAACGCTCACTTTTGTTTTTCTTTATAAATTTTAAAGAATGAAATAAAATGTCATCCACCATGTTCTTAATGCATTATTCTTTGGGGCTTATATGGATATGGATAGAGTATCATACTGTTTGCACAAGCGGACTGTAGCCGTTCCTTATGTTTTGTACTGTTTTTCTAAACTGAGTAATAACCTTTGAAAGATAGTGGGCTCTTATGGTGCGTGTCCATTTGAGAGTGCTCTCAAAAGTCTCTCCGTTTGAAATTGAACTCTTGAGATATTTTTGATATAGTTTTTAGAGTAAATTTTCTGAGAGCACTCTCAGACCGCGATCGAGATGTTTGGAAGTTTTATACCATAAGATAAAAATAACATGTTAGGATAAAATGACCCGTATAGAAACCGGTAGAGATGAGCAAGAAGCATTTAAGTAGATTCACGGTCTAAGTAATAGTTATGAAAAACTATTACTGCAGACTGCTAAACGCTTTCAGGCAGAGCGAACCATTCAACATTGACATCCACAATGCAGCTCAAGAATTCCGGCCACCCAACCAAAATAAAGTGGGGAGAGCAAAGCAACATCTAAACTGAAGTCGAACAAGATTGCCACGCCGGACGGCATAGTCACAATCTGATTGGACCCTATTAGTACGGTTTTAGGCTCGGTTAGTTCACCAATTGACCAACTATTCACACTACGGCAGATCCTTGAGAAAACCCAAGAAGTCCGGATCGATACTCGCCACCTTTTTATTGATTTTAAAGCTGTTGATATTACAGTTAAATCGTGCTGTACAGAGCCATGTCTATTTTTGACATACCTGCCAAACTCGTCCGTTTGTGCAGGATGACAATGTTACCTCTGCTGCATCAAGGTCGGGGACGACGTAACCGATATCTTTGATATCAAAAAAGGATTTAGGCAAGGCGACGCGCTGTCATGTGATTTCTTTTAAATAATACTTGAAAAAATTATGAAAAACTTACAAGCCAACGTACACAAGGTATGATCTTTCTAAAGTTTGTTCATTTACCTGTATACGCCGATGATATTGATATTATTGGTCGAAAGCAGCAAGCTCTCACAGGTGCGAACATAATAAGAGAAGCGGAAGAATTCACTGCAACGCCTCTTCCGAACGTCTGACAAACAACAAAGAGTAATAAGTTATGGTGAGCTTCTCAAAAATAAATTGGCGTTCGGAATCGGCATTAAACTTTAGGTCTCTTCTATTAGTGTCAAAACAATTTATCTTCGCACCCACAATGGTTGGAGAAGCTAGGTCTTAGATATAATATTTATTTTGATCACGTTGACAAGGAAACCCAAATTGTATACCTATTCATCCTTTCATTTTACTATTGAATTTGTGTACCTGTTTACATTTTCATTCATTCGTATCCCATCAATAAAATGTTCAATGTCTATTGAACTATATACACACATAGGTACGCACATAATTGTACATATTTCTATTTAATGGGAAACAACACCATTTACTTGTGCCCTTTTAATTAGTAGGAAATTGGAATATTAAACCTAACTATTTATATTCCCATGTACATACATATACTTACGTAGAATAATAATTAAATGTTCTCCAGGCAATTTCACCTGCAATATATGTAGGTACCTCGTTGCATTTTATAAATTCTAAAATTGAAATTAACTGCTGCAAGACTTATTCATAGCAACTTCAATTACCTACTTGTTTAATTTTTCGTCTCTTAGCTAACAGTTTGGTATGCCGACGACTTGACGACAACGAAATGTATTTGAGCTGCACATTATTACTGAGCACCATGTTTACGAAAATCTTGAACATATCGGTCAAAATAAAACAGCATTCTATTAAGGCCTACGAAGTCCCTATCCGTATTTATCCCTATTTAAATATAGGTAAAGGTAGGTATGAAAAATATCAGTTGATCTCTCATCTTGACACCCAAGAGGAACCACCTATCAAATTAATCATTTTGTTTCCAGTTGCACACATAAAATATGAACTACCAATGTAGGCAGGTAGGTATCACGAAGGAAAAGTGTGAAGAGAACCTATAAAACAGTAAAGAAAATCATTTAAAGACAACAAAGTAATAGGAATCGTTCGTTGTGTAGGCAGAAATCCGTTTCCTAAGTTTATTTTATCGCTTTAACCGATAAAAGTAATTTATTTATTTTTGAATTCTCACCTTTCTTGTATTTGTTTGTACACATATGTATGATCTGTCCATAGTTTCGAAAATGTTTCCCCTTGCTTTTCTTTATCTCTTATGAAATTAAACAAAAAAAAAAGTCCCAAAGGATCACGTACAAACTAATGATTGATAAATCACAACGACCACTTAGATAGCTAGACAGAAAAAAAAATGAATTGATAACATACAATACACATATGATATAGATTTATGTATCTTTTAAACATCGGCATCAGATATACATACATATATAATATGTCCCCCTACGCATGCAAATTCCAGACGAACGTATGATGCTAATGAAACTCGAATAAGAGAATAAAGAAAACAAGTTTCGTCGAAGGTACTCATTCTGTCTTGTCATATATATATAATCAGTCGGAATCTACACTTTACGGTGGTCTCCCAGCTGCCTGCATGGCACAGAGCCAACAACTCAGCAAAAGTCACACACAAAAGATCCCCATTCATTCATCATGACCAAAATGATGATAATTATGTATTTAAAATCTTTTGCCTCAATTTTTTTTCATTTTCATTTGTGTTATGAGAACTCTAATGTAGTGAAGAAGCAGCGATTTGACGAAAGTTATGCGGGAAACAGGAAGCGCTTTGATTATCATCACAAGAGGGTGGAGGTGTCGATTTGGTGAAACGTGCGACCGAATCAAGACTCTTCGCTAACGGTATTACTTAATTTAAATTGCATTTATTGGGTTTAGGCTTTGTAAATAGTTTAAGAGGCTATATAAAACAAAAGTAAACAAAACATGAGGAACGCTCTTTGCGAAATTATGTTGAATGTGTTGGTTAGCTTAAGATGGGGAGAATTAATGAATCAGAAACAAATGATATGTATTATAGAGCTAATGAGCGTTTATATCTCTTCAATATATAATACCACCGCTTTTTTAAAAGCTATCACAACACTTTTGATGATCCATTTTGTCGAATGTTGACAACATAATAATCAAACAAATACATACATATATTAGTACCTAGTAATGGCACTTCGCTTAAAACGCATTAATCATGTTTTTAACTGATAATAGGGTAAAGGCACTAGATACAGGATACAGTTCTAGTATCGGACACTATGACGTTTATTTTAAATAAATAAATTAAACGTCTTTTAATGTGGGTAGGTCTAAGGGGACCGTAGTAGATGTTGTTTTGTGTCTGAAAATATTAGTTAAAATGTTAATAATTTTAAAACTATATATTTACTAATAGTAATGCAAAATGATTTGTTCTTAATAAAATATATAACACGAATTATCCCACTGTACAGTATAATTAAAAAAATTTTAGTTCCGAAAAGAAAACATTTATTTAAATCCTTTTTTAAATCTTCACACTGAAATATAACTAGGCTGATGTATTTAAATATATCATAATATATAAAGCAAAACAATGTCGAGGAAAATGTACTTAATTACTAAACCATATCTAATAATAAGTTAGAAAAACATAATATGTAAATATGTAAGAGTTACAAATCGTAATTTTCATCTGCTTTGACAATTTCAACTCTTCATGATACTTTTACACGCATTGCATTTTGATATACCGCATATGGTACAGTGGGTACAGTGTGAATAGCGATGGAGATGACAATCATTCAGAAATACCAATTTTACCACCATTACTGGAGGGTGACGTAACAGATGAAAATTCGGGAGAGGAAAATGTGGTTTGTGTATACAATTTACCTCGTAACCAGCTAGTGGCAGAAGTTATCTTACGTCCAGGTAGCTTTGATGAAGAGGATGAAATCCCAATTTCTTCCTTTGTCCTCCAAATTATTATCATCAACGCCTAAAAACAGAGAATTTTCATTTGGATCGCTAGTAGTTCTAAACTTTTGTCATGCAGTGATTGGACGAGGCTTAAATGTTAACTTTCACTTATTTTTCGACAATTTTTTTTCTTCTCGAACTCTTTCAAGAAATAAACTATAAGAGATAATCGTTTAAAAAATTGTTCTTTGCGTGGATCTGACAAAGCTCTAAAACAAAAAGGGCGAGGTGCTTATAGCTATGAATTCTGTTTAGAACTCTATGCTGTTGTTTGTAAATGGAACGACAACAACATGGTTAACATGATATCGAACTATGTTCCAGTTTATCCAACGAATGTAGTGAAAAAATACTCCCGCGCTCAAAAAAAAAAGAAGAAATATCAGTTTCTCAGCCAAAACTCATTAGAATCTACAATACAAATATGGGAGGCGTCGATAGGTCTAAGATATCGGTCTTTTTCCTATTGCTTTAAAGCGAAAAAATGGTACTATCCACTGTTTTCTCATTGCATTGATATGACAATTTCAAATGCATGTCAGCTTCATAAATATAATAATGGTATACTGGACAATGTGGGGTTTAAAGGCAACGTATGGAAAAAAAACAGGCCACGAAATTGTAGAGCAAGAAAAACGAACTAGATGTCGTCTTTGCCATAAACAAGCGGCTACTCTTTGTGAGAAATGTGGCGTTGCCATACACGTGCGTTGTTTCAAAGCTTATCACACAAGGTAATAATTTATTATTTTGATGTATCTATCCATCATTTTAATATATCTCTATAAAATACATACCCATAAATGTAATATCTAAAAAAAACTTACCCTATATCAAATGAAAATTAAAAGTTGCATCATGTATTTATATTTGGTTATGGTAGTATATTATCCCACTTTACCATATAGGCTACACTTCATCCCCAAGAAATGGTTCAGTATCCCAAAAACTTTATTCTGTATGCAATTTGTATAATAGCAGCTGGTATAATTTAATACTCTTATACACAATACAAAATATTCTCATATTTTAATTTTGATATCTGCGGATACTAAAATAATAGCATCCAGACACTACAGTTTACCTTCCGGATACTAGCGCAAATTGCATTTTTTTCACAAATACGATTTGAAACTGATGGTGCTGAGAAATTTGTCCGCTTGCAAAAAAAAGTTACTTTACTTAAGAAATAACTTGATATTGCAAACCTATTATAAAATTACCTGAGATTTACGTTAGCTCTGCCTCATTTGTATGGCGATTTTCACGTATTCATATATATTTTATTCTCCATTAAATTGTACAATTTCAGGTTATCATGATCAGTGGTTTTGGACTTACCTGATCTTAAGGAATATATACACGTGTTTTTGAATAAATCCCTTTTAAATAGCTGAGGGTTATTATCCACGACAATTCCACATTCGTATTGTACGGTTAAGAAACGAATCCTTGTATTTCACTGTCCATCCAAATATAGGCTTAAGGGTTAACTGATGTGCATTCTTAGCATAGCGAGTATTTCGGTTGACCTGCTGTAGGGGTGGAATGCAACTGGCTATTGCATTTGAGCACTTGTGGTGGAAGTAGCGATAAATCAACGATAGGCAGGATACATTGCGACGATGACTAAGAGAGTCTAGCGATCTTGCAATGCCTCAACCGCCAATAAGTTTAATAGCACGTTTTTGAATCCTATCTAGTAGCGCCAAATGTGTAATTGGTGCACCAGAGCAGATATAAGCATTATACTCAAGTCTGGGGCGAATAAACTCTAGCCAGATCAGAAGGGGTGAAATATTTCTTGCATCGCTTGAGGAAGCCTAGGCATTACGCAGAGTTCTTGGCGATGTCGAATATGTGGTCATTCCAACGAAGTTTGTCATAAACGCACATACTGAGGATGGAAAGCCTTTTGGTTTCATCAATGCAAGTGCCATCCATGGGTAATGGCAGAGTATTGGGGTTTCGCTTTAGTGACAGTAGACGGCATTGTGTTTTGGAAGCTTTAAATTCTACTCTATTGGTCTTAAACCATTTAAGGATGCTGTCAAGGTCACAATTTAATTAGCTTAGCATTCATTGCCGTTCCAGTTCCACGTCTGAAGATGAGGGGCGTGTGCAAAGCTAAAGGTACTGTCAACAGCGAAGGAATGGATTAGATTAGAAGTGACAGACAGGGGATCATTGATGAAAACGAGAAAGAGAGTCGGAGACTAAACGGAGCCTTGGGGGACACCATTTATTTGGTGAGTTGTAGACTTGAAACCGTCCAAAACTGCTTGTAATGAACGGTCCGAAAGGTAATTTATAATCCATTGAACAAGGTGATCATTGATCCCAAATGCATGAATTTTCGACAAGAGAGCTTGATGCCAAACTCTGACAAATGCATTTGAAGTATCAAGCGCAAGCATCTTGCTTTTACCACCATGGTGAATAGATTGGTTCCACTTTTCGGTTAAATAGGTCATCAAATCACCAGTGGACCTGTTGCTGCGAAAACCGTACTGCCGGACATTAAGAAGTTTTCGGGATTCGAGACATTTCATAAGCTGACGGTTTATCAGCGTTTCCATGACCTTGGAGAGAAGGGAAGTAAGTGCAATTGGTTGGTAGGAGGAGGAAGAGGAAGATTCGATTTCCATCTTCTCGGGGTAATGCTTTTTTTGTACTGTTTGATGTTCAGTTGATTTTTTTGCGAGTAGAGGGATGAAAATCGTCGAGAGGCACCACATGCGATCTTTGCGATATTGTAGGCCTTCAATCCACTAAAAATACCCGGAGAAGGAATGACTTATACCATCCTTTAAATAATCGCACATAATTTTTAAACCAATCATTTATTTATGTATAGTTAATACTTAGAAGACTTTTATAGATATTATTAGATATTTTTTTTAAGTATGGAAAATATAACAATAGGTTTGTTACCGTACACAACAAAGAAATATGATATAATACCATTTTTTTATGATTGGATGATCAGATTTATCACACCTCGTTAAAAACGTACTTTTAAGTTTTCGTATTATTCAATATTCCCTCTTATATGTAGTTGTGAAGTTGGATAGTGCGATGAAAGATCTAGCATAATTTTTTGAATCTTGTTTTGCGAAAATTGCATTTTTTTAATGTGACATTTTGCACATTTTCCCCACACCTGTTTAAAAAAAGTGCTTGAAAAACAACCTTATGTATAATTGTTTTTTTTATTTTCTACTGACAACCATGATTTTCTATTAATAAACATGTATAAGGTCTTAATAGCAATATTTACTTTTTCGAGTGTATTTCTGATATGTGCATTAAAAGTTAACTTTGTGTCCAAATAAATACCGAAATATCTTACACAAGGCTGCCAATTTATGTAAGCACCGTTTACTCTTAGTTGATTGCAGGGAAGAAAATGGTGAAAAAAATTACTTGAATCTTATCCGCATTAAGTTTTATTTTCCATTTATTGTAGTAGCTATTCCATCGCGTTGTTTAAGTTCATCTCAACACATTTTGCGAACTTATGCTAGAAACAGAGTGCAGTATTATCTGCATAGATAAGGTGCTTTTGGTTAATCCGCTATATACAAATTGTACAGGATGGGCCCAAGTACTGGACCTTAGCATTTTGTAAATAAAGCCATTATGCCAAACTGAATCGAATGCTTTGTCGATGTCAAGCAAAAGCATTCCTGTTGATTTTCCTACAGCTCTATTTTGCTTAACGTGGTTACAAATTCTAAGAACTTGGTGTGGTGTACTGTGAAATCTCCTGAAGCCTAATTGCTCATTAGGATAAATACTGTGGTCAAATACAAACAGAAGCATTTTTTTCCTTTAGTACTTTTTCGTATTCTTTGCTAATGCTGCTTAAAAGACTGACTGGCCGGTAGCACTCTGCATTAAATTCCGGCTTATCACTCTTAAGAATAGACATAATTTTTGCTACTCTCCAAAGTGAAGGAAAATACATGGTTTTAATGCAACAGTTTATAATAAAGTTAAGGTATTTAAGCCCAATGTTTAGTAAATTTTGTAGATACAAATTTCTTTTCCCATAAAGACCACTTGCTTTCTTCACTTTAAGACTTTTGACAATATACATATTCAATATCATCTACGTAACCTTCCACAGTGAGTATCCTGTACTTACATCGTTTGTCAAGTTGTTAATGAATCGGTCCACTGACCAATTTAGGAGTTCTTCTTTTGTTTAAAAGTATACAACTTTCCAAAGCACTCTAAATTAAATATTCGAATATCTCAAAATCAATAAGATGTAACTTAATGAGTTCTCGCAAAAAACCAACGATATGTAGGTACATAAATTAGTTATTAAGATTCTGACTGGACAATTGGATTACTATTTATAAAAGAACTCCTAAATTATATTTCAATTGATAATTATAGCCTTCTAAACAAATATGTTCATTAAATCCTTTAATCAGGTTTTCCTTTATTATTGATAAGTTTTGTACTCAATCCTAACATATCGATTTAAATATACGATGTATATAAAAGAGAAACACATGTACACAAGCAACTGTCTTCTTTTTTTTAAAAAAAAAACTTACAAAAAATCAGCGCCTCTCTGGTGTGGGTTTTTAAAATTTGTTTCCAGTTTTCACACCTGTATTTACATATCTCATAATCTTTATCAACATTTCAATACGTCCTGTTCCCTTTTCCACAAAAATATATAGATAAGAAATGAGCTACCCGCGCATAACTGATATGTGAATTGAAAAAATCCAATAATCTGCAAGTTTATAGTCGAAATTATTCCTGTGATAACATAATGAATAACAGAATTCAAAACCTTCATATTCTCATAAACACTTTAAACAATTCTTTGATGAAGGATATGTATCAAAAAAAGGAAAATATAACACGTTTAACAAAGCAAAGCAACAATATGACCAAAGACAACTGGTTATTCGTAATATGAACGCAAATCCCTAGTACGTTGTGATTTTAATTTAAAAACATAATATAGATAGGTACAACGCATTACAACCTATTATACAGGGTGTTACCGACTTAATGTTTAATAATAGACGTTATGATTTATGTGCATCTTTCAAGAAAAAATCGTCGTTCCACAGTAGGTTCTATTTCCTATTTTCACCTCAATTACTGTGAATTTAAGGAAAGTCATACTTCGGTGTACTCTGACCCACATTAGTTGGAACTTTATGTAGGTTTTTATTTTTAGAATGAAACACATATTTCGAAAGGCTACAGTCGGCTTGGGGCGAACGGTATCATACCCTATAGGTTCCTCCGCCCGTCAGCAAGGGAGCTGAAATTTGGAGCATATACTCTCTAGGGTCCCGAAATGGTAGATAGTTTTTATACGCCCAATACCACGCCTACAATTAAGAAAAAAACAGTTTCAAGCCGAAAGTTGATAGAATAAAGCACTAAGACCTTCACAAAATATCTAGACCGTGACGTCCTTAACAAAATCATTTGTTTAACCACGCCTACTTTTTGGGGCTGTTTACTAACAAAATGTTATTTTCTTCGAAAATTTTTTCTTGGAAACCAAAAAAAATTTATAACAACATATTTACTTACTTAACAACATATTCAGACAATACAATTCACAACATTCCTCCCATATAACGTTTTTAGCCACGCCCACTTTTTGGGTGAGTTTTTTTTAAATGAAAAAATTTGTGTAACATCACATTTAGAGAATATTCACCTCAACATTTTACCATTTATACATATTTGGCCTTTTCCACTTTTTGAGGGGGTCTTTTCAAAAATCCTCTTTATATGTTTTTATTATGAAACACCAAATAAAATGTCGTCCAACGTATTTTCTATGCCTTTTTCATCGGGAGGAATATGAATAGGGTATCATACAGTTTGTCCAAAGTTGACTGTAGCCTTTCTATATGCTTTTTTAATAGCTAATTTTATGAGATTATTGCAAAATTATTCTCTTATTCTGCGATATTTTCATTAAATTAGGAAGGTATTTCCGTGAAGTAAATTCTCAGTAACGTGGGTAAGAATTGGAGATATATGTACTCTTGAACTCTACGAACGCTTTTTTTATAATAATGTTTTATGTTCACAAAACATATTTCAAAGTATTGAACATCAAGCCGGTAACACCCTGTGAAACTCCGAAACTATGAACAATAGAATCCAACTGGCTGTGAAGCCTGAGTCGATCTTTCATCTGGTGTATAGGTATTATCCTTTTGTTCTGATGCGTGTTCTTGTCGCATCTTTTTTTTCGACCTATTCCATTGTTTAGTTACCTGTTAACCAAAAAATAAGTGAATACCCAACAAGACGGAAGTTCTATAATCACCTTTTCCTCAATGGAAAAAAAAACTACAACAGATACCTGAACAAAATAACTCATATTTCAGCCATAAGGTTTGATATTTACTCTCACAAAATAGACACATATTCCATAGAGAGACGCAGGCACCCACGTGTACCAAAGTAATGTTTTTCTATGTTTTCTGCTATAATATTTTGGAAACTATCATCATCCTTATTCTCTACGGTGTTTCCGTGTGCGTGAGAAAAACATATTTTTCTGTCTGCATTTAGTAATTGGCTATAACGAATAAATTACAAAGTGAACTCTTAATTGGAATTATTTTTAAGAGCTAATATTCTCTCTTCAATCTATATTGCTGCCTTTACCGCTATTTCAAATTAGGTATTAGTCTCCTTGAAAATATTTTTAAAAATGTCACGAAAATATTTCTTCAATTTCCATGTAGCTCGAATCACTCTCGTTTGCGATTTCCAAATAATTGAACGTCAACCTCTTGTTAGAATTATTGCGGTAACTCTAAACACAATACAAACATTATTTTCTATCAGTTTGTCTTGGTTCGTAGTGTTTGTTTGAGACAAATCAAAGACGGGCATTTATTAGGGAAAATATAATCAGCAACTTAAACTGAAGTAAATATCAAAACTAATAAAGATTACGTACATTGTATATTTTCTTAGCGACATTGGTATGCAATCAGTAAATCGATCAGATAATATAATTAAGTTCTTATTTCCTATCCTAAGGTTACATTAATTTTGACAAATAGTCTGTAACACCACTAAATATATGTACGTCGTAGACCAATAAGAGTTTATATATGTATTTATGATGAGCATTAAAAGTTTATAGACCTTACATTTTGAGTAGGAAGCAGAAATTTGGAACATATACTCTCTAGAGTCCCAAACAGTATAAATATGCTAACTGCCAGGTCAACTATTAAAAAAAATGTTTCAAAACTAATGTTGAAGAGATAAAGAATTAGAACAATAGCAATTTTTTTACCGCCCCCACTTTTTGGGGCGTTTTTCCACATATTGCAATTTTTTTTATTTGTAAACTTCATAGAAAAACTTATAGAAAGGCTACAGTCCGCTTGGGGCGAACGGTATAATACACTATCCATATACCTCCCGATGAAAAAGACAGAGAAAACACGTTGGGTGACCTTTTATTCGGTGTTTTATATTGAAATCATATAAACAGGTTTTTTTAAAAAATGTCCTCAAAAAGTGGACTTGGCCAAATATGTTATAAATGTAAAATGTTGAGGAAAATATTCTCTAAATATTGGGGGTGGTTAAAAACGTTAAAAAAATCAAATACTATCCATTATGTTCTTATCGCCTTTTTCTTGGGGGCATATAGGGATCTGGACATGGTATTATACCTAAGGTGATTGTAAGCTTTCCTTACTTTGTATACCCTATCCTAAGGGTATATTAATTTTGACACATAGTTTGTAACACCCCTTTATATTCGTCCTAGACCCCTAAAAGTATATATATTTATGATCAGGACCAAAACCTGAGACTATTTAGCAATGTCAGTCCGTCCGTCCGTATCAACTTTTGAGGCATTGATGTGTATTTCATTAAGCTGAAATTTGGAAAATATACTCCCTAGGGTTCCGAAATGGTAAAGTGTTAAATTTTTTTTTAATCCGGGCACTGTCACACCCACAATTCATTTCATTTTCATATTTTGAAATGCGAAGAAATATTATTTATTTTAGGCTCAAAAGAAGTTTTTTAATTGATCACCACCGAATTTTATAGCCATCTAGCCAGCGATTTAACCTTTTGGCGTACGAAAACTTATGACCGACTTAGTGAATAACACTGCTTTTGATCGTCTCAAATTTTGGTGATACTGTTTGAAGTTCTTTTTATAACAAACATATTTTCAAAATATTTAGTTGCATATAGCACAATAGATGAATACCCAAGCTTTCCTACAATTTTAAATTGTCTATCGAATCAGCAGAAAAATTATGTGATGTTGGAGATTTGCAAGATTTGCACATGGGGTGGATGGTACGCTGATTCCAAGTCCAACGCGCTCATTGGTTAAATGTTTAAAAATCGCTCTCGGATGATATTTGAAGGGATTTTGCACTTTAGGGATCTGTGAGCTAGAATTTGATAAAGTTGATGGAGAGAACGGTTGTATTCATCGAATATTAGCGAGAAGTGTAAAGGTAGTCGAATAAGGTTTGTACGAGTAGCAGATAAATCGACGGCAGTAGATCGATCATCTCTATCGGATCGCCAATAGATTAGCTTTCATATTAACTTTCATTGCAAAGATGGAATATGAAAAGGTCTGCCCCATTAGAAGGATAGCCCAAAGGGTTAAACCAAGTTTTTAGAACAGTGCAATAGCCACAATTTTAGAATAGAAGAAGAAGAAGAACTATTTAATAGTGCTAAATCTACTGGACGAAATACTTTTACCAAAATATTTTATTTTTTAAAGTGGCTTCTAGACTTTGAAAGCAACTAAGAAGTGGTGGAGTCCTTGATGAGAATTCACTTCCTAGGTCGCTATACGCCTGAATAACGCATTTTTTTATTTTTATAGAGATTTTTATACCCTATCCTAAGGGTATATTAATTTTGACACATAGTTTGTAACACCCCTTAATATTCGTCGGAGACCCACAAAAGTATATATATTTATGATCAGCACCAAATCCTAAGACTATTTAGCAATGTCCGTCCGTCCGTCCGTCCGTCCGTCCGTCCGTATCAACTTTTGAGGCCTTTAAATTTATGCTAGGAAGCTAAAATTTAGAGCATATACTCCTTAGGGTCCCAAAATGGTAAAGTGTTAAAAGTTTTTAAATCCGCCCACTGCCACGCCCACAATTTAGAAAAAACCGTTTTAAGGCTTAAGTTAGAGAGATAAATTTGTAAAACCTTCACAAGATATGTAGGTACTGCCTACCTTTATAAATTTGTGGTATAAAGTTTTTTGCCGCGCCTACTTTTTGTGGGCGTTTTTCACTAAAATGCTGTTTTCTTTGAAAATTTTCATAGAAATCGAAAAAAAATGTTTAACAATATATTTAGCCAATATTTTTTCCAATATATCGCCCATACAAAGTTTTTGGCCACGCCCACTTTTTGGGGGCGTTTTTTCAAAAAAAAATATTTTTTTTTCTATGAATTTCACAGAATGAAATAAAATGCTATCTATCATCTTCCTTATGAATTTTTTCTTTGGGGTACATAGGGATAAGGATAGGGTATCATACTGTTCGCCCCAAGCGGACTGTAGCCTTTCCTTATGTTTTTCTCTTAAACTCATGCATCAATTTCCGGTTGACCTTGGTGCGAAAATCGATTAAATTTTGATAGTCTTTGAGTTCTGTCGAAGAAAACATCACTTGGAATGTAGTGTAGTGTATTCTAATAAATGCCAATAAGTTCCTTTAGTCGTAGTCAAAATTAAAACTGAACTTAGGAGGCAATATAATCTACTTACTTCAATTCTGTTAGTGCATGGAAAATGTCAGAGGACCAGCATTATTATGGTCGTTCAGCAAGTGGTATTTATGTAGGCTAGGTTAGTCGAAAATATATTTAATTTGACAATCGAACTATACTAAGAAAACAGATACAGATAATATTTCTGTAAAAAATGTGTTTTATGGGAAATAAGAATTGTAGGTATCATATGTTGAATTGTATGTGAGCAGTTTTGTTAGAAATAGTGACCGAAAAGTAGCCAATTTTGTAAAAAGTGGCAAAGAATTTATGAAAAGTCGTCGCCACGGGGTCTTAGATAAAAAAGTGGACCTGACGCATTGGTAGTTATCTAGAATCGTCGAGTGGAAGATATCGACTTGCCCGTTGACCTCAGACCCAGGCACAGGTGTGTAATAATAATTGGACTGAGGAATTTACCCTAATAGTAAAATGGTGAAGGATATGAACAAATTGCTTCCTACAATGAAGGACAGTTCTGTTCTTGATATGTAACAGCTTACCAAACTTAGAAAAATTTTGTATGCAACTTATGATTTTTCAATTTTGGATTTCGTTAATATCCAAATAAAGTATCTGACAAGGATAGGAGTGAATAGGAATTTGTTGGAATTCTGGGTGAACTGGATGCCTCAGATACTAATTGGCATTGCATACCTCTTTTTTTTTTTTTTTGGTTGACTTCCGTCTATAAACTTGACAGAGCATCTGCGACTAATGTAGACTTCAAATATGGTTTCTGTTTCCATGCTGTTCTCCATGGAACACGCTTTTCTTTAGCCATTCCATAGCCATAACTTGCGCGTTTTCCCCTCTTGTCAAGTATCAATGATTTTGCGGTTTAGATTTATCGCGAATAAATTTTCAGTAGTATGATGTAAGTCCCAAACAGCTTTTCATATCTTTTAGCTTCTCAGGGTGTGTAATATGTTGTATAGCTGATACTTTGTTAGGATCAGGCTGTGTTCTCTTAGAAGATATTAAAAAGCCGAGGAATTCCACCTGTGTCTTCATGAACTGTGTTTTCTCTAAATTCACTTTAAGATGAACATCCACAAGTCTTTGGGAAATTTTATCTCCATTCTTAACGGGACTTACCAAAGAAATCAAATCGTCTTCTATCATCCTCTGAAATATTGCCGGAGCATTCATCGAGTTTCATCTAATGTAATGAAAGCCGGAAGTTAAATCTAACGTCGTAAAGTATTTGGCATCGCCTAAGCTTGCCAGTGTGGAATTGATATCCGGAATTGGATAAGTATCAGGAATAGTTATGCAGGTACGACCCAAATCAGAGGAGTTGTAAGGACTACTGGAAGGGCGTGTAGTACCTTCTTCCACCAGGTTTTTATTTCTATAGCAACCACGTAGCGTGCAGGAAATGGATAACTCTTGGCATACATGGGCTCGCTCGCGTTTAATCGGCCAGAACGTCGAGAGTTTAAGGACATAGTTATTCCGGGTTTGATAGTTAGAGTGTTTTTTTTTCGATCTATTATCGCTTCCGGTAGAGAAATAAAACTAAAAATAAAAACGAGTATAAACAAATGAATAAATAAATTCAAATATAAAAAACTAAATATATAAATAATTTAACAAATAAACAAAATAATCAATTTAGATATCAAAAAATAGAAAACATTTAACATTATACAAGTAAATAAATCATAAAAAAAACAAAATATGAAGCTAAATTATTAATATTTAAAAAATGGTTTTGAGAAATTATTTTAATTATTTAGTTGTATGCCATTGATACCTAATTCGACTACAAGTACGTTGTTAGCCACACTATGCCGATCGAGAAATTTCGATTTAAGCTTTGTAATTTTATAGGGATTCAATTCAACATTCACTATATTGTGAAGATCTAAGTTAGAATGATACCAGTTAGAATGCAGTATAATCGGCTATTGCACTGCAATTAGGCAAACTCGGAAAATCAGACGCATAAAGATTATACAAAATTAGACCTACGATAGAAGCACCTGAACTGAATGATATAAAATCTGATAAGCCACTGAGACAAAAACTTTTCATGATAAGGTATAAGGAAAATTTAAGTTCATAATTTTTAAAATGGGGCCATAATGCAAAACAGTATCAAATGACTTTCCTATATCTAATAACAACATACTAGCTGATTTTCCTAAGGATCGACTCATTTTCACATGGTTGCCAATTCTAAGCACTTTATGAGAGATGTTGTGATATTGCCTGAATCAAAATTATTCCCCAGGAAAAATGTAATTATCACAAAGAACTTTTTCTAATATTTTGCTATTGGCGTATAACTTACCGGACTTTCCGGAGGTTTGCGAGCTTTGAAAACAGAAATACTTATTGTTGTTTTCCAAGCATTAGAAAAATACTCCATTTTTAAACAGCCATTATTAAGAAATGTGAGATATTTGATACCTGACTTGATTAAGTACTTAATGTATTTTTTTTTTCGTGTTGTGAATTCGCTAGAAGAAAAAAACATCGAAAGACATTACAGATCTGGATCGCGAGGGGTGCTTCTGTAATAGTGATGGACTTTAACCCAATCTTAAAAAAAACTCCCGGCGGGCTGACTTTCATCATCCTGAAAGAGATTACACCTAGTCGATTGACTAATCGGCAATTTATTTTTAAATAATTTAAGGAATTGAAGAAAAAAATCCGCCGTTAGTCGGATTTCTAACTCTTTTATTTGAAAATAGTACCTGAATTCTTAGCACTTGCTAATTCTTATAGATCAAGAGGTTTTACCCGCCTTAATCTCCTGGTTACATTCTCAGTATTTAATAGATCTGTTATTTCTGTATTTACGTAGTTGAGGAGCCTACTTCTGTGCTTTTGAGCAACTTTTTTGGCTTCGTCTTCAACCATTTCAATATTTAGATCTCTATGCAGATCAGCGTTGCGTATGTACCATGGTGCATTAACTATATTCCTTAGTTCTTTATTTTGGAAAATCTGAATTTTGTTTAAATTTATTTAGCATGTGCATGCCCACGACTGGAGCCCGTAGGTCCATACTGGTTTCAGAACTTGCTTGTATAGCAAAAGTTTATTGTAGTTGGACAGGGATGAGTATCTCCCAATAAGCCAATACATTTTATTATAACGCATGTTCAACTTGTCTTTTTTTTATCTTAACGTGCGCTTTCCATCGCAGTTTAGCGCCAAGAGTCATGCCCAGATATTTGGCTGTGTTTGAATATTCCACTACATTGTTGTTAATGTAGACTGGAATGTGTGATACGTTTTTATACGTAAAATTAGTATGAACTGACTTAAGGTTATTTAACCTAATCTGCCGTTTTTTAGTCCATTCTGATATATTGTCAATAGCCGTTTGAAGCTTTTTCGTTGCTATTTTGATAGTTGCTCCCACAGCAAGAACAGCTGTGTCATCTGCAAAAGTAGATGCTACTTTCAGGCAGATCGCTAGTGAATGAACTGGACTCAGAATACTGTCTTGAGGAACATCAGCTTTAATTTCTCTCAATGTTGAGTACTCTGTCTCTTGTCTAATTCTGAAGAATCGATCTGATATATACGACTCCACAATTGTCGCATACTGCTTTGGTAGTTGCCTTTGTAGTTTGTGGATCAGACCCTTGTGCCAGACTTTATTGAAAGCTTGTGCGATATCAAAAAATATTGTAGAGCACACTTTTTCTCTTCAAATGCTTTTTCGATTTTATCTATGATTCTATGCACCTGATCATTGGTAGAGTGATTATTTCTAAATCCAAATGGTGAATTGGGACCAATTGGTGGTTTGCCTGGTTTTGGTATCATTATTACCTCCGCGACTTTCCACATGCTTTGCACATATCTTAACTTAAATGCAGTATTAATAATCTGTGCTAGTTTTTTAAGACATTTTCGTGGAAATTGTTTTTAAATTTCTCCTGTAATCAAATCAAACCATGGGGCTTTTTTATATTTATGCTTTCTTTGATTTCTTTCGTAAGTCCTTTAGCTGTCACGGACCGAATAGGTCTATCTTCTTCTCACCTTACTTCGAGTCCTTGATAACCTTTATCGTCATAAGGTTTAAATACGTTTTCAGGATACTCTGCAAAAGTGTTTGCTTTTTCTTGGCTGTTTTTTGCACCAGTTACCTTCTCTGGTTTTTACTGGCGGAATGTGAGCTATTGGCCTGTTCATATTCTTTGTTGCCTTCCACAGCGAGTAGTCAGTACTAGCATCATTTGTAAGACTGGTGAGGTAAGTTTTTAGAGACTCGTTATTGAATTCTCTTATAGATTTTTTAAGTTTGTTATTTAAGTTATTCAGTGTAGATATGTCGCGTGGCGCCCTTGTCAGTTGCCAACGTTTTCTAGTTTTCCTCTTTTCTGTAGTAATTTCACATATTTCTAGAGGATAATAGTTTTGTTTAATCTTTTTTGTGGTTGTGGGAGTTGTAACCCATGCAGCTTTTTGTATATCGAGTGTTAATATTTGCACTTCTTTTTCTAGCTGGTCTTCTGTTTGAATAGCAGGTGATAGTTGGATACTTTCTTCCAGATTCTGTCTGAAGTAGATCCAATCAGTCAGCCTATTAAGTAGTTTAGGGACATGTTCTTTTATTATTATTTTATCGCCAAGTGTAAAAAGTATAGAGGAATGATCTAATTAGTTTGCGAGTTTCTACACTTATTTTATTTGAAGATATATTTTTGGATATAAAGAAGTCGACAAGATCTGGGGTTTTATTCCTATCTGTTGGCCAATAGGTTGGTTTTTCCGTTGAGTGATATTTACCGCCATCTTCTTTAATTGCTTCATATAGTTCTCTGCCTCTAGTATTTGTTAATCTAGAGCCCCAATATTTATTTTTGACATTGAAATCCCCTCCTGCGATTAATCTTTTGTGAAATATGCGGAAAAGGTTTTTCGAATATTTTTTTTTTAGTCTATAGCTAGGAGAGCAATATAATGTTGTAATAGATATTTGCCCACTGCGAGTTTCTATACCTACTTATGGAAATTCCTTGGATGGTATGATAAGAATTTTGCTTCTTTATTGTGTTTTATTTTATGCTTTATTAACACTGCAGCCCCACCTATTGCACAGTTATGAGGATGTGGGGAGTGATATAATTCATATCCTTGCAGTTTAAAGTCAGTTTTTAACTTAAAGCGCATCTCTGAAATGAGACATATATCTATTTGGTTCATGTCAAGAGTCACTTGCATCTCGTCCTTTCCACGCTCGACACCATTAGCATTCCATTCAAGAATTTTTCGTCTATCCATCATGTCTGTCTTTTCGGTACAGCTCTTTTGCTGCCGTTCTGTCTCTCTAGCAACGATATTCTATCTAATATCGCTTTATTCGATTTTTCCATGGCACCAATTCTGTTAAGGATTTGTTTCATGAAGTTTTCAATCCCAGTGTTTGGCTCTAGTTTTCGTTTTATCGCTTTGTCTGCTGGAATTTGAGTAATTGCTGATGCAGCTTGAGCATATGTCATTTAATTGGTGTGGGCTTGGTTGAATTTTGAGTTTTGTTGTTTTTGTATGAAGCATACACAGTGATTGTATGAAGCATACACAGTGATTGTAGCTTTTGTAGGTGAGACTTTTGGAGATGTACTCATTTTGGGTTTTTTATTTTTATTGCCCTAGAGTCCATGTCCTTCCGCCTCTCTTTTCAGTTCTTCTTCATCCGTTGAGAACTCGACAGGTTGGGCATCCACTTTTTTTTGGCTGTTGATCTCTTTTTTCAACGATTTCAGCTCTTGATTAAGATTATTTATCTCCTTAAGCAGTGTCTCATTGAGCTGCTTATACCCATGTCTTTCATCACAGCCTTTTAAATATATAGCCTTCAATGCTTCATTTGTTTTTTCTTTTTTAGATGGGGTTGTTCTCTCTACATTTTTACTTCTCCCAAAAGGGTTGTCGCTTAGCAATAATTGGCCCTCCCAGAATCCCTGGAACCGACCGCGAAGTGGGTGGATTTACTAGAGTAACTGTCCTACCACCTAGGGTAATTATACCTTTTGATTTGTTCATTGCATATTTGCTATTAACTTTTGTGAAAGTTTAAAGTTTAATTTTTTTTTTTGCACAGCCGCTCATGACTGGGAGAACTGATGCTGACCAGAAAGCCGCCCAATATGGGTCAGACGCTTCTGGATTTTTGTGACTAGGATCCGCGGGATACAATGAATTTTGTCACTTTTTCTGATTTTAAGGTTGTTAACCAAAATTTTAATGTCTTCATCTGTTTGATTAGATATGTTCAATATAAGTATCATTGTATGTCACACACGCTATAAACATTATCACTACTTAAAATTAATAAAATTATTAATAAAAATAAATAAGATGTGTTCGAAAAAAAAATTCCAACTATAGTATTTACATTGTTTTCTGTGTTAGAATCAGCAATGTTGCTGGAAATTTTATGGCAAGTTGCAACCGCCAACCAAATCGACCATGTGCTATTCGATGCTAGGGACGCATCCAACATCTTGACCGTGCACACTTACCGAGGGGCAAACATCGACTCTGACCATTTTCTTGTTGCAACTAGATTCAGAGCTCGACTGTCCAACGAGAAGAAGCTGCGAACTACCCAAAAGAAGAAATTTGACGTTGGACGCCTTAACACATCTGGAGTCGCCAAAACCTACAAAGAGCGCCTGAGTGAGAAACTCCCCACCGTGCATTCACCTACCACAGACGCCAACAACCAGTGGTCTCAGTATCGCGACATCATCAAGGAGGTAGCCGAATCCACCCTAGGATACCAGCCACCCCAGAGAAAAAGCCCGTGGTATGATGATGTATGCGTATACCGGAAAAAGGTGACAGAAGATGCACACATTAGAACGCTGCAGAGGAAAACAAGGGCAGCAAGAGATGAGTACCGAGCCAGGAGGAGGGAGGAGAAGAAGATCCTGCGTAGGAAGAAAATAGAGCACCCAGTCTCCCAGCTCAAGGATATCCAAGAATCCCGCGACCGAAACAACATCCGGAAGTTTTATAAGAAAGCTAAGCAACTGGCTGCTGTCTTAAGACCGGAACGCAGGCTGTTCGCAACAGCTATAGAAACCTAGTCACCGACGCGCAGGGAATAGTAGATGTATTTAAGCAGCATTTCCAGCAGCTGCCAAATCCAGAGCTTTTCAAATACGGAGGTGATGTTATGGTAGGGCGCATGCACCAAATCATCAACCAAGTTTGGGTGGAGGAAAGCATGCCCGATGACTGGATCATCAGCTCCATATGTCCCATCTACAAGAAAGGCAATCCTATGTCTTGCAAGAACTATCGAGGCATATGCCTGCTTAATGTCGCATATCAAAACTGATGCAGATATTTTGCATGACACTAGATAACACGCGATGCAATGTGCAGTTTGGCAGCAGCTCATCTCAACTTTTCAAACATGCACCGGATTTCGGCAAGGAGTTGCGCTGTGGTGTGATTTCTTCAATCTTGTTCTTGAGCAGATAGTGCGCAGGGCAGGTGTGAACACGGAAGGCACTATCTTCAACAGATCAACTGCTGGGGAATGCAGACGATAAAGATATAATCGGTCAATCCCAGCGTGCCGTGATAGAGGCTTTCACGGCTATTTAAGAACAGGCGAAACTAGTTGGCCTTGAAGTGAATGAGGACAAGACTAAATATATGCTATCAACAAACATACAATGATCTGTCTACCGACTAGCACAAAATGTCACTGTTGACAGCAGAAACTTCGATGTAGTTAAGGAGTTCATCTACCTCGGGGTAAACATAAGCTCCACAAATCACATCTTAGTGGATATCCGTCGACGAATTACCCTCGGAAACCGCTGCTACTTCGGTTTGGCAAACCAAATGGGTTTAAAACTCCTAACTCGAAGAACAAAGTGCATGCTCTACAGAACCCTTATCCTGCCAGTTCTGCTATACGGCTCCGAGTGCTGGACGATAAGCAGGAAAGGAGAGTTCATAGTGGGATCCTTTGAAAGAAAAATCCTCTGACGGATATTTGGTCCTGTGTGCGATGAGGGCGAATGGAGGAGAAGATATGGATGTAGTCCGAAAAGCCAAAACTCGTCGAGTAGTCTCCGCAACTATTAGCTGTTGACATAAGAGATCACTGCGTTTCACCTGTCTTCGGATTCTAGCACGTGATTTAATAAATTTTCGAGAGTTGGTGTTTCTCCCAATACTGTTTGTAGTGTTTCTTATTGTAAGTGGATAAATATTTGATACATGTATTATATATTTGATCTGGAATTTAAACACATTTTGAAATTTGTTAATTAGTGTCATACTGCTAAAATCCTTGCCGACGTTTTACCAAATTTTTTTTTAAAGCTAAGTTGGTTTGCTATTATTAAAACAAAAATCCATTTTAAGTTAAATGTGCAATTTATGCATCCGTTATTAAGCATAAGAATTCATTCGAATGTATATAAAATTACTGCCACCCTTAAACAATTTTAAACCCATCTCAGAAATGCTGGAAGCCTTCAACTTCAGCATTTACGCAAAATACTCCGTTGAAGACAAAGCCAATGTAAATGCTTAACTACATTCGGAAAAAAGTGAGGTACACACGAAACTGTTTTTTTCTCTTTCCGCACCGTATGGAATTTGCTTTTATACCCTATCCCAAGGGTATATTAATTTTGACACATAGTTTGTAACACCCCTTAATATTCGTCGTAGACCCATAAAAGTATATATATTTATGATAAGGACCAAATCCTAAGACTATTTAGCAATGTCCGTCCGTCCGTCCGTCCGTCCGTATCAACTTTTGAGCCCTTTAAATTTATGCTAGGAAGCTGAAATTTAGAGCATATACTCCTTAGGGTCCGGATATGGTAAAGTGTTAAAAGTTTTTAAATCCGCCCACAATTTAGAAAAAACCGTTAGAGAGATAGAGTATTGGAACCTTTACAAGATATGTAGGCACTGCCCTCCTTTATAAGTCTGTCATATAAAATTGTTTGCCACGCCCACTTTTTGTTTGCTTTTTTCACTAAAATGCTGTTTTCAGCGAAAATTTTCATAGAAACTCAAAAAAAATGTTTAACAAAATATTTAGTAAATATTCTTTCCAATATATCGCCCATACAAAGTTTTTGGCCACGCCCACTTTTTGGGGGCGTTTTTTCAAAAAATATTTTTTTTTTTATAAATTTCATAGAATGAAATGATATCCATTACCTTTTTAATGCGTTTTTCTTTGGAGCATATAGGGATATGGATAGGGTATCGTACTGTTCGCCCCAAGCGGACTGTAGCCTTTCCTTATGTTTTTTTTATAACTTTTCGCAAAGTAACTATCTTGGAAAACATAACAGTAGAGGTACATAATTCCAAATTTAAAGGAAACAAAGAAGCCTACGTATTTTGATAGCTTTAAATTAAATAAAGATATTGCAACAAAAAAAAAATACGTTAAAGAAAGATAAGCTGAAAAAGTTGTTTATAACATATGTACATTCTAAATTTTGTGTTGAAGGCTCAACTACATTCGGCAGAAAGTGACTGCTTCAAAGCAGCGTATGCACTCCCCCTAGTGGTCAGACTTAACTGACTTAAGAACCTATTTTGACTTATAAAAGCTCTAAGAAAGCATAGACAAAAACAAGAAGAATTTGCCAATGAAAGAAAGAAGCATTTGCATGGGAGTCATCTAAGGGTAGGATCAGTAATTAGTGCAAGCTTTTGTATGTAAATGCATACGTTTTTTTTCTTTTATTATAATTTTCAAATAGATTTAATTTTTACTTAATTTATAATCACATTTAAAAAAAAAATTGTTTTTGGTATCCTTTATATTTTTAATCACGTACCTATATTGTTTTATTTTTCATTATTGTGTGAATTTGAAGGTTAAACGATCTTTGCGATTTTTTGCGGATTAATTTTCTAAATTTTGCGGTTTTCTGCGAAAAAAATTATAAAAAATATAGCCTTCTCACGCCAGCCATCTTAAGACCCGATCGCCCAAAACACATGAGAGTGTTAATTAAGAGACTGATTAGAAGTTGTACAATTCTGAGAGCTGCGGCTGCTTTTTGCATGCGAAGCCCATTCTAAATTATATCTTTATTGTTAATTTTATATTACTTACTTAAATTGTTTTATCAAAAGTTGTATTATACTAACTATACCTACTAGTCTTTCAAATGATGTTTATTTTGAACGTTTTTTGGTTCAAAATGCATATTACGGACTTATAGAAATTTGCTCCCCTAATTTCTTTCTTAGTGACAGACAGGGGTGTTTTTTTTAGTGTGTTAAAGAAAAATTGTGAAAGAATATTAAAAGAGTTACATGGTTGACGATGTGAGGATAAGGGGGTAGGTGGTACAGTAGTGTGTAAAATATCTGTTTTCTTTAAATATTTTTTGCGGGCTCTTTCTAAAATTTATAGGCAAATTTATTTTAAAAGCGGAATACTTTTTTTTAAAGAGTGACGGAAAAAAAAGAAACCGCTTACCATGAAAATGCAACTGAATGTGATCGCGTCTTGTGTGTTTTAAGTAGCAACTCAAAAGAAGATAGAAACTGATAGCTAGAAATTGGGCGCAAAAATGCAAACACAAATCTTATACTCTTTGTTGTAATTAGGTACAAACAAATTACTAATTTATTAATTACTTCCCGTAAACATTATGCGCAAATATGATATTAGCCACTTTCGCTCGTCAAATCTTTGCAATGCTATAACATTTGCTTCATTTAACATAAAATAATTAACAAAGGGTGCATTTCAGATCTTGTTGCAAAACACCGATCTAACACTGGCTAACTTTTGTTAAAAAAATTGGTTTTCTTATGAAGTCTGGTGTTAACTCAATTTGGACGAACTATATCAGTTGAAGCAGTAGTTATGCTATATTTCAAATGCCAGTAAATTTCATTGCAGAAAGTGCTTACAAAATTAAAAAACAAAAAGCTTTTATTCATATATAAATCGCATATATATCACATATCATCAGCCAACCAATTTTCAGATATATACCACGCGTAGAATAGGATGGCTTTCCACCCACTGCTTATCCCTTAACAGCGCTAAATAAGAAGCAATTTCCCAAACACTGTCATATCTTCAAAAACGTAGATTAAAAACCACCCATGTGGGAGCAACGGGGTGCTCCCAGCTCCCAACCAATGCGACTACGAGAGAGAAACGCCCACCCGCTTCTCAAAAGAAAAGTAAACTTTTCACACATGTACGTATGTGCACATATTAAGATGATATACAAATGAGATGGTATATGGTTACTTTTTTTATATCTTTAAAAAAAATATCTCATTTTTGGAAAACCCCTTTTATTTCATACTATTAAGATATGCAAGAAAAAGGGATTTCAACTTTTATCATGAGCCAAACAGCCATTCTCATTTGGACACAAATTTCCATATCGTTTGTCCTTTCATAAAAGCGCTACTCACATGAACACACTGTGCAGATAGCTTGCTCACTGGCTGTGTATATCTTTCTTCTAACACCTACCACAGAAAATTCATTTCTTTTGTTGTCCTCCATATTTTTCTTGAATTTTTTTTTTTAATTTTTCACATATTCTCTCTTATGTAGAGAAGTTCAAACTTTAATATATTCAGACAACCCTTAACGCACACGTCTTTCTACCCTTTCTATGCGCGGGTGAGGTAATGTACATACATTTATAAAAGTGTATGTACTTATATATTATATTCAGAGTCATGTGCGAATATAATTTTATGCCATTATGTTGTTCTTGTTATATTCTTTTTCACATAAGGATTGAAATGAGGTAAAATTTCAGGTTCGAAACAAAAAGAGTCACCTCTGAAGTTGATATTACTCTGCCGATCTATCTATTTCTGGAAATAAATTATTTATGGCTAATTCCAAGGTGGGCAGAGATAAGAATATCATTGTTTCTCTTGAAAGGCGACGTAATTTATGAAATCAACAAAATTGCCCGAAATGAAGAATGGTGGATAAAAGTATTAAAAAAAAAATTTAACAATTAATTACACAAACAAAAATAACAAAATAAAACACAAATTCATCAGGCCAGCGCTTATGTGATTAGTTCTTCTGAAACAAGCAGTTGGTGGCACCAACGGATTTACAATATTTTTAAAACTAATATTTTCTAGCTGTGAATACATAAAAGTCAGAGATTTGACTTTAGTTTTGTGGTATTTGCGAAATAAGACGAGATCAGCTATTAAAAACGAAATGTTTTTTTATAATTGCGCGTGCAAAGGGTTAGTAACACAGTACGTAAGATCAGAATTCAATGAGCTTAACATACGTTGCGTTCCAGTTCAACGCCCGAAGATGAGGGGCTTTGCCCAGCAAAAGAATATATAAAGCTGAGGGTACTGTCATCAGCAAAGGCATGGATTAGATTAGAACTGACAGACAGAAGGTCATCAATAAAATGAAAAAGAGAGTCGGAGACAAAACAGAGCCTTGGGGGCACCAGCATTTATTTGGTGAGTTGCAGACTTAAAACCGTCCAAAACAGCTTGTATTGAACGGTCCGAATGGTAATTTTTAATCCATTGAGGAAGGGTAACATCGATCCCAAACGCACGCATTTTCGATAAAAGAGCTTGATGCAAAACTCCGTGAAATGCCTTTCAAATATCAAGCGCAACGACCTTGCTTTCACCACGATGGTGAATAGATTGGTTCCACTTTTCGGTTAGATAGGTTATCAAATGACCAGTGGACCTGTTGCTGCGAAAACCGTACTGCCGGTCATTAAAAAGTTTTCGGGATTCGAGATATTTCGTAAGCTGACGGTTTATCAGCGTTTCCATGACCTTGGAAAGAAGGGACGTAAGTGCAATTGATAGGTAGGAGGAGGGAGAGGAAGATTCGCCTTTTTGTGACGGGCTGGCAAATGCTGTTTTCCATCTTCTCGGAAAGAGCCCTGAAGAATAGGACAGATAGAAAAGCTTACGCAGTGGTTTTGCCAGCGTGGAAGGACACCTCTTCAGAACGATAGGGGAAATACCATCTGGTCCAGCGGATTTGTGAATGTTGAGATCTTGAAGTACTCTTGCCACAGTACGGGTGCGGAAGTGGATTTGTCCCATGGAGTGTTCTACGCGCTCGAGTACTGGGGGAGATAAAGCACAATCTGGGAGCGTTGAGCTAGCTGCAAAATGAGCAGCAAGCAGATTGGCTTTATCCGAAGAGCTGACAGCTGGAGTGTCAGTGCAAATGCGTGTCGGGATAGATGACGAGGCCGAATTTTTAATATTCTTAAGAAACGACCAAAAGTTTTACTACCGGAGGGACCTTGTAGTATTTTTTGACTCAACTTTTGGTCGTAGGAGAATTTGACACGTGGGCATTGCAGTCATTTATGGCTCGCTTGAACTTATTTCGGTTTTCCTCAGTTGGGTTGTCTTTAAATGACCGAAAACTTACCTTTCTTCATCAGTCACACCACGCATTTTCCTTAGGTCTGATACACTTTATCCTGTTAGGTATAAAGCGTTTCATAAACAGGTGAATTAAATTTGTAATCATATCGGCAGAGGCATCCACGTCGTTTTTGAAGAAGCACAACGACCAGTTAAAACTCCTAAAGAAACCGTTTAAAGCTTCCCGATTGGCTTTCTCGTATTGCCATACGGTATTGCCATACGATAAATTCGCCGATATGATACAATAGTCTGACGAACCTAGAGGCGATAGAGTAGAATATAATTATGTTGCAATAAATTTCCACATGTACATACGGAAATGTACTGAGTAATATTGCAGTTGCCAGTAAATGGACTTGAAAGGGGTACTTACAATATTACTTGTACTTGATGGTTTGCAAGTACAAAGGACAATGTACTTTATTTTTTAAGTACTAGCAAAGTAAATTGTACTGTGTTCTTTCACTTTTTCCAGTATATCACCCATACAAAGTCTTTGGATACCCAAAAGTGGGGAAGGTTTTTCAAAAAATATTTTTATTTTATAAATTTCATAGAATGAAGTAAGGTACTATTCATCATGTTCTTAACTCTTTTTTCTTTGGGGCATAAATGGATGTGAATACTATTCGCCCCAAACGGACTGTTGCCTTTCTTTATGATTTAAACATAATTTGTATCCGATTTTGTTTATTTAAGTAGAGTGTGCCGCAAGTCATTACATAGTACTATTCTTTTGTGTGTATGTGTTTTATTTTGTTGAGTTAATTCCTATTATTATTAATATCCTATTCTTTAAAAGAATTGCCCTGATTTTTATCGTTGACCCTACAAATTTTTTTTAACCAATCTCTCTCTAGTGGAGATTTTTTGGACGATTTTAAGTTGTCTTCTGTAAGCCCTATTTTTAAGTCTGGCAAAAAATATAACATTGAAAATTACAGACCTATCTCAAAATTGTCTGTTATCCCGAAGCTATTTGATACGTTGGTTAACCCTTCTGCTACCATACCGAGTACTCAGGGTATTTCGTTTTCAAAGGGCCATAACTTTTGTAATATTAAATATATTTTCTTGAAATTACAGTTAATTGTTTGAAATGCCTTTGCTTGAACCAAGGTGTTTATAATTGAAAAAAGTATCCTTTTTTCTGCCATAGAGAGTGCCCTGATACTATGTGCGGCAGATACACGGCGTAAATTTGTATGGTTACATAAGAGTACAGATAATGTTGATTGTTTAATCAATGGGTTTGTTAGTGAATGGTTTCTGGAAAGATATATCAACTTGTTCTTACTTAGTTGTGTTCACCAGTTACTGCATCAATTCTTTGGAAAAGCATAATCAGGTTTATGTAATATAATCGCGGATATATTACTCAGAAAACTTAAAGCGTGTGGGTACTTAAGGATTTTATTAAAGTGATTGTCTTCTTATCTAATAATAAGGAAACAACAAGTTATAACTGGGGAGCATATTTGAAAGGAAGTTATTATTTCTTCCGTCGTCCCTGAGAGAAGTCATAATTTCAAATAAACGCGCTTTTTTGCAAATGGATTTAGACTTACTTTCTGAATATTGCAATCTTAACGATTTAAAACTGAATGTAATAAGTGTGCTAGCATGTTCTACAACAGAGTTTTTGTTTTATATAAGACTCCTCTCACAGGCTTAATGAAAAGACCCTTATGGTAGTAAATGATTTTAAGGATCTTCGTGTCTCGTTCGATGGTAAACTTACTTTTGATCTCCATATTAATCAATCAATTAATTGCATAATGAAAGAAAAGATTGTGCTTTATTTCTTAAAAATAACTCGATTGATTTTCAAGACCATTTTACATTAAGGGCAGTGCTCAGTTGACTTGTTCGGCCTATAATAGAATACTGCAGCGTTCTATGGAAGCCAAGTGTGTTGAAAAATATTGATAGAATTACAAAAGTGAAGAATTGGATTCGCTTCGAATTGCGTCTGCTAATTTGACAGCGTTTGTAGATGCACGAAATGATCCAATTTATTTTATGATTGTCATCGATATAACTTAATTTAAAAATTATTTGAAGTCAATTTTAAATGGTAGCACCTATAATAAATTGTCAAGTTTTCTCATCCATTTATCTGATTCCTTGATTATTTTACCCCTTAAAATTTTTATACCCTATCCTAAGGGTATATTAATTTTGACACATAGTTTGTAACACCCCTTAATATTCGTCGTAGACCCATAAAAGTATATATTTTTATGATTAGGACCAAATCCTAAGACTATCTAGCAATGTCCGTCCGTCCGTCCGTCCGTCCGTACGCAATTTTTAGGCCTTTAAATTCAAGCTAGAAAGCTGAAATTTGGACCACATACTCCCTAGGGCTCCGAAATGGTTAAGTGTAAAATTTTTCAGAATACGCCCACTGCCACGCCCACTGCCACGCCCACAATTTAGAAAAAACCGATTTAAAGCTACAGATGGACAGATAGAGGGTTATAACCTTCACAAGATATGTAGGCACTGCCCTCCTTTATAAGTTTGTCATATAAAGTTTTTTGCCACGCCTACTTTTTGTGGGCGTTTTTCACTAAAATGCTGTTTTCTTCGATAATTTTCATAGAAACCGAAAAAAAGTGTTTAACAAGATATTTAGCCAATATTTTTTCCAATATATTGCCCATACAAAGTTTTTGGCCACGCCCACTTTTTGGGGGCGTTTTTTTAAAAAATGTTTTTTTTTTTTCTAAATTTTATAGAATGAAATAAAATGCTATCCATCATCTTCTTAAGGTTTTTTTTGGGGCATATAGGGATAGGGATAGGGTATCATACTGTTCGCTCCAAGCGGACTGTAGCCTTTCCTTATGTTTTTTAATAAATCGTTACGGCAGGACATTTTTTAGACGAGTAGAAGATAACGCTTATATCATCGATTTTCAAATCTGGTCAAAAGCATTTGGTCCAAAATAATAGAGCTTTAGCTATACTCAGCGCAATTCGTAAATTGTTTGAGTCAATCATAAAATGGAAGGTTTATTTTTCTATCAAAAACGTATTTCGTATGATCAACATGGCTTCGTTGAAGGTCGTACTACCACAAGCAATCTCTCTGGAAAATAGATATCAGCTATTTAAACAAAAAGTATATATGTAAAATATTAAGAAATCGTGTATTGAATAAATAAATAAATAAAAAGGTTTAATGCGTAGTTTAGGTGAAGTCCACAGTTCCAGTTAATTTAAAGTAGTAATATCCCTTATCGACGTTGGATGCCAAAATAATAGAGCTTTAGCTATACTCAGCGCAATTCGTATACAACAACCAGTGGTGCCAGTATCGCGACATCATACGAGAGGTACCCGAAACCACCCTAGGTTGTCAACCACTCCAGAGAAAAAACCCGTATTATGGTGATGTATGCCTGTCCGGAAAAAGGTGATAGAAGATACACACATTAGAGCCACCGGAAAACAAGAGCAAAAGGGGAAGAGTACAGAACTTGAAATTGCAGAAAAAGATACTGTATAGAAAGGAAAGAGAGTACGCAGTCTCCTAGTTCAAGGAGAATGCAGATATCGCGATCGAAACATCCAAGAAAACCTAGTGGCATGTAAAAAAATATGGGGCAAGAGGAGAACCCACTTCCAGTCAATGAAGAACCAGTACCGCCATCCAGTATAGATGATGTTGGCTAAGCCATAAAAAAATTAAAGAACAACAAGGCTGCCAAAAGAACAGCAATACACGGATGTGGTGTTTTAGTAGGGCGCATGCCCGAAATCATCAATAAAGTATTGGTGGAGGAAAGCATGCCCGCTGACTAGACCATATGCCTCATCAACAAGAAAGGTGAACCTATGTCTAGCAAGACCTATTGAGGCATATTCTTGCGAAATGTCGCATATAAGATACTATCCAATGAACTGCGTGAACGGGTCAAACTAATCATGCCCTACCAGTGCAGCTTTCGGTCCGGCAGATCGACCAACGACCAAATTTTCGCACTAAAGCAAATGCTGGGAAAAGACCACCTCTACATCAACTTTAAAGTCGGATATGATAGTGTTTATCATCAGGAGTTATACATGACAATGGCCACATTCGGGATCTCGGTAAAACTTATCCAGTGTCGCGTAACGCTGGAAAATACGGGGGGCAAAGTGCAGTTTGACGAGAGCGGTAAGGTTATCCGCCATTATATCTTCAAAACGTGCCAAACGTGCCGTTATAGAGGCTTTCACAGCAATTAAAGAACAGGTGAGGAAAAGACTAAATACACGCTATCAACAAATAAACAAGCACCTGTATACCGACTTGGACAAAATGTCACTATTTATAGCAGCAACTTCGAGGTAGTTAAGGAGTTCATCTACATCGATGTGAATATCAACTCCTTCGCTCGAAGGACAAAGTGTATACTCTGCAGAAACTTTATCCTGCCAGTTCTTTTATACGGCGTCGAGAGACGATAAGCAAGAATTTTATACTAGGCTTATTCGAAGGAAAAATGTTTTGACGTATTTGGTCCTTTTTGAGAGGAGGGCGAGTGGAGATTAACAAATAAAAGAGGAAGAGAACTTCTTACATCATTCACCTTTACTACTCACACTTGAAAATATCATTTTAATGAAGGGAAATTGACCACTACTAGCAAATAAATTAAGTGACTGTAACTAGTTCATGCAATTGCTGGAAGATTCAATCGAACTATCCGCAATGATCAATGCAGCAGAACAATTAGAAAGTGAAGTACAAACTTTCACCTTTACAAAGTGCTGTATGACGGAAACACCTGAGTCAGGCCCAAAAATAAAAATAAATGTTTATCCTACAGAAATATATAACATAATTTCTGGAAAAAGAAATTATCGAGAGCGCCAAGTGACAAAACAAGGCTCAATAGACTAACGAATCAGCTCAGTTTAAGAACTTGACAAACGATGCAAGTACAAGATGATCACTGTAGAAAGCCACGGAGAATATAAAAAGAACCACGGCTTACTTTCCGCCTATTAAAAAAAGCGACGAAGACTGGGCAAAACCAAATGAACAAAAAGCGGATTTATTTGCTGAATATCTTGCAAACGTCGTCCAGCCATATAAAAACAATAAAAATATACGACAACAAGAGCGTTCTAGGAAGACGAGAGAATAATCCCATTGGTAACATAAAAGAAAATCCAAAGAAGTAAAAGAAAATGTTAACCCGAAAAAAGCCCCGGGATTCGATCTTATTTTAGCAGAATTTCTGAAAAAAGTTGCCAAAAAAGGGATGGAGAAAATACCATATATTATAAATGCATCGTTTAGACTTAGGTATGTGCCACGAATGTAGAAAGTCGAGGAAGTAATGAAGGTAAAACCCGCCAAGTTACCAGTAAAGTAAACTCCTATCGTACGATATCTTTGCTGCCAAAAACGTTTGACAAATTCTTATGAAGCGTCTCTATCTGATCGTAGAAAAGAAAACACTAATACCGAACCATCAATTTTGATTTCAAAATAGGTTTTCAACTATAAGCCAGGTACATCAAATAACCGACAATATAGTAAAAGCATTGGAAGAAAGAAAAATAAGTTCTACTATTTTCCTTGATGTAAAACTGGTATTTGATCCAAAATGCTAAAAACGTATGTATATGCCAAAACATTACTCAGGAATCCTAGAGTCTTAAGGTACGATCAGACGGTCATCCAAGCTTGTCATCCGGATATATTGAGAAAAATATTGGCTTAATATATTGTTAAACATTTTTTTTCGATTTCTATGAAAATTTTCGAAGAAAACAGCATTTTAGTGAAAATATATATCGCCCATACGAAGTTTTTGGCCACGCCCACTTTTTGGGGGCGTTTTTTGAAAAAAATAATTTTTTTTCTATAAATTTCATAGAATGAAATAAAATGCTATCCATCATCTTCCTAATGCTTTTTTTCTTTGGGGTACATAGGGATAAGGATAGGGTATCATACTGTTCGCCCCAAGCGGACTGTAGCCTTTCCTTTTGTTTTTTGTTTTTTGCTTTGCAAAAAGTTCTTAACGATAATACGATTTTTGCTAATTTGATTGGTGCTTACTCTGGAAACCCTCTAAGCGCTTTTGTAAGAATAGCATCTTACGCAAAACTAAAGAGTGCGAATGAGAGACAGAAATCCCTATCTTCCGTGTACTGCCAATTTATGTTGAGTAACAGAGCATAGTTAACTAGGATATTTGTATGTATCAGATTGAGGATATCACATGATGCAGTAATTAGTAATTAGACATACCTGCATAGCTCTAGAATTATGGGCAGTTGTTAAATAGGTAGTTCCATATAAAAGAGTTATACGTATTAAAAATAAATTGCTGATTAGTTTATCGACTAAGTGTGACATTAGAAGAAATGCAGAAGTCATTCCTTCTCCGCGTGTTTCTAGAATCATAGAAAACTATTAACAGTTGTAGCGTACGTAATTAAATTAGGTCTATTAAATGCATTAAATAGTTTTTATAGCTATGGCTTTATGAAGATATATCATTTAGAGTAGTTACCTATACATAGTACCTCAAAATTGTAGATACTCACTTTAACTCGATATAACTTAAGTTGGGGCGATGATTGACCCCTATTATTTGTTATTTTTGTCTCTATGAGTATTTTTTAATAAATCAACCAAAAATATAGATGAATCAGTTTCGCTCCCACTGTATATGTGAGGACTAAATTTATGCCGGTCGGTTTTGCACAACACTGTACATACGTATGTAGTTATAAAAAACGTTATTTAAATTAATACGGCCTAGGCCGGGTATTCTGCTAGCTGAATCATAATATCTCTGTTTTAGAAAACCAATCTCATCCAAAATTCCAACCTCGCTGCCACCCTCACACACACCTGACCATTTGTGGACACGTTGGGCCTAACCAATAACCAATTAAATATAAAGATTAAATTCGTGGTCCAGTTCTTTC
This sequence comes from Ferdinandea cuprea, assembly GCA_963576555.1. Taxonomy (NCBI): domain Eukaryota; kingdom Metazoa; phylum Arthropoda; class Insecta; order Diptera; family Syrphidae; genus Ferdinandea; species Ferdinandea cuprea. Next base: position 13,497,153 of record OY754962.1, on the reverse strand, counting down.
ATATTTTCTGTTGCATAAGTGTGTAAGGGACGACAAATTTGAACATTGTACCGCGCGTATTCCTTATTATCGATTTCGGATCTTCGTTAATTTTTACCCATGAATTCATCTATGATTTGATTTCCCTTGCAAAAAATAAAGAACGAACGCATACACGTATCCATAACGCATCACACTAATGTAACAATTTTCAAAATAAAGAAAAGAGAACACGTACTAAACACATACATATCTGTATCCTAGCGACTACAAAAAAAATCACCCCTTTCGCTAGGGATATGAATTAAAAAACACAAAAAATCGTCCCCGTCACCCTCATACAAACGGCAACGATAACGAACCAGCTGAAAGGAAAAAAAAACTCAAAGTAATGAAATGTACCATGTGCTCTATCATCACTTATCCTCCGGCTCCGCGCGGCGCGTCGTCGTCGGTGCTCCCAGTGGGAGGTGGGGAGGGTATGGAGTTTAGCAGTTTGTAGAGCATACGACTGAAGTGCCTGCATGTGTCACACGTCTAGCGCCGACCCCCTCCCCAAACCAACTGGAAACAAAATCACCCATGCATACGATTATTCCTTAAAATGACGTGTTATCTCCGTTTCTTCGCCTATTCCTTCATTTTTTCGTCTTTTCCTGTATCAACATCTTCTACTCTGCGCTCTTCATCTTATTAAAAAAAAACAAGGGTGAAAAAAACAACAACAACAAAAAATACATATTTCACAAGGGTGTATGATGATTATATGTGTGTTCACTCCCAACCCTCCTGGCACGATTTTTTTATTTCATTTCTGATAAATCAGGGAATGAAAAGAAATAAAAAAGGAACAACTAAAACTTCAAGGGTGATATTACATATATACACATATACAAAATATACACACATATATTCATACAGATATACATTTTTTTAATAATGTCCCAATCCAGTCACTTCATATTTGATCGGGTCGTTACTTGCTATTTATTTCAAGTAATATACATACATTTTATATGTGTTTACAAAGAATCGACTCTTTTGCAAATATACGAGATATGTCATTACAGAACGAGATTAACATAATTCAACTGCTTAAGGGTAATGTTTTTCCCAGGTCTCCGTCGTCTGAGTCCTCGTCTTTGGCATTGTCATTGCCGTCGAATGATTTCGCTCCTTTCTTCAATGTTAGGGCTATAATACTAGTCAGCTTTTTTGTGCCAGCTCCATTCGTTTATTGTTTCTATAATATAATAATATATGTAAGTATATATATGTTCTCGTGTAGGTATATATTTTAAACATTATTTTTGTTTATCCATCATGGTTGAGTGCTGAGATCCAACATGACCACTTCACACTTTTGTATTTAAAAACGTTTGTTGTGTTTTTGCGTGAATGCGTATTTAAACGTAGCTCCCAGTATGCGAATAAAGTCTATGTTCGATTTTAGAGAAACTTTCTAAAATATATTAATTCGGCACGCTTTGAAATTATCCTTTTTTAACAAATGCCCCGGAGGTCCTGTCATAAAGAAGTATTTAAATGAATTTGCAGTTTAAATCTTGCTTACTAACTTAGGTGGTCCGTCTGGTTTAAAGTCAATGATTCTGTTTGACAGAGTTTACGTCACAGAATAGCTAGTAGGTTCTATATTTTTTCGTACGAAGAATTTTTTCATAACGTAAGTCTTATTTGTCCTATCCTGTCGGTTTTGCGAGAATTATTTTGCGGTGCGACACGACACTTAAGAAAATATGACTTAAGAACATATAAATTTGAGTTATAAGACCATGCAGTTTTTTTTAGTTCGCCTTACAAAATCCGTTTTAACCTTTTGGAATATGAATAGAAGTGACACTGACCACTGGTAATTACATTTAACAAATTTACGCGCTTCTCATTGTTTTATTTAATTCGCGCCAATTTTCCCACTTTTACTTTATCGAATGCTGAAAAATGAAGTTTAAATTTGTATAATTAGATATTTATATATTTAAAGAAAAACATTTGAATTTAATATATCAATTCCATGGATCTATAGTAATATGTTATAGGTTTATATATTCATGAATGCTAAATCAGTGCTTACTAATTTTGAACTTTTAAAGATGGTAAATGGGCCATGTGATATATGATCAGGTATGAAGAGAATGCATTTGAAAGTGACAGAAAAGTTCAATGACGTTTTCACAACGCGACACAGGAATATATTTTGAGGCATAGCCACATGGTCTCACGTCATGCTACTTATTTTTTAGCCAGCATGAAATAATCGGCAGTTAATAACTGAGGTAATTTTGTCTACCTTGGCTCCGCTATATCATTTGACAAAGACATCTCTTTAAAATAAATTGCACGAATGCGTCAAACTTAACTTTCTTGGTACATGAAATGCGTTTTTGAATCGCCTGAAAAATAATGATAACATTTGATTAAATACCAAATTTATTGAAAGCATTTTTTAAGTAAAAAACGGCTCTTTTTCTGTGTAGTAATCACAAATTTCGTGAGTAAGTTTTCCTAATAAAAATAATTGTCAAAAAAAAATACATATATTCAAAAACACCCGAAATAAGACCTATAAAAGGTGCTTTTATGCAAATAAAGCAAAACAGAAAAAAAAAACGCCGCGATATGTTGCTCCAATAGCTTTAAATACGAACTTTGAAGCAAATCCGTCTAACCGTTTGGGCATACGGCTGTCGGACAGACAGATTGACGGACGCCATTGGCGGATCCACTTTTTGGGTTCCTTTATAGTCGTAATATCATCCCTCACATCACCTCACACTCAGTTTGAGTTCGAAATTTCAGCACGATCGCAATAACTCTAACTCAGTATACTAATGTATACGAGAACGTTAAAAATCAAACCCTTGGGGTTCGAAGATTCTGTGGCTGAGAGAAATTCAAATGAAAGAAAATATCATTTCATCGGTTTTTTTAAATATTTTTCCAGTATTACCCCTACCCTAAACCGCTAAACATAATATTCTGAAGTTGTACGTGGTAATAGAGAAAACAAAATATGAAGATAATTTTAATAAATAAATAATTTAAATAATTTTATCGAATTTGGTTGTGCTGATTCAAAATAACATTAAAAGTAACATTGAGTCACAATGTTGACATTCAATTTGTCTTTTGTTAGATTTTGTTTATTACTACGAAACCTTAAAAGTGACTTATCTGCACCTCACTAGATAACTAACTAATAACTTTAACGATTTTAATTACCAATGCCCAATATCTTATTATTAATTATAGCCGTTTTTTAGTTTTTAATTGGGTTTGTTTCAATTTCCCTTCGCAAACAAATTGTTAGACAGAGGTTCTTCAAACTAAGAATCTACAATATAAAGGATGAATTCTTTAGATTGGATCAACGGCGCTGCCAACGGCCATTATGGCAGATACCTTACATGGGCTAACTTCAACATATTTAGAGCTAAGATCAGTAAGGATATTTCATGACTATTCAGCGTTCTGGAAAAGAGATGGTGGCGGATGAGCCCTTCATGGGTGAACGGCAGCTCTTACATCCCCGAAGTCTGTTACTGGCACCGGCCTGTTATCCTAGTGTCAAAGTCAAGATCTGGCTCTCAAGGTTAGGGATTGTACCGTCGGGGTAACTTCCCGACCACATTGAGAACATTTAGTTTTGAGGGAGACAAGACGAGCTTCAGATTATTACTTCCCTCAAATGGCAACAAAAACCGGAATGTCAACGGACATGAGTGTATGTACATGGAATTTGAGGAAACTCTAAACCCCGAACATCGGACACTCGAACACCAAAATACTTCAGACCATAGCATTCGCTTTTTTCCCAAATGGATTAAAACATCGTTTAAGGGCCCAGAATTAACCTCTACGTAACGGCTTAAATGTTTTTGGATTAAAATTTATCAAACTATGTGTGCGGCCCAATACACTTGGGCTTGAGGCTATACATGTACTACAGGCGTAATGTGGAGCACCTCCAAGAGTATTAATCCTCGTCGTCTGCATTTAAGGACGAAATTATGATCAGGATTATAGAGATCATAACCCTCCCACTTCACTGCATTCCTACTGGTCCGCCTGCGGGGTTCGCCTGTTCGACCTCAAAACATATCTGCAGGCATCCCGATTTTGGATCACTTCATCATTGAGGCCAATCAAAGCTGGTGTTTTTGCATTTATGTGATCCAGGAGTTTTAAGGCCTGCCTCTTTAACGCGATTGTAAGGGAACGTTGATTGTTATTGCCTTTTTGACGGGCTTCGTAGGATCCCTCCTCTGAACATCACAATACCAACCGAGTCGGTCGTGCTCCACTTTTTTGAGATGGGTTCCTTGACGTGAAGGCTTCCTCGGATTCTGAAACTTCTAATTCGATCAAGCTTTGTTACTCCTGCTGTCATGCGAAGCATCTTCATCTCAGCTGCTGCCGTATGTGAGCGCCGGAAGCGCAACTGCGGTGTAGAGCCTTCCTTTCCTTGATTGATGTCGTCATCAACGGTTGCTTCGCTGTTGATCATTGATCCCAGATATTTGAACTTTTCGCACTTGGGAACCACCACCCCATTCAAATAAATGTCTGGAATGGCTTGGCTTGGGTCAGAGAATGCGCAGTACAGATACTCTGTCTTTTTTGGGCTAATACGATTCCCCTCTAAAGCATTTACACAAACATCAAGTGCTCGTTGCAGTGAATGCATCATCACTTATGATGGCTCCATCATCAGCAAAGAATAACTAATGCAAGCAGTTAGTCTAGTCCTAAAAGAGCAAAGGACTTAAGACACTTCCCTGGTGAACACCGACGTTTAGTGGAAATTCATCGGTGACTCCGGCGGGACATCTGACTTTTGCCTTCGCCCCTTCGTACATGTCCATGATCATCTGTACCTAGGTTTCAGGAACTCCTCGTTGTTTTAGATCAGATCTATTGGTTGTCTATCGAATGTTTTTTCTAAATCTGTATTTCTCTTCAAGGCGAGCTTTTTAACTATTTTATTAGAGAGGCACTTTGAACAAGCTTTGAAAGCCGATTTCTTTTCCTTCATTGCTGCTTTAATTTTCTCTGCCCACCACCAAGTTTCCTTTCCGTAGTGGTAGTGACCCTTCGAGGCTCCAAGCAGTACTTTAGCTTTCTCTAAGCAGGCTCGTTGTAGGCTTCCTCAGAGTTTCTGTAAAGCTTTTAGCAGAACCAGAAGATTTCTACTTATATGAGTCCTTTTAATAAAAATTATATAAAGTTTTAAAGGGAAATTATATTCACTGCTTCCGTAGGTGTAGTTATCGAAAAAAAAGAAATTGCTCTTTTAATTTTTCTCCATCAAGTATTTACTTTCTATGAGTTACCCTGAAAAGTTGTTTTTTTTGGAATGCATAATTGTAATATCGAAGTATAATTGATATAGTATTGTTTTGATGATTAAAAAAATTAAGGAAATATCGTTTCGTTTGCCGTTGTGACGATTAAGAAGACGTTGGAAAAAATCAGATCTTTCGCTCGGTTTCAGAGATGGAAAATGATGACATTTCTTCAACTGGAATAAAAGTCTATTCAAGTTTGATTAGAAATCTTTTTACTTGTTTAAAAAATGAGAGACTTGAGAAATTATCGAAATGGTAAAAGATGCTTATCCGAAAGAAAAATAGGTGATAGTTAGATTTCCCTGTAACTGTTATAGAAGCTATTAAGAAGTGTTGTGTTTAATATAGAGACAAGTTTTAACAGATTAAGTTTGAACTTTGTACGAAAAATATTGTGGATAAGCATAGGTAACAGAGTGTCCGACTCTGGCGCTGGAGATCATCAGTTCAAATCCCATGTGTTAGACACTCTTCCGAAGTTTTTTAGTGATCTTATTGTGCTGTCAGATAAAATAAAAATGTAAGGTATCAACAGCAACTACTACACATGTATATTTATTTTTCATTTGGAGAAGCTTTTCCAAAGTAACTTCTTGATACATATATTATTTAATGCCTATAATCAGTTGCCACAAATATAAAGGTTAGGTAAGGTTGAAGTAGCAGTCGGTGAGAGCCACTTGGGCTAAAAGAGGTCCAATATGATACCACGTGGATCTATATTTTTACTTCTCTACAAGTTAATCGATTGGAGCTTTGAATAAAGCGAAAGAGATCTTTAATGCAAAAAGTGGGCAGATCTTCAAAATCGTCATGAAAGAAGACTCCTAGGTGGGCCTTACGGTTTTGGGAGAGACAAGTTGTGCCATTGCCTGAGTGGACAGGTTGAATTTCTCGATAGCTTCTAATATTAGCTTTAGTTTTTAGCAATTGGAATGCCTAAGGAACGCCCCGTGCAGGGACGGGAAGAAAGAATATCTCTGCAGCGCCCACCAGTGCTTGTCGTAAAAGGCGACTAAGGTGGAGGAAATCACTTCTAGGCAATTTAAACATCCAGGTGAGCCTAGAAACATATTTAACACCCTTAAACTGCCCAACAAGTGTGCATGCAAATCCGTGGGTTGACACGACTGGAGATCACCGGTGTCATAAAAGTAAGATCAATCAAGAACTTATGTATATCAGGAGTATGCACTTGTTGAACAAACAAACTCGCTTAACTTAGCATTATGGAAATCTACGTTCAAAGAAACACTGCCCCGCCAGGCACCTCTAATGCTACGTATGGTTGTGATCCTGAGACGAGCAGAAATGCAGGGGTCAGAGCTCTTCGGTTTCCGGGGGATAGTAAAATAACGCAAAGACTCAGGCGAAACCTAAGGGTCGCGAGTTGGAAGTTTAAGTGGTCGCAGCTACCCGCTGGAAGATATGATGGAAAGAAGGCGATTGAACATCTTGTATGTCCAAGAAACGATGTTCTACTACGGTAAAGAACAGGGCAAGAATGGTATCGGTATCATCCTTGCGGCTGAGTTACTTAGCAACGTATTGACCATTTCAAAGTCCAGTGACCGTTTGATGTCTCTCAAACTGGTGATTCAAGGCAAGGTGTGGATTATTGTCAGTGCATATGTTCCCCAAATTGGGTGCGAGTAGAGGGAAAAAGATACATTCTGGCTTGATTTTCACAACATCATTAAGAGTATCCAAAGGATGAGCTTTAGTTTGTTGGCGGAGATTTGAATGGAGATATCGGGAAGTCTAACGAAGACTATGAAGACAGCCATGGAGGACTAGGATACGGAACCAGGAATTCTTCTGGTGAAGACATCCTAAACATATGCAAGTCATACGGTCTGATCGTTTTAAATACAACGTTCATTAAACAGAGCCGGCATTTTGTCACTTATATCAGTGGCGGAAATGAAACCCAGATTGACTACCATTTGGTGGCAAGTTTCATGAAGCCTAGGGTTAAAGATTGCAAAGTGATCTTGGGACAGGCAGTCACCCGGCAACACCGTCTCCTACTAGCAGAAATATTCATGGAGAAGAAGAACAAAAATAAACAAACAAAGGTTTCTGCGAAAATCAATTGGTACAACTTGGACAAAGAAAAAGGCGAGTCATTTATTATCAACATGAAAAATTTCCTACGTAATAACACCAACGAAGTTTAGGATGAAGAGTGCAGAGCACAGGATATGTGGGATTCCCTACAACGAGCCTGACTAGAGAAAGCTAAAGTCCTGCTGGGAGCCTCGAAGTCTCACTACCAGCACGGAAAGAAAACCTGGTGGTGGACAGAAGAAATTCAAGCAGCAGTAAAGGAAAAGAAAGTGGCAAAGTGTGCCCAAATTTAAGTTAAGTGTATGGAGACTCTGTATCAGGAGTTAGAGGAGGTACCTTCTTCGCCTGCTGTTAGGAACCAGGTAACCCACGAGCTTCGACAAAACACGAATAAGGAAATTTTCAAGATTGCCGCACAGAGAAGAAAAAATGCTCAGAAAACTCGTTCGCTGAAGTTCATTAGCAACGCTCAAGGCCAACGACGACGAAAAAATTGTGCACAGGTGGCGAGAGTATTGCGAGCAACTTTTAAACCAACAGTTTTCCCGGCTATATTTTCCAGGAGCAGCCCAAAATATTGAAGAAGTGACCGACACAACAGTCGAAGAAGTTGGGAAAGCGATCAAGAACTCCAAAAAGAGAAAAGCGGTTGGGCCGGAGTAGATACCCTGTGAGTTCTGGAAAAAGATGGGAGACATCGGGCTCAGATGGCTCATGATTCTTATCTCCAAACTCATGAGAGGTGATCCAATGCCCAACCAGTGGAGAGAAAGTTATCTTCTTCTTTTGCACAAAGGAAAGGGCGATACGCGAAACTGTGATAATTACTGTTCAATCAAGTTGATGTCACACACCATGAAGATCGTTGAGCGGGTATTAGATGGTCGACTAAGACAAATAATACGTCTGTCTGACGACCAGTGCGGGCTTGTCGCGGATAAATCATCCACTTATGCAAACCAAAGTATAATGGAAAAGCATCGTGATTCCTTAAAGGATATGCGTATGAATCTGGTTGGTTCTGAAAAAGACGAGGAGTTCGTGAAACCTACGTACAGATGATCATGGGCATGTACGAGGGGGCGAAGACGAAAGTCAGTTATCCTGCAGGGGTCACCGATAAATTCCCAATTAAAGTCGGTGTTCACCAGGGAAGTATCGTATTAGCCAAAAAGAGACAGAGCATCTGTACTGCCCATTCTCTGACCCAAGCCAACCCATTCCAGACATTTATTTGAATGGGGTGGTGAAATGTTCAAATATCTGGGATTAATTTTCAAAAGCAAAGCAACCGTTGATGATGACATCAATAATCGTGTAAGCGTAGGGTAACCGAAAAATGTCCCCTTAGCTGAAAGGAAGACTCTACACTGCAGTTGGGCATCCGGCGCTCGCATACGGTTCAAAATAGTTGACAATGTACAAAAAGTATGAGGGCAAGTTAACAGCAGCTGAGATGAAGATGCTTCGCATGACAGCAGGAGTAAAAAAGCTTGATCGAATTAGAAGTTCCAGAATCCTTCACGTCAAAGAACCCATCTCAACAAAATTGGAGCACTCAGTTGGTATTGTCATGTTCAAAGGAGGGATCCTACAAACCCCGTCCAAAAGGCAATGGCAATCAACGTTCCCTTACAATCGCGTAAGAGAGGCAGGCCTAAAACCTCCTGGATCACACAAATGCAGAAACATCAGCATTTGATTGGCCTCAATGATGAAGTGATCCAAAATCGGAGTATTTTTTGAGGTCGAATCGGCGAACCCCACAGCAGACTAGTAGGAATGCAATAAAGTGGGATGCTGATCATAATCTCGTCGTTAAATGGAGAGAAGAAAAAGGAATGCCTAAGGAACCAATTGAAATATCAGGCAGCGTATTTCAATGGTTTGCGAGTTCATCGGCCTTGCAATTCCCTGAAATGTCTCTATGCCCTGGCACCCAGCATAAGTCAATGTTGAACTGCTTCGACATCTCCTTCAGACAGGATAGGCATTCTTGGGTTGCTATAGAGTTTAGAGATACTGCGTCGAGTGATTTTAAGGCCGCTTAACTTTCAGAGGAGACTCGGATATCTCTAGCAGATATAACGATATACAGGAGACTAAGATTCAGTCTTTCAGACAAAACGCGACCACCAATCCATGCACCACTTTTTGATCCATCGCGGTAGAAGTGGATCGATTTATCTTCCACTAGATCACTTTCCTCTCAGAATGATCTGGATGAAATGGTGAATAGATTTGGTCTAACTGAGGCTGAGGTGTGGTGTAATCTTTGTTTCTGGGAAGGGTCCGAAATAGATACAGAATAGAAGAGTGGCCAAATTCTTTCTCGGTTTACTGGGATGTTTCTTTGAAAGGAATAACCGAGTAAGCAGTAATTGCCTGCTGAGGATGTCGTGTAGTTTTAAATGAAACGGATGTCGAGAGCTGCCGAGGGAGTAGTACGAACGGTAATACTCATGCATAGACAAGCAGATCGATGAGCTTAGAACAAAGATATATAGCCAATGTGTATTGCGGGGTTGAAGACCCAAAGAAAGAAAGAGCAACTGATGCTAACTTTTTCTTGTATATAAAGTTTCCAGCTTAGTTTTGTTTATTCAACATTAGACCCAGGTATTTTACTTCGTCAGAAGACCAATCTGGTACCTTTAACAGATAAAGGTACAAAATTAGAATTTCGTACTTCCTAGTAAAGAGAACATGTTCGGTTCTGTCCAGCTTGTGTGCTGGTTAAGTTGATTTCGAAAGGGTTCTTTTAAGGTATTGAAATTCTTTCCTGAGACGGCAATAGCAACGTCACCTGCATTAGCGATTATTGTTCATCTACATACAAATATTCTAGCAAATGACCCAGTTTTGGGTTTAATATCCTGCTTGTGTCGGCCAGAAGCATTATCAATCACCAAGTGCAGTTTAAACCCTCAAAGCTGAATGTGCAGTTGTGATCGCAGATTTGTATACATTGTTAAATCTCCTTAATACCTTTAATAACCAGGAATTACACCATTGCATACTCTTTGTGTTGTTTAAGGGAATATTCGAAGGAGCGTACTAGCTAGGCTATTGCCACAGATTTTCTTTCAAAATACGCATGTAAATCGACATATGTATATCAACCATTCCACAGTATTAAAAAGAAAAAATTATTGATAAATGAAAAATGATTGATAGGTCTGAGATCTTTGGGATTTATATGAGAGCATTTGCCAGCTTTGGGTATGAAAATTACTTTAACTTATCGCCATAACAGTGGAATGTGGACCAGTTCACAGAAAATCTTCATGATTACCTCAACATTGGTTGAAAAAAAAACAACAGTAAATAGTTTACAAAAAATCTTAGTTTTGAAAAAACTAAAAATCCTTCGACCAGGCACTAGTTTTAAATGTTATATACTTTATTTCTTTAACTGTAAAAATTTCACTCAAATCCACCGAACGGTTTTTGAATGACAGTGGTCACTGACCTTAAAAACATAGTTTTGAGAAAAACGCATTTAAAGTTTAACACTCGACGCCCTAGCGTCAGTTAGCCCGTCGTTAAAAAAAAAATATTTTGAAATTTCTACAGGTTACTGCAGGTGCAAGGTGTTCTAGTTTAGAAGAGTTAAAATATATGTTAGACTTTATAGATTCACAATTATTATATACAAAATGGTGCAAATGGTTCACACTTTTACATTTTGGAGACTTTTTTATACGTAAGGAAATGTTTAAAAATATCGAGTGATTTATAAAGCCAGTCAAAGACCAACCGGTATATGTACTTATTGATATTTTAACACTTACCTATGAATGCTTTGCGAATTAATTTATACGCAGCTTCTTGTTGCACTTAGACCAAACATTATGCTACATCATTCGATTAAAGCTGTTGCGAAATAACTGAAATTATTTATTTGTTTTAAAACACTATCGAATTTAAGTCCTGGAGTGCTTATTGCAGTTTCCGGCACAATAAGTGGATTATACTTTGAAGGCATTGGAGAGGCAAAGCTCGTCATATATGAATGCAATTATTTTAAATACTTCAACATGTCTAGTTATTGGCAGGAATTCCGAGAACTTCAAAAAGCTGTAATCTAGCTAAATGAAAAATGTATGTAATGACGACCCATCAACCAAAGAGCTTTTTCGATGCACTCAAAGAGCTTTTAACTTATTACTTACTTTACTTTCAGCATGCTATAGAAACACTTTCTACTTTAAATTAGTTTTAAGATCAACCTTAATGCTTACAAAAAGTATGAACACTATGTTTATACCCTATCCTAAGGGTATATTAATTTTGACACATAGTTTGTAACACCCCTTAATATTCGTCGTAGACCCATAAAAGTATATATATTTATGATCAGGACCAAATCCTATGACTATTTACCAATGTCCGTCCGTCCGTACGCAATTTTAAGGCCTTTAAAATTAAGCTGGGAACACATACTCCCTAGGGGTCCGAAATTGTTAAGTGTAAAAAAATTTTTAAATACGCCCACTGCCACGCCCACAATTTAGAAAAATGTTTTTTTCTTTAGGGCATATGGGGATATGGATAGGGTATCATACTGTTCGTCCCAAGCGGACTGTAGAATTTTCTTATGTTTTTTTATAACTATTAGCTTATTTATTCTATAGGTGAGTGCAAGTAATATATGTTAGTTCACTTAAATACATTTAGTTTTCATATAAGATTTCCCATTAGCCTTTCTCGGAACTCTGCCCTCAGACCAATGTTTGAAATAGGATCTCTTATGTCGTTCTTTGAGAGGTATTGCAAATTATGGTTTATGATGTGCTTTTCTGAATAAAGAAAAATTTTAAAGTTAAATAAACGATGAAAAATATTTTTTATGCTTTGCGTTAAATGCCCGGAATTTCCACCAATTCTAGAATACATATTTGATTCTTAATCTATTACATATCATATGCATTTTGATATATCATAATCTTGTATAGAAATGCGCATTCAAATAAAATAGCAACATATTCAAATACACTATTATATTTTATTTTAGACACTAACCAAATATGGTTTTTGATTGATTTCAGAAATAAACTCCGAAAAATAATAATAATAATGGCCAAATGATGGAAAAAAAACAAAAAACCAATTTTGTTCGCTAATTTTTCATCCCACATCGAAAAAAGATATTAAAAGCTGTTTTAAGCACTCAAACATGGAAGTCAACTTAATTATAAGTGACATTGAAATTAAACAGTAACACCTCCTTAAATGAAGCTCGTTAAAGTGGAAAAACTGGATACGTGAAACATAATTTCTTTCAATTATAAAATTTTCGATGCTGGATTTTTTTAGAGAAAAACGTATGTTCTTACCTATGAGAACTGGTAAGATCGAATCTAAATTAAATTCATGAAGAAGTTCCTTCAGTTGCTTTTCATCTTCATTAACTTCTGGTTCTTCGTATAACATACGCAGCACCTCATTATCTTACAACTCAAGATAATCAGTATTAAGGTCATTTAATTTCTTCATTTTCTGTTTATACCCTTTTTTAAGGGTATATTAATTTTGACACATAGTTTGTAACACCCGTCGTAGACCCATAAATATTTATGATCAGTCCGCCTGCAATTTTTAGGCCTTTAAAATTAAGCTAAGAAGCTGAAATTTAGACCACTTATTCCCTAGGGGTCCGAAATGGTTAAGTGTAAAATTTTTTGGAATACACCCACTACCACGCCCACAATTTACAACAAAACGTTTTAAATCTAAAGTTAGAGAGATAGAGTATTACCACCTTCACAAGATATGTAGACACTGCCCTCCTTCATAAGTTTGTTAAATAAAATTTTTTGCCAAACCTACTTTTTGTGGGTGTTTTTCACTAAAATGCTGTTTTCTTCGCAAATGTTCATATAAACCGAAAAAAAAATGTATAACAAGATATCTATCCAATATTTTTTCCAACATATCGCCCATACAAAGTTTTTGGCTACGCCTACTTTTTTGGGGCTTTTTTCAAAAAACATTTTTTTTTAATTTAATAGAATGAACTAAAATTATATCCATAATATTCTTAATGCTTTTTGCTTTGGGGCATATAGGGATATAAATAGGGTATCATACTGTTCGCCCCAAGCGGACTGTAGCCTTTCCTTATGTTTTTTTTTAAATAGCAATCCGACAGTTGTAGTTGTCGGCCTCTTAGCCTTAAACTGCAATTAAAATTAATGCAATTTAACACAAATAAAGTCTCAAAAGTCACGATTGTTTTAAAAAAAAAAATGTTATGCTTTATCTTAGCTTCAAAAAATACCCATAGAACGGTTTTCTCCGTAAATTTAATGAAAATTTGGAATGAATTTGATTTGTGAAAAACCCCTGTGAATCTCAAAAAATAGTTGTGTCGGTATGAGATTTTCGCAATTCTATTGAATATACTGCAGTAGAAATGCATTCTGCTGGATATGGTTCACTATATTAAAAATCCATACGGGACACTTTAAAAATCCTGATTTCGTTTTTAATGATTCCAAAATATACATGATTAGTTCACTAAGGCCTTAAAAAAAAATTAATAACACCAACTGGAGTAGGTTTTCGAAATTCAAAGCACATTCAAGAGTTAAAGAAAAAGTTTAATGCCACACTAAACAAAAGCACGAAAAATTTTAGTCTAAAACATCTGGCAACATAATATTTTTATATACATACCTTTTTATACCCTATTCTAAGGCTATATTAATTTTGACACATAGTTTGTAACACCCCTAAATATTCGTCGTAGACCCATAAAAGTATATATATTTATGATCAGGACCAAATCCTAACAATAAGACTATTTAGCAATGTCCGTCCGTCCGTATCAACTTTTGAGGACTTTAAAGTTATGCTAGGAGGCTGAAATTGGGATCATATACTCCCTAGCGTCCCGAAATGGTAAAGTGTTAAAAGTTTTTAAATCCGCCCACTGCCACGCCCACAATTTAGAAGAAACCGTTTTAAGGCTTAAGTTATAGAGATAAAGTTGTAAAACCTTCACAAAATATGCAGGTACTGCCTACCTTTATAAATTTGCCATATAAAGTTTTTTGCCACGCCTACTTTTTGCGGGCGGTTTTCACTAAAATGCTGTTTTCTTCGAAAATTTTCATAGAAATCGAAAAAAAAATGTTTAACAATATATTTAGCCAATATTTTTCTCAGTATATCGCCCATACAAAGTTCTTGGCCACGCCCACTTTTTAGGTTTGTTTTTTGAAAAAAATAATTTTTTTTCTATAAATTTCATAGAATGAAATAAAATGCTATCTATCATTTTCCTTATGAATTTTTTCTTTGGGGTACATAGGGATAAGGATAGGATAGGGTATCATACCGTTCGCCCCAAGCGGACTGTAGCCTTTCCTTATGTTCTTTGATTTAAGTTATATACGACATTGATTTGAATACGGTGCAACTTTTTATACCCTATCCTAAGGGTATTTTAATTTTGACACATAGTTTGTAACACCCCTTAGTATTCGTCGTAGACCCACTAAAAATACAACAAATATGTTGGAAAAAATATTGGCTAAGTATCTTGTTAAAAATTTTTTTTCGCTTTGTATGAAAATTTTCGAAGAAAACAGCATTTAGTGAAAAACGCCCACAAAAATTAGACGTTGCAAAAACTTTATATGGCAAACTTATAAAGGAGGGCAGTGCCTACATATCTTGTGAAGGTTGTAACACTCTATCTCTCTAACTTTAGCTTTAAAACAGCGTGGCAGTGGGCGTATTCAAACGTTTTTTACACATAACCATTTCAGAGCCCTATGGATTATGTGGTCTAAATTTCAGCCTCCTACCTTAATTCTAAAGGCCTACAAATTGCGTACGGACGAACTTACGGACAGTGCTAAATAGTCTTAGGATTTGGTCCTGTTCATAAAGATATATACTTTTATGGGTCTACGACGAATGACGAATGACGAATATTAAGGGACAGCTTTTGCTTTTACTTTGCTTTATCAGGAACTCTTAAATCCGTTGCTCAGATAAGGCAGTCCAAAGAGATATAACACATAGCAGCACAGTCATCCACATGATAGCACGAAGAGCGACTGAGATACCTCTTTATGCCTATCAATTTAACAAAACCATACGAACTGAATATAAATTTGAATACAAACCAGCGTAAGGTTACAAAGGAGACTGGTTAAAACTATCTACCTATGTAGAATTGGCTAGTACTAGGGTAGATACTGATTTTATGAAATGCTCGCAGACTGTGTAAAATTGCCTAAGTTCTAAGCTTAATACTTTTTATATGAAATGCTCGTAAGCTGTGTAAAATTGTCATAGTATTAAGCTTGCACTATTTACATGAAATGCTCGCACTGTGTAAGATTGCGTTAATGCTAAGTTGCATAATACTACCAATTATATAAAACGCTCGCAATATGGGTAAAATTATTTTAGGTCTGAAATATGTTCTTAAGGTGGGATCAGAGACGGTCATCCAAACATGTCATCCTGATCTGTGACGCAGAATTTGTACTAAAATGGTCATGCAGTACAAATTTGACGTCCAAATTTTACGTCAGGATGTCATCCGGATGACAAGTTTGGATGACCGACCAATCGCACGTTAAGGAGGCAAGGGTGTAGAGGATAGTGTATGAATTTCATAACCCAGTTTTTGATGAGAATCGACGACACAAGCATTTCGCAGAGAAGAGACTTTCTCTCAAGCTATTTATTTTAATATATTTCTTTTCAACAGTAATACCAATATGTCTCAAGATTTGGTCCTGATCATAAATATATATACTTTTATGTGTCTACGACGAATAGTAAGGGTTGTTACAAACTATGTGTCAAAATTAATATACCCTAAGGATAGGGTATAACAAAGAGTTAACATTTTCTTTCAATAGTTTTTTGTAATAAATATATCTTTCAAGAGCTTTTCCTTCTAAAATAAAATTGCTTTTATTTTGATTTAAATCTGCTTTATTAAAATCCAAAAAAATTAGAATTTAATCCAGAGTTATTTAATTCTAAGACGTGTTTTTTCTCTGAGTGTATACCGACCTAGGTTATGAGAAAACGGTTAAGTTTACTTAAAAATCTTAGGAGAACTAACCAAGAAATATAATATTTTGTGCCAGACAGAAAGGTTTCTTTGCCCTTAAACTTAGCTGATATTGGAAAACAATTGTAACATTATATTAGATCTAGGTCTGCGTCGTTTAGTAGGCAATTCTCCCATGTTTAATTTTGCCTTCGGGATTGGATAAATTTGAATACAAACCAGCGTAAGGTTACAATGGAGACTGGTTAAAACTATCTACCTATGTAGAATTGGCTAGTACTAGGGTAGATACTGATTTTATGAAATGCTCGCAGACTGTGTAAAATTGCCTAAGTTCTGAGCTTAATACTTTTTATATGAAATGCTCGTAAGCTGTGTAAAATTGTCATAGTATTAAGCTTGCACTATTTACATGAAATGCTCGCACTGTGTAAAATTGCGTTAATGCTAAGTTGCATAATACTACCAATTATATAAAACGCTCGCAATATGGGTAAAATTATTTTAGGTCTGAAATATGTTCTTAAGGTGGGATCAGAGACGGTCATCCAAACATGTCATCCTGATCTGTGACGCAGAATTTGTACTAAAATGGTCATGCAGTACAAATTTGACGTCCAAATTTTACGTCAGGATGTCATCCGGATGACAAGTTTGGATGACCGACCAATCGCACGTTAAGGAGGCAAGGGTGTAGAGGATAGTGTATGAATTTCATAATTAACGATTAATAATGATTACATAAAATACTTGCAGTATATGTATAATTGTTTCGGTTTTAGGGTTAGTACTAAGAGGGCGATGGCGTAGAGGTATAGAGAAAAGTGTGTCGACTTATGACGCGGGAATTTAAGGAATTTAATGGCTTACAAAATTTCATAGGGCGCACTCCAGACTCGCTGATGGTACTTTTTGTTTCTTTTAAGGAATTTAAGAAATATATTGAGTAAAAACCTGTATCGCAATGGAAAGCATAATTTTTCTTTGAGAAAACTTGGGAACATTTTCTACAAGATGCTTTCGTAATTTTTAGCTCTCTCATATACATATATTAGTTTACTAAAAAGAAAGTTATTGCGATCATGCGGACATTTCTAAATCAAATTGAGTATGAGGGATTTAGAGAAGTCCAGAAAAGTTGGTCCGCCAATGCCGCCCTTCGATCAGTTTGTCTGTTTCTTCGGGAGCGGTATGGCTAAACGGTTTGACGGATATTTTTTAAACCATAAAGTTTTTGGGATAACATCTCGCGACGTTTTTTTTACTTTTTGGTTAATCATTTGAAATAACGGTACCTGCTATACAATTTCTTTTTTTCAAAGACACTTATCGCTAATATTTTCAAATATGGCGGCAAAACCTTTGGGTCCTTTTTTTGTACTTTGGATACCTGATATGAAGTCAAAAATACTGCAAACCCAGCTTTTTGAACAATAATCGAATAACGGTATTTATAAAACCGCCAATATCTTAATAACTAAAGGTGCGATCGGACGGTTATCCAAACTTGACATCACTATGACGTATAATAGTGGAGTCGTCTCGTCTGAAATAAACAAGTTTTCTGGCGTCGGCATGTCATCCGGATGACAAGTTCGGATGACCGCCTGATCGCACCTTAATAAAGGGAATTCATAAAAATGTTACTATATTTTTTATTCAACTTAACAAATCTGCGTAATTCGATTTTTGAAATAATTTTCCTCTTTAATTGTATTAGGTGACCTTGAAATGGTGTATAATCAATCAATTAATCTTCTTGCAAGTTCTCCCCACTACTATTTAACAACGTTTAAGTCCGGTGATTGAGGAGGTGTATCTAATAGTTAAGGGAAACCAAAATCGTTCTATTCCCGATACAAAGCTTGTTGGTAAAAAGAAAAATTGTCTAAAATTTCAATTTTTGTGCGCATTGCTTGACATTTTCTTTTAGAATGTTGAGATTGACAAATCAGTCCATTTGTCTATCCATAAAATATAGATTGCCTACACAAAGAATCTTTTAGAAAACGTTCTCAAGTTTCTAAAGCTGCCCTTAAATTTACTATGCCATAATTTGTTGCTGAGCTATCAACGATTAAAGAAAAAAATATGCTTTTCCTTTCGAAGTCGGATGTCTCAGAAAATTATTGACGTAGAAAAACCTCAGGTTTATGGACCTTTAAATAGGAACCGATAATATTAGAAAATGCTTGGGAAAATATTGCTTTATGTTGTTGGATTACTGGACTTGGTGGATGTACTGTACAACGAGACGTGCATCAAACTTAACCACTAATTATTGGAGATAAAATCAGAGTCATTGCCTCCAAAAGAGACATATGATTCCACTTTAACTGTGCAAGAATTTGATGTAAAATTAGATCTCATCATCATTCCAGTATTTAAAGGATCATTGCATAATTGGCTCATCTTTTAGTACACTTTTCTAGTACATGAAATAGATTTCCCTGAGGTGTATAAAATGGGTATGCTGAGATAGTTTGTCAATGCTACTAAGACTCTCTTAAATGGCGTGATGTTTTTCGGTGTATATGTGGGAGTGTGGAGTGGGTTGAAATAGGGATATGACAATCTAAAACTTTTCGTGTCCCATTTTCTCAACATCAAACAGGCAACGGATGAGACGGCCAGGGCGTTGTTGACTATTTTCCATACGGTGCACGAATCGTTCCGTGCCCTACGTGTCATTCCGCTACCGGTGGATCAGTGGGATGCCTCGGGAGTAGATATAGTTCTGTCGAAGCTTCCTAGCGGAACACAAGCTCTTCTGCAAATGAAAATTCGAACTTGTCATCTTTTCTAAAATTTGTGGGGAAACGAGCACATAGTATTACTATAGAGCTACTTAAAACGCCAAATAGATTAGAAACGTCAACGGGACATTAACACAACCACACTTATCATCCAGTGAATTTGCATATGGCAACGACTGACGAAAGTAAGTGCATCCATTGATCAAGATCTTCATAGGGTTGGTCGCAGTCAATTACTTTTGGCTAAAATTGTCTAAAGCATTCTTCATAGCAATGCTCTTCAGGCGGATGTCGGCAATGCGGTCGCAAACATCATAGAGTTTTCTGTGAACCATCCAGAAAGGCAACACCAACGGTACAGTTGACCAACGGTACAGTTGACAACCCGCAGCTGTCTTAACTGTGGAAACACCAACTTCATGACTGATCGGTGCCGATGGCGTGAGAAGCTTTTTCGTTCAGAACATCAGAACTATTTTCTGGCTGCTCGCGCATATGCATATGGACAGTCAGCAGATCTAAGCCCCTTTGCTTGTATTCTCTGCGATCCCGGGTCGCATGTTAGCTTTGTGTCAGACCGTTTTTCTAACTACTACATCTTGCAGTTACAGTGGAGGAAATTATGGTCTATAAAGGGCAGCGCTTCGCTCTCACTCTGTTCATATATTCCAATTTTACCTTGATGATCGCTGCGCCAACAATATCGTCAACTACTTCGATTATATATCAACGCCGATCGACGTGACGCTATGAAAGCACCTGGTCGGTTTCAAACTTGCTGACGCACACTTGAAACACTTGAAGCAGATGTTTGCGGTCTCATTGTGCAAAACGACATCATCAGTGGGCAACCGAACGAACCATACCC
Organism: Ferdinandea cuprea; assembly: GCA_963576555.1. Classification (NCBI taxonomy): domain Eukaryota; kingdom Metazoa; phylum Arthropoda; class Insecta; order Diptera; family Syrphidae; genus Ferdinandea; species Ferdinandea cuprea. The sequence continues at coordinate 13,477,068 of OY754962.1, read as the reverse complement.
TCAACGCACACAATTGGGTTGGGTTGTCTTCGGACCCGCCTCTTCAGTGCCGTCGTTAACGCCAAACCTCCGGACTTTTCACGCTTTGATGGTGATTTAACATTAGAAAAGCTAATTCTAAACTTTTGGAAGCCGGAGGAAGTGGTAACGATTGGGGTTTGAGACAATGAGTGGCGACGCATTCGCGAGCAAAATATGGGCGATACATGGTGCATATTCCGATTCGGCGTGATACTCCTGACCTAGGCAAACCACCACTCTCAAACCATTTCTCTCTAATCGAGTACGTCAAATTCAACTGGTGTCGCCCGAACATTGGAGTCATGTGCTGTCCGCTCAGAATGAATCCAGCAGTGCTGTGGTATGGAAGCCACAGATCTGTTTTGATGGCAGGGTCCGGAATGGTTGAAGGGGGACTCGAGGTCACTTGATTCCGATGAGAAGCTTCATCACGAAGAATTGGGTGTTTCAAAGGAGAAGGAGAAATTGTCATTGCTGACGGTGTTAGTCATAGTAAGTAAGTAGTAGTGTTGGTATGGCAGGGTCCGGAATGGTTGAAGGGGGACCCGAGGTCACTTGAGTCCGATGAGAAGCTTCATCACGAAGAATTGGGTGTTTCAAAGGAGAAGGAGAAATTGTCATTGCTGACGGTGTTAGTCACAGTAAGTCATAGGCTTACCACGCGACCACTAGACTGTACAGTTATCGAGCAGAACAGCGTTTTTTCGTCCGATGTACATCGAATCCGGAGTGGGTATAAGCTGTCCAGTTCAAGTCAATTGCTTCCACTAAGCCCCTTCGTCGATGACGGGGGTGTTCTGCGATGCAGGCCGACTGAGCAAGGCTCATGACTGTCGCCTTCCAATAATGTTACCAATCTCACCAGAAAGCTCATCATGACGGCACACAGTTGAAGTTTTACAATCTGCGCAGCCACAACTGGATTTTGAATCCAAGGCAAGCTGTACGAAGTTTTATCCATATCTGCGTTATATGTCGGCGTCATCGCGGTGCCACACTTACTTACACTTACTTTGGGTCAATGCTGCTTCTTCTGTCAACAGGCGAGAATTATTGTGGCCCATTTATACTCCGCAAAGGAACATAGCGATCACGTTAAACCGTCAAAACCTATCTGTACATTGAGGTGGTCGGCATACAAGCTATGTGATACAACAAGATCCATACATTGGCGACGCGACTGTGCCGGCTTCTGGAGTCCCAGGATCTCAAGTGGCTCGAGATTATATTCGTTGCGAATGGTCACCCTTTTTGCTTTTTTTTGTAGCCTGTGAATAGATCTATTTTGATCTATAAACAAAGACTTGGACTGATTTGTGACAAGTGATTTTATTTACAAACTTCAAAAGTTTAAATACTATTTTTCTTACACCTAGATCGTGGGAATACAATTTTAGAGTTGGGAAAATTGGGAATTTGCTTATCAGCGCCAGACGAAATCCGATGCAATGTCTGTGCTTGGGGGCAGGTGTCTATTTTATTATATGCAATGTGGGAAACTTAATGTGCTTAAGGTGAAAATATGGAATCGTGCATTTGGGAATAAGTGTGTTGGGAAAATCTAATAGGAAGATCAGATTGCGTAGACTTAAGTTTCAACATTCTCCCCGGCGTTGAGATCCTGGAGCTCAAATACTATGTTTTTTGGATTAAGATCTATCTTGTTTTTTCTTCTTTGGGAAAATATGATAAAAATCAGCAAAAAAGGATATGTATCCAATGGTGTATTGATGTATGTCATGATGAGTTAATGAGTTTGGTAGCTTTTGTTGAGTTTTCTGATCTGCAATCTTCTTAATTAATAGGGCTAGGTCATCATCTCCGCGAATGATGGATTCATTTACTTCAATCGTCTCCTGAAGATTATCTTGAAGTGATTTTCTAAGTGGTATTCCTAAGAGCTGACTAAGGTTTAGAGCTGGTCAAAATGAGAAAGATGAGTTTGCTGTGTAGAAATTGTGAGAATTGATTTTCATTGTTGGTTGCCTTATGGCACAATTTTGGGCTAATTTTAATAGTCCTACTCCAAGTAACTTGGTGCTGCTTATATCGGATCCACACACTATAGAAATAGTTTCTTCTTCTTGAAAGGCGAATATCTAGTGATTCGGGTTGTGTAATTGGATCCACATCTTTCCTGGACTGGTAGTTTTGATGGTACAGAAAGGTGATAACTGTTTTCTGTGATTGAGCAAATGTATTTCACACTGATTTTCCACTGAATGTGTGTTAAAAATTGGATGGCGTTGCTTTCAGATATATTTCCGCTCATCGATTTGTAGACATCCTTGGTATTCGACTTGTGAAACTGGAAAGTATTGGTCTCTATATGGGGTTATGGCCAGAAACGATGTCGATGGTTGTATGAATACGAAAGAGCCGTTGTGTGGAACAGCTAATGGTATCAGTTTGAACAGCATGAAGACTTAGTTGCCTAACAGTGGTAGTTTGACGAGAAACAGTATTGTGGTCGAAGTTACACGGACATTTCCTCTTAAAAGTTCATATAACTTTGGTAGATTGTGCTCATCGTATCCAGGAAAAGTTAAGTTGGGTGGTATATCTTTCCGGATTTTGTTGAGCTCCCTGTACAGTTGTGTTGGTGATAAAAGGAGTGAACTAATTCTTCCTTGGTGAGTATCAGTAACTGCCTCGAGAATAGCTAGTTGAGTCCGTTGAAATCTGTCTATTTACTTAGACACATAAATTGTAACTGAGCTAAGTACTTCTGCTTCTATTAGTGTTTGGTTGAGGGTATCGACAGCGTGGCGCGTTTGAGTCAATTGTTGTTTCACAATAATGAACTGGGTTCTTATTGCAGTTATAGACTTGTTGAGAACATTTACTGTCGATTCAATAATAGATGTTTGGTTTTTGCTCAATTCTAGCAGGTGTTTCTCGTTCTGGTTTGCCTTTTCGATGTTATCTTCAATGAAATGTGCATAATCTTGATCCTGAATACCGAACAATTTGTTTGCGATCGTGCCGATAACATCAAATGGAGATCGTTTTGTCCGTATAGCTACACCATTTCTATGTTTCAAGATATCGTTCAAGGCTTCAGATTCCTGTAGTTGTTGTTCTAGTTGCATGATAATTGAGTTACAAATGATAGTTGGTTGTCGTTGCAAAGTTTCACATTTTTGTTTCAATCTATTGACGCCATCTTTGAGTCCCTGATACTCGTGCCAATAGTTGGACATGTTGATATCAACGAAGAGATTCCACTCATCAGTGATTAAATTAGCTTCACCTAGGTCTTCGAAGTATATTCCAGGGTTGTCATCGAATGTTTTAACTTCCACCGTACCTTGTGGTGCTGTTTGTCCTAAAGCTGTTCCACTTATTAATAAGCCCATTAAAAGTGTTTTGAGTGGGTTTATTTTTGGTTGATTTGTAAAAGATACTGAACGTTTTTGTTTAAGAGCTGAATTATCAGCTCTAGTGTTTATTGGAAGGAATCAGCTTTGAGAGGATGATTTACGCCCGAAGTTCTTAATATTACTGTAGGCTTAGTAAGTGACTCCTTTGGCAGTTTTTGCTGTATTTCTGAAGGCAGTGGACAGATCTTAGCTATGGATCTTCGTACTTCTCCATTAGATGTCTTGATATCGACTACCCGTGCCCTTTCGTCAGAACTTGGAAGTGTCCTGATAACTCTTCCCATTAGCCATTTTAGAGGAGGTAGGTTATCTTTCACAAATTTTATCAATTTTGTCATGAGGTTAGCGGCACATAGTTCCAGACGGGGTATGGTCTGTTGTTTGATTGGGGCTACACGGGATTTTGAGCATACCAATTGTACATTGACTTCTCCTCGATGATTTGTAGACTTCAGACATACTACGGCTCCTTATGCCCGCTGAGAAGCGTCGGAGAAAGCATGAAGCTCCGCACAAGTTGAATCTGCTAACATTTTGTGCCGTGGTATCTTTAGGTTGTTGAGTTGGAGGAGATTCTTTCTAAAGGCAGTCCATTTAGTGTGCATCGACATTGGTAATGCAGCGTCCCAATCTAATTTTGAGATCCATAACTCTAGTATAAATATTTTGGCTAGCATAACTACTGGACCCATAATTCCCATTGGATCGAAAATATAGGCAGTGTCCGCCAATATTGATCGCTTCGTCCTCTTTGTTGCTTCTGTCCATTTAGTTTTGATGAGGAATTGATCCGATGACGGCAACCAGGTCATACCAAGAGTTTTAACTGATCCTTCCTTTTGATCGGGTAGCACATTTTACGCTTCACAGTCTGCCTTGGGTATATCCGCAAGGAGTGCTGGTGTATTTTAACACCATTTTCGCAGATGAAATTGTCCTTCTGCGAGTAAACCTGTAAGCTCCTTCTTCATGCGAAGAGCCTCATTGAGGTCGTTGGTGCCCGTTAAGATATCATCTATGTAGATATCTTGCTGAATAATGGTCGCTGCCAGGGTATGCCTACTATCTGCTCTTTCGGCCAAATCTTGAAGACGTCTTATCGCTAGGCAAGGTGCAGATTTGGTTCCGTAGGTAACGGTGTTTAGCTGATAAACCTTCAGTGGTTGATTCGCAGTATCTCTCCAAATGATATGCTGGAACTGTTTGCTGTAGTCATCCATCAATATTTGGCGATACATCTTGAAGATGGCGGTCGTAAATACATACGTATGGACTCTGAAGCGTAGAAGAATGGGGAGTAGGTCATTCTGCAATGCTGCTCCAGTGTGCAAAATATCGTTGAGTGATATATTCATTGATATCTTTGAGGATCCATCGAATACTACCCGTAACTTTGTGGTACTGCTTTCTGGCCTCAGGACGCAATGATGTGGTAGAAAGAAATTAGGGGTTTTTATTGATTTTCCATCAACTTCCTTCATGTGACCTAATTCGATATATTCCGTCATGAACTCAGAATACTGTCGGCGAATTAGCGGCAGTTTACTCAATCTCTTCTCCAAGGTGAGAAATCTTCGAGTAGCTATTTCCCTCGATTCCACAAGACTGCTTGGGTTATGTTTGAATGACAGCTTCACAATATAACGACCAGAATTTGTTCTTTTTGTTGATGTTGTGAACACTTCATCACACTGCCTATCCACTTTTGACAATTGCTTTTGTTTAAATGCAGATGTGACTGGAGCTTCCTCCAAGTTCCAAAACCGTTCTACCAGATTATCCAATGATGAAGTGTCGACTCCGATACCGCAAAATAATGTTGATGGTACTTAAAATGTAGTCCTTCCAATGAATACCCATCCAAGTAAAGTGTTCTGCAACGTGGGCCCTCCGTTATTGGCTTTTATCTGTCCTATCGACAGTAGCTCGGGATAAAGTTCTGCTCCGATGAGAATATCCACTTCTTGAGGTTGGTTAAACGTTTGATCGGCTAGTTTGACTAGCCGCCATTGACTACTATCGACGTATTGGCTGGGTTGCCTGGATGTTATCGTTTTCAGCAGATAAACTTGTAAATTTGAACTGTAGCCAGTAACGCGTGACTGAAGGTACAAATTCACTGTCTTACTGACCTGGATAGGGTTATCTCCCATTCCAGAAACTTGCAATGATTCATGTTTAGAAGCTAGCCCAAGTTGATTTACTAGTTTTTCGGTGATGAAACTCATTTGCGATCCCGAATCCAGCAATGCTCTTGCCTTGGTAGGACTGTTATTCCGTGAAAGAACATTGATCACAGCTGTTCCCAGGAAAACATATTTTTATACCATATCGTCTGAATTAGTTGTTGACAAGCTAGTTCTATTGTTGATTGTTGGTATTTGAGTGTTCATTTGTTTCTCTTGAACCTCTGGTGTTTGGATATGGAGCAGTGTGTGATGAAATTTCTCGCACTTCGTGCAATGTCCCGAAATACAATTTGAGGTTTGATGACCGAATCTTAAGCAATTGAAGCATCTGCTCAACACCTTCACTTGCTTGAGTCTTTCCACTGGCGTAAGTTGCAGAAATTTGGGACATTTGAAAATGGGATGATTATGTTCATCGCAAATGGCACATCTAATACCTGTGTCTTTCTTCGCTGCAAGAGTTACTCGCGCCAATCGTTTGGTATCAACGAAATTTAATTTGTTGGTTTTAGTACACAGTGCCTCCAATGATTGGAATCTAGTCTTCAAAAATGAAAGGAACTCATGGAAACTGGGTAGCGCCTTCGGTTTCTTCAGGGATTGTTCCCAAATGGTCAGTGTGTTTCGATCCAACTTCCTCAGAAGTATTTATATTCATTAAAAGTGGATCCCAATTTGATGTCTCGATTTCGAGGTTTTGCAGACTCAATAGGCATTCCAATGTCGTGTCGTGCAAAGATTTTATTTGACTCGCTCCTTCGTGCTGAATGACGGGCTGGGCCATAAGCTTATTTATTAAAGCGGCGACTAACAGCCGTGTATTTTCATACCGCTCTGTGATTACTTTCCACGCAGCAATATAGTTGGCGTCAGAGGTTGTGAAGTGCCGAATTAATTTCTCGGCTTCCCCAGTAAGTGTTGTCTTAAGATAGAACAACTTCTGCCAGTTAGCGATTGGTTGATTGTGCACTAATTCAGTGAACAAGTCACTATACTGTCGCCACTGTAGGTAGTCCCCATCGAACTTCGGTAGGGTGATTTTAGGTAAATTCAATGTGGCGCTAGGCATGCTTATTGCAGATGTCGATGTAGCTTGGGATGTCCTTCGATGGGTTGTTAACTCTTCTAGTCGTGTGGATAACGCAATCATATTGCTGTTTACTTTATCCTCCAACGTTAGATATCCCTCCAATTGGTATTCTTCTGCATGAGTGTCTTCTAATAGTTCTGCGATTTGTTGATGTATTTCCTCTATTTGGCCCCAATATTTATTTATTGTATTTAACTGCAGCTGACAGAACGTAGTAGTCCATGCTTTCATAGACCTTTCGTCAAGCTTGGTAAACGCCCGTTGCAATATTTGTGCAATCGACGTCGAACAATTTTTACCACCTCGGGTATCGGATTGATGCCTGTGTATAGCTCTTCAGTTGATCCAGACAATAGTTGATTGCCGCTAGTGGGATTCGCATCTTTGTCGTCTGGAATTGAGAGCAAATATTTCTTTATTTCTTCGTAAATCTGCTTTACTTTAGCGAAGGTGTTGCATTGCATATAGGGTGTGTCAGCCTTGACAGAATCTTTCACTCGTTCATGATTCTCGCTGAACTCCAGCCATATGCCTTCGATGAGACTCAATCTCTTGTCCCGGTATGAGCTTGTTTTCCTGCCGGGACCATATTTTCAAGTGTTTATCTGAAACTTCTGCAGCTCGTCCGATAACGCCTTCTGCCTGGCAATGATGCGGAATACTTCAATCTCATCCATGACTGTAGTTATCCGTTGATATATGTTGTTGTGTTGATACCAGTGTTGTAGCCCAGGTTACGCTTTGATTTATTCCGAGAGTATGATCCGAAAACAAAAAAAAGAACCAATGTTTGAAGCCCTGGTTACGCTTATTTCGGATAGAATGATTTGCCCCTTACGACTGGTGGGGGGAAGCAAGATCACGTCGGGGTCACCAAAAATGAATAGATCTGTTTTGATCTATAAACAAAGACATGGACTGATTTGTTACAAGTGATTTTATTTACAAATTTCAAAAGCTTAAATACTATTTTTCTTACACCTAGATCGTGGGAATACAATTTTAGAGTTGGGAAAATTGGGAATTTGCTTATCAGCGCCAGACGAAATCCGATGCAATGTCTGGGCTTGGGGGCAGGTGTCTATTTTATTATATGCAATGTGGGAAACTTAATGTGCTTAAGGTGAAAATATGGAATCGTGCATTTGGGAATAAGTGTGTTGGGAAAATCTAATAGGAAGATCAGATTGCGTAGACTTAAGTTTCAACAACCTGTGACGTCTAGAGATGAACATTTGCTGTTTACAGAAAACTTGACCGTCATATTAACTACGTTTGATTTGTCTATTTTATCCTGAACTCTCTATCAATGTGGTTTGGTAAGAAATAAAAATGTAGAACTCACAAGGCAAATTGGCTTCTCTTTATCGAACATATATTATGCTCGCAAACTATGTAAAATTGGGTGACGTGAAATATCACCCTATGAAATAAGGCCACATATATAAGTTGCCTATTCATTGGGAATAATGTAACTTCACCTTCATCTTAAATGTTAGAATTCAACCTTGGTTTTACCAAGAACTAAGCTGATTTGACCAAACCTGATTTACCTTAGCGATTTAAGGCAAAATATCTTAGGTATAAGAAAATTCAACTTTACATTAGGCCTTATGTAGCTTATACCGCGATTTAGGTTAATTTTGCAAAGGTTTTTCTCAGAGTGCAGGTGTATAATGCAAAAATGTGCCAAAAACCTTATTGGTTGTACACTGAAAAAAAAACTGCATATGATTTTATTAATATCACTATCCCTAAAAGTTCTATTAAACGCTTGATACGTGGTTTGTTGATAATGTGGAAAAACAATACTCATGCAAGGATTAATTTCTGGTATCTAATAGAATACGCTTTCTTATTGCTGTGTAAGAGTGACAAAGTTAACATCTAAGCTCCTATCGTAGCATTGCCAAAAAAAAATAGCACGGATGTATGTAGCACTTTGATCTTTTAAGGGTTAACATCGCTCGATCGCATAATTGCTGCAAACATTAAACTTAGATGCTGGATGCTGTATTTTTCCATTTTATTTTAGCTCTTGCCATTTATATATATAGGTGTCTTAATTCTTCTGCTCTTATTATATATTTTCGACTCTTATAGGTGCTTGATGATTGTGCATTCTCTCAGATCTAAATTTTAGGAACCGCGCACATGAAAAATAGATAAGATATACTAGCAAAAAGCTCTGTGAATCATTATTCAAAACATAAGGAAAGGCTACAGTCCGCTTGGGGCGAACAGTATAACACCCTATCCTTATCCCTATGTACCCCAAAGAAAAAATTCATAAGGAAGATGATAGATAGCATTTTATTTCATTCTATAAAATTTATAGAAAAAAAAATTATTTATTTTGAAAAAACGCCCACAAAAAGTAGGCGTGGCAAAAACTTTATATGACAAATTCATAAAGGAAGGCAGTACCTACATATCTTGTGAAGGTTTTAAAACTTTATCTCTCTAACTTAAGCCTTAAAACGGTTTTTTCTAAATTGTGGGCGTGGCAGTGGGCGGATTTAACAAATTTTAACACTTTACCATTTCGGGACCCTAGGGAGTATATGCTACAAATTTCAGCTTCGTAGCATAACTTTAAAGGCCTCAAAAGTTGATACGGACGGACATTGCTAAATAGTCTTGGATTTGGTCCTGATCATAAATATATATACTTTTATGGGTCTACGACGAATATTAAGGGGTGTTACAAACTATGTGTCAAAATTAATATACCCTTAGGATAGGGTATAAAAATGACGACGACCCATAGATAGCTATGGGAAAAGAAAAAGCTTAGGTGTAGCTATGAAGTTATGTTAAGTCAATGGAGGTGGTTTTAGAATGAATGATGAAATTAAATTTAAAAGCCTCTTTTATAATAGCACAACCAGAGTTGTAAGAAGGAAAATGATACAAAATTAATCATATAAACATTAGCCTTATATGTATACACGCCCTACCGACAAGGAGAATTTCTATGATCTCTTGGACGGAAAATACGGAGCCTGTCCGGAGTACGATGTCGAAATTGTACCCGGGCACTTCAATGCTAAAGTCTGCATGGAAAACATCTTCGGCAGATTAGTTAGCACAGCCTCCACGAAACGACAACAGACAACAGCTACCGACTAATTGACTTTGCAGCAGCTTTTAATACGGTGATAAGTAGCGCTATCCACACACCAACCTGGCGCTCTCCAGACGGTTGAACCACCAAACAAATCGACTATGTGCTTATCGATGTGAGGCACCTACCTATCCAACATCTTGAACGTGCACACTTACCGAGGGGCAAACGTCGACTCTGACCAATTTCTTGTTGCAGCTAGATTCAGAACTCGACTGTCCAACGAGAAGAAGCTGCGAACTGCAGAAAAGAAGGAATTCGAAGTTGGACGCCTCAGCATATCTATAGTAGCCAGAGCCTACAAAGAGCGCCTGAATTAAAAACTCTCCACTGCGCATTCACCTATCACAGACGCCAACAACCAGTGGTCTCAGTATCGCTATATCATCAAGGAGATAACCGAAACCACCCTAGGATACCAGCCACCCCAGAGAAAAATCCCGTGGTATATTAATGTATTTCATATACCGGAAAAAGGTGATAGAAGATGCACACATTTGAATGCTGCAGAGGAAAACAAGGGTAGCAAGGGATGAGTACCGTGCCAGGAGAAGGGAGAAGAAGAAGATCCTGCGTAGGAAGAAAAGAGAGCTCGCAGTCACCCAGCTCCAGGAGATCGAAGAGTCCCGCGACTGACAACATCCGGAAGTTTTATAAGAAAGCCAAGCAACTGGCTGCTGGCTTTACGACCGGAACGCAGGTTCTTCGCAATAGCGATGGAAACCTAGTTACCGATGCGCAGGGAATAGTAGATGTATTCAAGCAGCATTTACAGCAGCTGCTTAACTTTTCAAATACGGAGGTGATGTTATGGTAGGGCGCATGCCCCAAATCATCAACCAAGTTTGGGTGGAGGATAGCATGCCCGCTGACTAGACCATCAGCTCCATACGTCCCATCTACAAGAAAGGCGATCCTATGTCTGCCAAGAACTATCGAAGCATATCCCTGCTTAATGGTGCATATAATATCCTATCCAACGTACTGTGTGAACGTCTCAAGCCTTTCTGCAACACGGCACGAATCAGTGTGGCTTCCGGCCCGGCAGATCAACTATGGATCAAATCTTCACACTAAGTCAAATCCTGGAAAAGACCAACGAGTTTCAAGTCGAGACACACCACGTCTTCATCGACTTTAAAGCCTCACATGCGGCTTTCATCGTCAGGAGCTTTTTGTGGTGATGGCCGAATTCAAGATCCCGTCTAAACTGACCCAGATGTCTCGCGTGATACTGGATAACACGCAGTGCAATGTGCAGTTTGGCAGCAGCTCGTCTGAAATCTTTCAAACATGCACCGGATTTCGGCAAGGAGATGCGCTGTGGTGTGGTTTCTTCAATCTTGTTCCTGAGTAGAAAGTGCGCAGGACAAGTGTCAACACGGAAGGCAATATGTTCATCAGATTAGTCCAACTGCTGGGGTATGCGCACGATATAGATATCATCGGTCGATCCCAGCGTGCTGTGATAGAGGCTTTCACGACTATTAAAGAACAGGAAACTAGTTGGCCTTAAAGTTAACAAGGTCAAGACTAAATATATGCTATCAACAAACAAACAATCATCTGTCCACCGACTATGACAAAATGTCACTGTTGATAGCAGCAACTTCGAAGTTCATCTACCTCGGGGTAAACATCAACTTCAGAAATGACATCTTAGCGGACATCCGTCGAAGAATTACCCTATTAAACCGCAGCTACTTCGATTTGGCAAAACAAATGGGTTCAAAACTCCTGACTCCAAGGACAAAGTGCATGCTCTACAGAACCCTTATCCTGCCAGTTCTGATATACGGCGCCGAGTGCTGGACGATAAGCAGGAAAGGAGAGTTAATACTAGGATCCTTCGACAGATATTCGGTCCTGTGTGCGAGGAGGGCGGATGGAGGAGAAGTTACAATCGCGAACTCTTTAAGCTATACCAAGATGTGGATGTAGTCCAAAAAGCCATGAAACGTCGACTACATTGGCTCGGCCACAGCGAGCGAATGGACAACAACCCTCCTGCTAAGAGGGTCTTCGAATCCCAGCTTTCAGGTTCGAGACGACAAGGAAGACCGAACCTCCGTTTTAAAGACCAAGCCATCGCGGATGCCAGAGCGCTTAGTCTGGACAACTGGAAGCAGCGTGCTCGGGATCGCAGAGGATGGAAGGCTGCCGTCTCTCAGGAGGCAGGGACTCTTCACGGGTCGGGAGGCTGTTAGAAAGAGATGAGGTATAGAATTTCGAATAGAAATAAAACACAAGAAAATCGTGGCTTTATTGGAAGGATAATTTTATGCCATTAATGTTTAAATATGATTTCGGGCATGTGGCCGCCGCGGCTGGTTCGAATAAAGACAAGTCTAGAGGTCAAATTTTCAACCACAATTGGAACCACATCTCATCCACATTCATGCCATCCAATTCGGGAACAAAATGGTCAGTTATCATGGCTCTATACCGGTCTCAATTAACGGTAATTGACTTTCCAGCATCATTTCGGAAGAAGTATGGCCCATAGAGCACACCAAACAATTAGTTTTGGTGGATGTAATGGCGTTTCAAGGGTCGCATGTATATTCTCTTCCATTATAATCCCAGTCGTGCTCTATGGTTCCGAAGCATAAACTCTTTTTAAGGCACAACAACAATTACAACCATATCTTCTTAGTAAAATGTCACCCCCCTTGGCAATTAAAAAAAACTATTTTGTACCTTTATATTGAACCTAATATAATTCAAAATACCTGGTATTCTTCGGGTTTTCTAAAAGATGATGTCATTATGTCATGATTTCTAGAATTCGACGTATGGGTTGAAGAGCTTTGAATGGACAATGTAGCCTGTTCTGGTTTAGGTTTGAGGTTTGTTGAGATTAATGAGATTCTTAATTAAAGTGTATCGGCCTGAAAAATGTTTTTGAAAGATATAAATGCTGGGACATACATTTTGCAGGTTAAGGTTTTACAACGTACGTCATTTTGCGTCATTTTTTTAGGATAGGCCTTCGACGTCCATTCCGTAATCTTTAATTAAAAAGGTGATTATGGCTCAAAAAGTCAATCTCATTGCAATCAAGCAGTTAAGGGATAAAAAATTTGTATAACTAATATTTTTTTTATTTCTACTTACCATTCAGTTTCTTAATTGCCTTCTCGCCGAATCCAATTTTTTTCAAAATTAATTTCCTTCGCACTGAAAATGCGATTGATTTAGTTATTAGTTGTGAACGTACAGTTAATTGATTGGAACTAACTTAGTTTTTAATTGTGGTCCGCAACTATAGTTAATTCGTTGTAAAAACATAAGGAAAGGCTACAGTCCGCTGGGGGCGAACAGTACGATACCCTATCCATATCCATCCCTATATGCCCCAAAGAAAAAAGCATTACGAAGATGATGGATAGCATTTTATTTCATTTTATTAATTTATAAAAATAAATATTTTTTGTTGAAAAAACGCCCCCAAAAAGCGCGCGTGGCCAAAAACGTTGTATGGACGATATGTTGGAAAAAATATTGGCTAAATATCTGGTTAAACATCTTTTTTCGCTTTCTATGAAAATTATCGAAGAAAACAGCATTTTAGTCAAAATAGCCCACAAAAAGTAGGCGTGGCAAAAAACTTTATATGACAAGCTTATAAAGGAGGGCAGTGCCTACATATCTTGTGAAGGTTGTAACACTCTATCTCTCTAACTTTAGCTTTTAAAAGGTTTTTTCTAAATTGTGGGCGTGGCAGTGGGCGTATTCAAAAAAATTTTACACTTAACCATTTCGGAGCCCTTGGGAATATGTGGTATAAATTTCAGCTTCCTAGCTATATTTCAAAGGTCTAAAAATTGCGTACGGACGGACGAACGGACATTGCTAGATAGTCTTAGGATTTGGTCCTGATCATAAATATATATACTTTTATGGGTCTACGACGAATATTAAGGGGTGTTACAAACTATGTGTCAAAATTAATATACCCTTAGGATAGGGTATAAAAATCAGTTCTGAAACATAAGGAAAGGCTACAGTCCGCTTGGGGCGAACAGTATGATACCCTATCCTTATCCCTATGTACCCCAAAGAAAAAAAGCATTAGGAAGATGATGGATAGCATTTTTTTCATTCTATGAAATTTATATAAAAAAAAATTATTTTTTTTAAAAAACGCCCCCAAAAAGTGAGCGTGGCCAAAAACTTTGTATGGGCAATATATTGAGAAAAATATTGGCATAATATATTGTTAAAAATTTTTTTTCGATTTCTATGAAAATTTTCGAAGAAAACAGCATTTTAGTGAAAAACTCCCACAAAAAGTAGGCGTGGCAAAAAACTTCATATGACAAATTAATAAAGGTGGGCAGTACCTACATATCTTGTGCAGGTTGTACAACTTTTTCTCTCTAACTTAAGCCTTAAAACGGTTTTTTCTAAATTGTGGGCGTGGCAGTATGCGTATTTTAAAACTTTTAACACTTTACCATTTCGGAACCCTAGGGAGTATATGTTCCAAATTTCAGCTTCCTAGCATAATTTTAAAGGCCTCAAAAGTTGATACGGACGGACGGACATTGCTAAATAGTCTTAGATTTTGGTCCTGATCATAAATATATATACTTTTAGGGGTCAGCGACGAATATTAAGGGGTGTTACAAACTATGTGTCATAATTAATATACCCTTAGGATAGGGTATAAACAGAACTAACAACTGATAGTTACAATTGTAGTTTTCGATTAAAAGCTAATAAATATTGCAGAGATGGATGCAACAGGAAAATTACTGTTTATTAAGTTTGGGAGATACTTTTTTTTTAGTCGCAGGGTGATTATTTGTATAATATATCTTTCATGAATGCTGGGATTTTGGTTAGTAAACAAAAATTGATTATTCTATGGGGTCCGCCAAATAACTTTTTTTTTGGAAAATGCTATAAAAAAAAAAACTACTGAATAATTTCGCAAATTTATTTTTTTATTTGAAAGTACAATCCTTCCGGTTAATAATGGAAACTTGATTCAAATGGCTGCCTCGGCTGGCCATGCAGTAGCCTACACGATCGGTCCAATTTTTAAGCACATTATTGATTGTGTGCAGCTGTATTTCACCAATGGCTTCACGAATATTGTCCTTTAAAGCGTCAATTGTCTCTGGCATGTCGGCGTAAGCCTTATCTTTTACGGCACCATACAAATAATAGTCCAACGGTCAAATCGCAGTTCCGCGGTGGCCAAACGACATCAGCTCTGCGGCTGATAATGCGATCTTCAAAAACATGGCGCAAAACATCGAGTGTAGCTTCGGCTGTGTGGCACGTAGCGCCGTGTTGAAACCAAATGTTGCCAATATCCTCCTCTTCAATTTTTGTGAACAAAAATTCGTTGAGCATGGCCTGATAACGATCGCCATTGACTGTAACAGCCTCTCCAAAATTTCCCAATTATGCCTCTGGACCAAAATCCGCACCAAACAGTGACTCGTTTTGAGTATATCGGCTTTTCGATGTATGCGTGCGGGTTTTCTGTGCCCCAAATGCGACAATTTTGCTTGCCGCCAAGATCAAAATGAGCTTCATCTGAAAAGACGATTTTTTTTGGCAAATTCGGCATCTTCTCTAAGTCGATCGCAGGCCCACTTAGCGAAGCGAAAACGCATTGGATGGTCATTTGGCTTCAACTCCTGAACCAATTGGACTTTGTATGGCGTCATACCAAGGTCTTTATGCAAAATTCGTCTGAATAATTTTCCCGAAATGTTCAATTGTTGAGAACGACGGTGAATTGATGTTGATGGCGCTTCACGCACAATTTCTGCCACAGCAGCAATTTTCTCGAGTGTACGCACTGTTTTTGGCTTTTCACGCTTTGGTTTATCGATGAGGATGCCAGTTT
This sequence comes from Ferdinandea cuprea, assembly GCA_963576555.1. Taxonomy (NCBI): domain Eukaryota; kingdom Metazoa; phylum Arthropoda; class Insecta; order Diptera; family Syrphidae; genus Ferdinandea; species Ferdinandea cuprea. The sequence continues at coordinate 13,461,389 of OY754962.1, read as the reverse complement.
CTTTCCCTTTTTTTCACAAGATAACGAACATACGGAGCTGATGGTGCTTCTCTTTTTCCAAAATCCGTACGCAATTTTCGCACACATTCTGCAACATTACCATGATTTTCAAAGCAATGTCGCAATATTTCCCAGCGTTGTTCAAGCGTATACCCAACCATATTCGTTCAGCCCAAGGATCCAAGGATATTTTGTGAATAAAATAATACACATAGGAGATGATGACTTCTGGGGAGAGAAGTAGTAATTCGTTTTTGTGGAAAACGTGTTTAAAAACACACTTTATGGTTGTAAAGACCTTTTACGTTCCAAGGACATATTTCAAGATTTCAAGGACATTCGGGTAAAAACAAAACTTTACAAAAAATAACAACTTGACATTTTGGTATGTCATTTAGTATATCCTCACTGAAAGGACAGAGCGAAATTTCGGGTCTAGCATGTCGACATAGCGCGTTAAAGCGTAATGTAAATAGTGAACTTTATTCATATTATAAACAAAAAATTACAGTTTCTTAAAGCATATTTAAAGCTTATTACATTGTCAAAAAAAGTTCAATGCGGGCATTTATACTTTTAAGAATATTTGACTCTGAATCCCAACATGTTAAATTACCCATACATACATAAATGTTAAACATATATTTTTGTGTGAGTTTAGCTAATAACAAAAATGAAGAATGCATATAATTATATTCGTTTCCAAGAGAACCATATAATTGTTTTGTATCCTATTGAGCGTATCTTCCAATATTTGTCGCTTAGCCAAGTGCAGATCGATGCGATAGCGGCAGTTAGTTTCCATGCCCATACTAACACCACCACACTATGTTTTGTTGAATCATGATGAATGAGAGAAGTTTTTTGAAGTTGTTTTTTAACACTCTCCGTAACAATAGTAAATGTGTGGCAAATTTCTGCTGATAAACTATGTTTTTGTAGTGTTCCTAAATGGTATACTGTTACATTGTTCTACGAAACAACACAATTGCAACGGAACGTGGATACGCCCATTTTCGTTTTCACTTATGAATTAATTAAAAATTATATTTGTTTGTGTTCTCATGAGAACACATCCACATAAAAATAAAACACTACTTTATATTTTTAAAACACTTTTATTTTCTGAGCCTCAGACTTCTTACCGCTGGTTGGGATAGTCTTGAGCTATGTCACGTTTCTTAGTAACTGACATCTTAATTGAATCGCAGACTATTTTATATTATTTATTTGCATACGCAGAAACTTCGAAGTCTTATCTATTACAATCGAATGTGCAGTATCATACCCAATGTGGACGTGTTTCTGATTTCTATTGATGATAACAGAATATTTGCATTCTTGTCTTATCTATAATTGAATATGAGGGCGTTATTAGAACGTAACCTCCCCCTCCTTAAGTCTGATGTTCTCCCGAGTATCTACAATCTTATTTTAAAATTTTAATTTTTTATGTTTTTCACGTTTGAAATATAATCATAAAATTACAATAAATATGAATGTGATATATTTTACATTATTTTGATATTTTATTTCCTTTTGTTTTTAGATTCTCCATATGACTTATCTGTATCTTTATACCCTATCCTAAGGGTATATTAATTTTGACACATAGTTTGTAACACCCCTTAATATTCGCCGTAGACCCATAAAAGTATATATATTTATGATCAGGACCAAATCCTAAGACTATCTAGCAATGTCCGTCCGTCCGTCCGTCCGTCCGTCCGTCCGTCCGTCCGTCCGTCCGTCCGTCCGTCCGTCCGTCCGTACGCAATTTTTAGGCCTTTAAAATTAAGCTAGGAAGCTGAAATTTGGACCACATATTCCCTAGGGCTCCGAAATGGTTAAGTGTAAAATTTTTTTGAATACGCCCACTGCCACGCCCACAATTTAGAAAAAACCGTTTTAAAGCTAAAGTTAGAGAGATAGAGTGTTACGACCTTCACAAGATATGTAGGCAATTCCGTCCTTTATAAGTTTGTCATATAAAGTTTTTTGCCACGCCTACTTTTTGTGGGCGTTTTTCACTAAAATGCTGTTTTCTTCGATAATTTTCATAGAAACCGAAAAAAAATGTTTAACAAGATATTTAGCCAATATTTTTTCCAATATATCGCCCATACAAAGTTTTTGGCCATGCCCACTTTTTGTAGGCGTTTTTTCAAAAAATGTTTTTTTTTTTTCTAAATTTTATAGAATGAAATAAAATGCTATCCATCATCTTCTTAAGGTTTTTTTTGGGGCATATAGGGATAGGGATAGGGTATCATACTGTTCGCTCCAAGCGGACTGTAGCCTTTCCTTATGTTTTAATGTAATATTAATATTTCTAATATTAAATGTGTTATACAATGGCATTAAAGTATTTTGCTTACATTTTTCTTCTTCATTATTATATAGGTATAGCTAGTTGCACCCATTTTAATGTTACAATCCTTAAAAAATATAAGGTAATTTTTAAAAATTTTACATTCATAACATTGAACAATAATTCCTTAATTTTTTTTTAATTTAGTGAAAATTTGTTCTAATTCAATTAATTCTTGAATTTTACAATTTTTACACATATACAGTGGGTAAAATAATTGAATATCTACAATTTTGGTTTATTTATTTAATTAAAAACTCATACGGATAGATACCTCTGAAGATGAGACGCTAAAAATGTGGCATAGTAGAGGGTTCTACTATCACCCCAACTTAAGTTATGTTAAGTTAAAGTGAATAACTAATAGTTTGAAATGTAACTACTCTAAACGATAACTTCAGAAATATTAGATATAGCTACAAAAACTATTTAATACATTTAGTAGACCTAATTTAATAACGCAAGAAACGTTAACAGTATTGTGTCATTTTATAAGCCCAGACAAAATTTATGACGCCTTAAGTTAATATGACGCCTTAGTTGTCCCAATATAGAAGGTTAAGCAAACGGTAAAACCTTCAGAATTTCGACCGGTCAACATGCTTATGACGTTACAAAAGTACATGGAAAGTAACAATTTCTTGACGGAGTTTCAATCAGGTTTTCGGCAACAACACAGGTGCGAATCATTACTTAAACTTGTAGTAACTTAATGGAAAACTGAACTGAAATGCAGAAGAAAGTTATAGTCGCTGTTTTCTTGAATCTACAAAGGGCGTTTGAGACGATAGACCGAACCATACTAATCCAAAAACTGGAGAATTACGGTGTACAAGGAATTGAACTGGAATGGTTCATATATGGTGCCAATAATTATATCAGGGTGCTAATAATTGTAGTTTATGGTAATTTTTTTTAAATTGGCATTTAAGATATAATTTTAATAATTAAATCTTTAATTAGAATACTAAATTAACGCGGAATTTAATGATTTAAACTGTCATATACAACAGATTCAAATCAGTCTGCAAATAAAAATGTTATAGTTAATCAAAGTTTAAGTTTTCTTAGGGGTTACAACAATTGTAGTAGTTACGTTATCATCAGCCATATAATTTCTATACCTGCTAACCATAAAAATAAAGCTCGCAAGCCAAATGATGTTTATACATATTTAATACCAAAGAAGTTGCCCATCGTAGGTTTAATATGACAAAGTTCTAAGAAAAAAGATAGTTTTAGCATACGGAAAAGAGTTATGATGCCGGTTACTTGTATACTAACCCTTTAAAGCTTATAACCGTACCGAAACACGCGTATTTAAATTCAGCTAGTATTAGTTATATATATTTTTCTCTACTAATGATTGTCAATATTGAATGAAGACAACAAAGTATAAATTAAGTTTTATCAACATATTGACAAAATATTAATGAAATTTAAACAAACTACAGGATATATATAATTTCTCCAGAATAACAATTACAAGAAATTTATGTTATATTTTTTATTATGCTGTGTTCTATTCAATTTTTAGATAAATGACTTTGGTCTGCAAGTTTGTATCGAATAAATATTAAAAACATAAGGAAAGGCTACAGTCCGCTTGGGGCGAACAGTATGATACCCTATCCTTATCCCTATGTACCCCAAAGAAAAAATTCATAAGGAAGATGATAGATAGCATTTTATTTCATTCTATGAAATTTATAGAAAAAAAAAATATTTTTTGAAAAAACGCCCCCAAAAAGTGGGAGTGGCCAAAAACTTTGTATGGGCGATATATTGTAAAAAATATTGGTTAAATATATTGTTAAACATTTTTTTTCGATTTCTATGAAAATTTTGAAAGAAAACAGCATTTTAGTTAAAAACTCCCACAAAAAAAAGGCGTGGCCAAAAACTTTGTATGGGCGATATATTGAGAAAAATATTGGCATATTATATTGTTAAACATTTTTTTTCGATTTCTATGAAAATTTTCGAAGAAAACAGCATTTTAGTGAAAAACGCCCACAAAAAGTAGGCGTGGCAAAAAACTTCATATGACAAATTAATAAAGGTGGGCGGTATCTACATATCTTGTGAAGGTTGTACAACTTTATCTCTCTAACTTAAGCCTTAAAACGGTTTTTTCTAAATTGTGGGCGTGGCAGTAAGCGTATTTTAAAAATTTTAACACTTTACCATTTCGGAACCCTAGGGAGTCTATGTTCCAAATTTCAGCTTCCTAGCATAATTTTAAAGGCCTCAAAAGTTGATACGGACGGACGGACGGACATTGCTAAATAGTCTTAGATTTTGGTCCTGATCATAAATATATATACTTTTAGGGGTCTGCGACGAATATTAAGGGGTGTTACAAACTATGTGTCAAAATTAATATACCCTTAGGATAGGGTATAAAAAGCATTAAGAAGGTGATGTATATCATTTCATTCTATGAAATTTATAAAAAAAAAAATATTTTTATTGAAAAAACGACCCCAAAAAGAGGGCGTGGCCAAAAACTTTGTATGGGCGATATATTGGCAAAAATATTGGCTAAATATATTGTTAAAAATTTTTTTTCGATTTCAATGAAAATTTTCAAAGAAAACAGCATTTTAGTGAAAAACGCCCACAAAAAGTAGGCGTGGCAAAAACTTGATATGTTATCCATCACCTTCTTAATGCTTTTTATACCCTATCCTAAGGGTATATTAATTTTGACACATAGTTTGTAACACCCCTTAATATTCGTCGCAGACCCCTAAAAGTATATATATTTATGATCAGGACCAAAATCTAAGACTATTTAGCAATGTCCGTCCGTCCGTCCGTCCGTATCAACTTTTGAGGCCTTTAAAATTATGCTAGGAAGCTGAAATTTGGAACATAGACTCCCTAGGGTTCCGAAATGGTAAAGTGTTAAAATTTTTAAAATACGCTTACTGCCACGCCCACAATTTAGAAAAAACCGTTTTAAGGCTTAAGTTAGAGAGATAAAGTTGTACAACCTTCACAAGATATGTAGATACCGCCCACCTTTATTAATTTGTCATATGAAGTTTTTTGCCACGCCTACTTTTTGTGGGCGTTTTTCACTAAAATGCTGTTTTCTTCGAAAATTTTCATAGAAATCGAAAAAAAATGTTTAACCATATATTATGCCAATATTTTTCTCAATATATCGCCCATACGAAGTTTTTGCCGACGCCCACTTTTTGGGGGCGTTTTTTGAAAGGAATAAATTTTTTTCTATAAATTTCATAGAATGAAATAAAATGCTATCCATCATCTTCCTAATGCTTTTTTTCTTTGGGGTACATAGGGATAAGGATAGGGTATCATACTGTTCGCCCCAAGCGGACTGTAGCCTTTCCTTATGTTTTTTTTCTTCTTTGAATTCTATTTTTTCTATTTTGTTGAATTATATACACTGAAGGACATAACTTGTGCTAAGAGCTGTCTCTACCCAGCTCTCCGACGAAGTCAAATATCTGGGAGTACTCCGCAGCAGAAAATTTCTATTGTCAAATTATCCCTGAAAAATGTGCGTTGGATCAAACGGCCATGATAAGACCACTCTTCTCAAACGCATCGGTGGTTTGGTAGAATAGGCTTCGCGGAATGATGTTACGACTCGTTTGCCGAACTTCATAGAATGGATTGTCTCGGCTGTATAGGGGCCTTACCTAGCATGCCGAGTTGATGAACCTTCCACGGCCTTGATACATATACAGTGTCGGACATAACTATAGCACCGAATAAGTTTTAGTATTTAAGATTTATAATTATGTGAGAATATGCACGAGTGTTTCAGCAAAGTGTTAAACTTCAGTAAATTATCACAAAACCATGATAGTATTGTAGGGGGGTATACATTCATCCCAATTCAAATTATAGTCCTTCAAATTGAAAATGAAGTATAACTGCAATAGGCAACAAAATATAGTCATCAAATATGTCCCAGAAAAATCGTATTTTCGTGCAAGAAATCCTATTCATCTGATGCATACCACACAAAAAACCCATTTTTTAAACATTTCTAGATGTAATATTGTAAGTGAAGCTAAAAAAGTTCTATACCGCGTGTGTGATACTTGGACGGCAGATCAATATCGGCAAGGGGGCTAGAGGTGCGATTCTTGATGTCGATTCGAGTGCGCCTGACCATGAAGGAGGAACACTCGACTAAATGTGCCCAATTCAGATTTTGGAGCACCGCTATTTCTGACCGCCTCAAGTGGAACATCGATAGGTTTGGGTATCATTCAAATGATTATGCGAAATTAATTTGTTATAAGTTTCGAAGATGGCTAGATAAAAGATGGCTTCAAAAGATAAAACGACACAACACGATGAAGATGAAAAAAAGACAAGATTTTAATTCAATGCAAATTTGACAGCCGGAAGCTTTATAATACATGTGATTGATTGTCATTATTTGATATTGATTGGTATAAAGAATTTTAAACAATGATACAGGATACCCAAAATAAAAGTAAAAACTTAGAATGATGTCTAAGCACCCTGCCCGACTTGAGAGGACGAGGGTCGATCAATTGGAAGACGTCTAACCCTTGTTACTGCTCTTTGAGTTTCCCCACTTGATGTCTTGATGGTTACTGCTCTTACGACACCATCCTTTCCCGGCTGAACATTCACGACTCGACCCAGTCGACACTTCAGAGTAGGCAAATTTTCTTCTTCCAAGACAATAACATCACCGATGCATAAGGACTCGCGATTTTGAATCCACTCTGCTCGCGGTTGTAAACTCTGCAAATACTCCCTAGACCACAGAGCCCAAAATTGCTGAAAATACCACTGCAACTTCTGATAGCGGTGTTAACAGTCGTAAATTGGAGATCTGGTTCAGGAAAGGCGTTCATAACGGTGCCTATAATGAAATGTCCTCGTGTTATTGCCGGCATATCATTGAAATTTTCGGGAACCAGTGTGATAGGCCTTAAATTTAGGACAGATTCTATTTGAATGATAAAAGTGTTATATTCAAAAAAAAAGTTTAATTTAACGTTTTGTAAGATTCTTTTAAGGTGAAACTTTGTTGATATAACTTCAGCTTCCCATAAGCCGCCGTAGTGAAGAGAGCGCGCAGGAATAGTTTTCCATATTATGCCCATTGTTACATGCATGTAACTACAACTTGGTTAAGATTCAGTTGGTTCTGAAATAGTTTATATAGTTCATTTAGCTCGTTCAGTGCTCCAATGAAATTTATAGCTTGTCGCTATAAATCGTTTTAGGGCCGCTAGGAATGCTGCTGTTGTGAGATCCTCAACTAGTTCTAAATGGATTGCCTTTGTTGCAAAACAAACAAACACGGATACGTATCCTTTGGTAGATTAAATCCCACGACGGCTGTAGTAAATTTGAAATGGTCCACAGAAATCGAATTCAATGACATTGAATGGCCGTGTTTGCCGGACATGCAATTCAGGTAAATCGCCCATAAAAATCTCTTATTTAGTTGGTTTTGCTCGAAAGCAAGAAATGCAGTTACGACAAATTGATCGACAAATATTTTTTCCATGAACAGGGCAGAACTTCTGTCTTGCAGTGCTTAATAGTATTTAGATGACGGAGAAGAGTATTTGTAAAGGCATGTCTCCTTGGCAACAATATTGGATGTTTGCTATTATTATCGAGAGCAGAATATTTTAAACGTCCACCAACTCTTAATACTCGGAAGGGAGCAACGCTACTTCCTGCAGAAATTGTTTCACCATTTGCCAAAGCAAGAATCTCTGCAGCGAATGATTTGACTTGTACAATTTTTACAATTGTAGTTACAGCTTGCTGATTTTCATCGGCTGTAAGGGGTCTATGCGAAGTATCTTCTTCTTCTCCACAAAGTTGCCTTTAAATCGCAGAATGTAGGCAATAACATGTAACAAAGAAGTATAGTTGTAATGGTATCTTATATTAATAATAAAATCAGTAACAGTATAAATAGTTGTCTATAGAACTATTTTAGTTTTTTTTCTGTCCAGCCTTTTCTCGTCTCTTTACAAATTAAATTCAAATGTTGACCAATTTATTGAAGGTGCAGACAAAAACTCTGGTCCATAAAAGCTTTGAGTTTATTAAATCTACTGGATGAGACCTGCGAGATAAGATATCTGCTGGATTAATTTTCGTTGGTATATGCCACCACTGAGAAAATGTAGAAATATCTTGTATGATTGCCACTCTATTTGCAATGAAGGTTTGCCAATTGCAAGATTCTTCTTTAATTGTTGAGACTGTCCAAAATGATATTCTCAAAGCAAACAAAGTTAACCATATTTTTAATTCGTTTAACAAGTTGCGCCATGACAACAGCAGCAGAAAGTTTCAGTTTTGGAAGGCAGCACTTCTTAACAGGAGCAACCCTTATTTGGTTGACAGGGCTAATGGATGGAATGTAAATGCATGATCCATATGTTATTGCATTTCATATCGCGATTCAATACAAAATGGAAGACGATCCACTTCCAAATCGATCCCATGCAATTGACTTCTAAAATTTACCCATGGCTCTTGGTATTCTTGGGGGAGAGGATCATCCCAATCTAATTTCAATAGCCATAGTTGTTGCATAAAAATCTTGGCTAATACTATGACAGGATTAATTATAGCAAGTGGGTCAACAAACTGTGCGATCTCCGATAGAACCGCTCGGCTACATCAATTTTGGCCCCAAATGAACAATGGCCCCAAACCAGAAATGAACAATGGCCAGAAAAAATAAAATTCTTTTTCAAAATGAAAAATGGCCCCAATTTCAAAATGAAAAATAGCTCCAGAAGTATGAAAAATGGCCCAAAAATTTGTCACGTCCCAATGAAATATGGCCCCAATGAACAATGGCCCCAAAACCAAAAATGAAAAATGGCCCAAAAATTTATATGGGAAACAATAACACGAAAATTTATGTGATTTGGGGCCATTTTTCATATTTTAGCTTAGGGGCTCTTATTTTGCAGTAGGTAGTCAAATAAGATTTTCATTGGGGCCATTTTTCATTGGAACGTGACACATTTTTTGAGCCATTTTTCATACTTTTGGGGCCATTTTTCATTTTGAAAAGAATTTTAATTTTTGGGGCCATTTTCATTTTTCGTTTGGGGTAATTTTTAACTTTTTTCCTTAAGATTAGGGTCATTTAACATAATGAACTTACTTACATACTTACTTTGGCCCCTTATCACAGAAATTTTGGTGTTGTTGTTTCCCATATACATTTTTGGGGCGATTTTTCATTCTTGGTTTGGGGCCTAAATTCATGTAGCCGAACCGTTCTCTTTGTAGTTAGTTTATAAAAATTAGTACCTATTTACTTTGAATAACAATTTATCTGAAAAAGGGTTCCATAAAACTCCTAATGCCTTAATTTCATCAGATTATAAAGTTCAGATAATTAATTTCGCCGATCTTTTGGTGCAATATTCTTCAGCAGATCAGAATGATTTGCACACCACCCTTTAATAAAAATGATTTCAATTGTTTTTGCAGTTCAATTGCTTCATGTAATGTATTACCACCTGGTAATATGTCACCAACACAAAACTCTGTGTTGATTGACTTAGCCAACGGAATATGTTTACCTTCGTCGAGACAAAACTGCTGAAGTGATCGAGTAGAGAGAAATGCAGCTGGTGAAGTGCCGTAGGTCACGGTAGTGAGTTAATACAATTCAATTGGATCATTTTGATATCCAAAGAAAGCAATATCGTCGGTCATCTGGATGTAAAGCCACCTGACGATAAATTTTTGTAATTTCGGACGCAATTACATATATATGCGTAAAATATTAATCGCAATGTTATTGTGAAAAGATCAGGTTGAATAACAGGACCTACCATCAAAAGCTCATTCAATGAAATACCAGAGCTTGTCTTTGATGAAGCGTCAAAGACGACACAGAGTTATGTGGTACAGTTTGACATCACAATGATGTTTTATTATATAATGAGGTTGTTGAAAATCAAAAGAATATACTCTTTCCATGTGTGATAGCTGAATAAACTTATTCACGAATTGTGTATATATATTGTGTTTGCAATTCCTTGTCCTTGCTGAATTTCCCCTCAAGCCTTAGAAATCTCTTTAGAGCAATTTCATATGAGCTGTCTAAACTGAACGGCGTTTCTTTGAATGTTATTCTTATTTGTTATCGTTCAGACTGTAAGCGAGTGAAATTTGAATAGAAATGTGGTTAACACTTTATCTCTTCTTTTGATAACTTACCACAAAGCTACTCAAATTTCTCAATTTCCCAAAAGGCCTTTAAGGTGTCATTATGTTTAGAAACAATAGTCGCTTGTAAAAGGTTGCATTTGCTGATATAGTTTGAAGGCGGATATGTTGGCAAATTTTCAGCAGCAACCCATCCTAAGAGAGTATTGACAAGTGTTGGCATGTGTGCAGTAAGTTTGATCTTTCCCATTTCCAAAATATCGTAAAAAATGTCAACACCCAAGAGTAAGTCAACTCGTTGCGGTATATTGAATTGAGGGTCTGAGAGTCGAATGTGTTTTGGGATATTCCACTCATCAACATTGATCTTGCTATCTGGTTGCATGCCCGGTATTTGAGTCATGACTAATGCAACAGTAGTAGTGGAAAATGAAGTAAGAAGAGATTTTATTGTGACAGAGCATTTGAATTTTGAGTTCCCAGACATACCATTTACACACATAAATTCAGTTGGTGAGTATCATCTATTTATGCCATTAATGCGAACGATTCGCTTGGAAATTATATTAAGTTGGGAGCCACTATCTATAGGACACGACATGGTATATATTGCTTATTTTTGCCAATAAAGTAAACAATAGCCATTCCTAATATGTTGTTGTCTGCTGAATTGTTGTGCAGTGAGTGAACTTGATTTGATATAGACGGTGAAGTAAAAACCTATGTGATGGAATATCATTATTGGATGAAATGTTATGCTTCGGTATAAACCGGTTTTGAGAAAAATTACTACCTAGCGCTTGTGAAGAAGTTGTGGGGTTGTCAGTCAATGTTAAATTTTGGTGGAGCAATAAGTGGTGTTTGTTGCCACAAATGTTGCAATGGCTTTTAGAGGGACAATCAGCCAATGTGTGATTGTTGATTTTTAAACAATTTGGGCAGAGCTGAAGTTAACTGACCCTATTGCATCTCTCTGAGACAGGCAGATTTTGGAAGGCAATACAGCGATACATAAAGTGGCCTGTTTTTTTTTACAAAAAATGCATGCATTTCTGGCAGTCATAAGTGTTATATGATTCTTATTACTATGATTTAAAAATTAATGTGAAATTATATTACCTTTGATAATTTGACAGGTCATCCCAACCATCAACAGGTCGTTTAAGGTTTTTTTAGTGCAGTGAGGTGGTTCTTCATTCTGTCCATGAGATTTGGTAGGTCTGTTGAATTTGCCTTTAAAATTTTGGAATGTTGGAAAATTAATTTAATATGTTCCTTTCCAATAACTTTCTTATTTTCGAAACGTTCTCTTAACTTTTCCAATATTATTTTGTAATACTCCGCAACAATTTTCAAACTTGGAAACCAAATGAAGCAGCTTGGCGAATTGTGTAAAATTTTCGTTCTTCTGAGTTAAAGAAACGAATTCGTCATATTTGAAAACTCTTGAGTTTAATTTCTGATAATTTAATCGAATCATACCTTTCGCCCCGATATGCTGCTGACGCTACTCGTATACTCCGATTTAATGTGTGATCCTGTTCATCATACTGTGCAATGTGAACCTTTAACGCTGAAGCTGCGAGGTAGTACAGTTCCTCGTAGGTAGGTTGACCTATTAGATTCGGAAATTTCATCAAAATCCTTTTCTTCGATCTTTCCTTGAATATTTGTAAACGTGTGAAATGCTGAATCCCTGAATCCTTCGGCGCAAATATTAATTTCGGTAAGAGATGACGATGTCGGATTATTTCGCTTTCCTAGCACTTTATCGGATTTCCTTCCAGTTACTATGTCACCTTCCTCCGCAATGGTCTTCCTCGTTCCTGAATGGAAAGCCGCTAAAGGTCCAGCAGATTCAGGTCTGCTCTCAATATCATCTTCATCTCCGAACATTTTACGAGATTACACAATTTATTTTGTCATAAGTTTCGAAGATGCCTTCAAAATATAAAACGGCTCAACACGATGAAAATGAAAATAAAAGACATGATTTTAATTCAATACAAATTTGAGAGGCGGAAGCTTTATAATAGATGTGATCGATTGTCATTATTTGATATTGATTGGTATAAAGAATTGTAAGCAATGATACAGAGTGATACCCAAAATAAAATTAAACAAATGTTTTTTCTTAATTTAATTTTCATAGAAATTACTTCAACATTAATGTCGTAAGGAAAGTCGATCTTAAGCTGAGAACAAACATTTATCAAGACACCTCCTCCCATCGCTTTGAGGACATTAAAATGCCCATCATTTCTGCAAACTTAATTAGAAAGTAAACTAAAAAATATTTAAATCCAAGATTAAGATAAAAACCGCCAAAGGTCGGATTTTTCAACTATTATAGGTCAGAGGGTTTCATCCGTCTTAGCTTTTTGACCGAATTGGCAGAATTTAATAATTGAATTATTTCTCATTTGGCGTGATAGAGTAGCCTAGCTCGGTGTCTTTGAGCGACTTTTTTAATCTCATTTTCAATCACCTCAACATGTAGGTCTCCGTTTCTTATGTTCACGGAGCTTTGACGATGTTCCGTAAAACTTTATTTTGGAATGCTTGAATTGCTTGTAAGTTTATTTTTGAGATCGTTGGTAAATAACAGGTATAGTACAGGACCCAGAATAATTCCTTGTGGTATACCTGCTTTATTATCTCTTAATGTTGAGTATACTGTTTCTTATTTAATTCTGTGGAATCTTTGAGATATATAAAATATAAGACTCAGTTGGACTCTGGGTTTTTCTTGTTGTGTGTTCTCTTGTAGGTTCTTCCTATCTTTTGGTGCGTCCTTATTAAAATGTGTTTGTGTTATTTTATTTTAGTTTTATGTCTATTCTCAGTTGAATCTCTTTTGCAACCAAACATCCTAAAGCGTTAGATAATAGAAATATTATTCCAACAGTTAAATTTGGGCTTGCATATTAAGCAAAGGAGTTGGGAACCTGGTTTTTATTGATGGTCACATGGAAGGGAAGCCATATTTAAACATTTTGCGTTCTAAGTTAAGCTACTTAAGCATAGTATCGCCTGTTAATTTGGATTTAATTGCCGTTAGTGCACCAAACACCGAAGTTAAAATTTTATCAGGACATTTATCCAAAACATAAGGAGCATACAGTTAAGATGTGGCTGCTTTACAATTGTACCAAAGGGTTTAATAAACCTGCCCAAAGTCCTGATCTTAAGCCTTTAGAAAATTAGTGGGCACATATGAAAAAAAACGGGGGTAAAACAAATCCTAAGCCCGAAATCAATTAATTCAATTCATCCAAGAGGAATGGGCAGAAATACCTAGCGAATAGGACCTTAAACATTAATTAGATCTATGAAAAGCAGAATACAAAAAGCTAGGCTTGAAACTGAAGGAGGCAACACAAAATATTTAATAAAAATAATGTGATAAAATGGACTCTCAAATGCTTACGCACAATACGTAAAAAGACTTTCTTGACACTGTAATTTTTTAAATGTTTAAGTTTTTGTTGTTTTTTTAGGTTTTTTTTAATAAAATTGAATAAATTTGTTTATATCTGGTCTCTTGAATATTTATTTAAGTAGTGCAAAAAAAAAAAAAATAAAAAAAAATATATACATATATGAGTCTTTATTAGAAAGGAAAAAATAAACTAAAGGAATATTTTTGCTTGTAAAACCACTTTCTTGACAAACTCTACATATGTCGTTTTGTTGTACTAAACTTTTGCATCGATAAGAGCGGTGCAATTTTTTTGTTTTAAATAAGCGCCGCTACTCGCCTCAGAAATCAGCTTTCGAGCTGTAATAATAGGCAGTATGTTTCTTTTCGCCGCACTCTCTGACTCTGGCAAAACAATAAAACTATAGCTCTAGCTACTTCTCTGTTCACAGTCCTCGACCCTTGTCGTTATATTCATTCTGATTTGGTAATTTATGCGAGATAAACGACATCAATATAATGCTGCAAAAAGATATAGCTAAGTATCCTTGTGGGTCACAATACGAATAAATGAGCTTACAGTCAATCGCAAGCATGAATACAAAAATCATTAATAAACAGCGGGAAGAGTACAGAAATGGGCCTACCTTGAGAGACGTATATTCACTCTTTCAGTTTTAATTAATTCCACCTTTCTCATATTTATATTAATTTTCCATATTATAACTATATAATTAAAGAGAATTTCATCCACAAAGATAGGTAGGTACCTATCTATTTGTTCGAGTTTTTAGCAACGCAAACGCAGAGGCAAACATAGGTATTGAGAACTCCTTCATTCGCATATGATGTTTTAGCTTAACACGCCCGAACAATAGTCCAACTAAATTACACTTAGGTATCTCTTGAATAATACATACAATTATAAATATCAATGGCTTAGGTTTATCTAAGGTACGTATAGGTCCAAAGAGAAAGCTTTTCCTTCAAGTCATACCAAGGATATGGCAGATATGAGGGTGTGTGTATTTTGGTTGGTTCATTCTGCTTCTGCAACACTTGTTATATTTTATCTTCAAATATGCACCACCACACCACACACATATATCGTAGCATTTTTCTTCACTTCTTTATCGTGCAGCACTGCAAAATCTCCTGATTGGCCATTTTTTTTGTTAGCGCTGCGAAATGGGACCTAAATTAACTGGAGTGTGTACTGTGTGTGAGGAGAGCAAGCACAGCAGCATCCACCGATTATAAAATTATACGACACATCACCCCACCTCATTTTATGAGTGTGTGCCCTTGCATGTGTGGGTATTTAATTGTCGACCCCTACATAGCTTCAAAGACATTGAGTACACGTCTTACAGGACGAGTACCTAATTAATACAAAAATCAGTAGAACTTACATAAAGGGGCAAACTGCAGCATGCACGATTATCTAAGAAGAAATCTCTGATTGGTTATTCCCGATTCCAAGTTAATTCCCTGGAATTGTGGGTCCTTGCTCCGTATTCAATAAATGAGCAAGTAAGTGCAAAAAAGTAATCAGAAGAGCCACTGCCGTTTCTATCCTACATTTTACACTTTAGCTGGTTTCTGTCCCCATGTTGCTTATTTTTTGTTTTTGCAATGAATTGTTTTTTTTATATTTGTGTTTTATGTCGCCTAGAATCCCCACTTTGCCAGTGCTTCAGCTTCACTGCTTTGTTGAGAATAAAAACAATAAATGAAGGTGGGCCGGGCTTTTAGTCAAAGTACAAAAAAGAAAAAATAACCATGGAGCTGAACAACATAAAAGAGAGACAACAGAAACAAAAAGGCTTTCTTTCAATTAAAACACATTGAGGCCGATTCTCGTCGTCGTTGGTGATTCTTATTCTCTCATTCTTGAGGTTCAAAATAAAACCACATCAACTACCTATCTCTGTTGCTTACTATTCATCTGTCTTTCTATCTCTTTCAAACGGGCACTACTTTTGTTTTATTATTAATATTGTTATTTGCTTTTAATACACTAAGGCAAACAATTGCAACCATTATGCATTAAATTCGATTTTCTCTTTTAGTCGCTCAAAATAGCTCAAATTGTATGCCGAGAGAGATTGCAGTAAGTGTGGGTTAGATTGGATGAATGTGCGGACGCGGAGAAATAAATATAGATACATAATGTCATAATATAGATACTCTTACATAGTAAGACGGGAATCAGGCTCTCTTTTTAGGGGTATGCTACTACTTGTGGTTGTAACTACAGTTTACAGTTTTTTATTATCTCGAGTGACAAAATATATTTAAAAAAACCTAGAATGTGCACAAAAGTCTATAAAGCCAAATATCTAAATTAATCTCGAAAATGAAGAGTAACTTCGAACATTTTTTTTTGAGAGTTTTTACTAGAATCACACAATTTGAAAGGCTTTGCAAGCGGGTCACCCTGGTTTAGTTATCAGGTATGTAGTAGTTTTGAACTACAAAATTTCGCCGAAGGAGAATGACTATGAGAGAACGCTCATGGCTACATCAAGGTCGGTAGCGGCCTAACCGATCCATTTCTTGTTCGAAAAGGATTTAACCAAAACGTGGCGCGTTATTATGTGAACTGTATAACTTTCACTGTGTTTTATTACTTGCGTACGTTGCAGATATAAATATTATTGGTAAAAAACAGATCAATGGGCTGTGTTTACTTCGGCTCTGCTTTTACATCTAAAATCATATTTTTAACATATCTTAAGAAATTAAAAGAAGAACAATGCTAGCCAATACCGTTTCTTCGGGCTGAGAAGGCCATTTTTCTCTCAATTGAGTCCTCTCATTAAAAGATTCTCAGTTTGATTTAACAAGAGAATATGTATAAAAAAACAAATCCACATTTAGTTCTTGTTAAAATTTTAATTGTGGGGGTGCTGATGCTTAGTGGTTAAGTGCGTTGGACCTGTACCACCTGAAAGTTTTTATTAGCTACCCCACCTCTTGCGAATGTCTGACAAACACCCAAGAGTAAGAGCTGTTTTTTTTAAGCATGATCAACCATTGGAAATTCAACACTCAGTTTAATGCATACCAATCGAATATGAAGAATTTTTTCTGTGCTCGACGCGAAGATAATACAGTCTAAGCTAATTCAAGTGTGAATTGTAATAAACTCGGAGAAAAGCAGACAAAAGTAAGAGATTTGATGCGTTTAATTTCAAACCATCACATCTCGAAACACATCTAAAACTAGCGTCGCTAAGCAAGAAAATACATTTTCATATGTATTTTATCAACAGGAGATTCTTCTCGTAACATTTAAAATAACATGATAATCAGTATGATTACAATTATTCTGCTTTTATTATATATAGAGAGCAATTGTTTTTATTTATTTTATGCGAACAAATGATTTTTACAAAATACTATAAGATAAATTGTCTTTTAGAAGTATTCAATTTAAAAAATAACCAAGTTAAATAATTTGCTCTAGAAATTTAAGAAAAAATAAAATTACATAATAAAAAAGAATAAGATAGTTAAAAATAAATTTTAAAACAAGAGTTACAAGAGAGTAAAACTGAAATGCTGTTATTCGATAAGAAGGTAAATAGCTTCCTCTGAAATATGATTCAACCGAAATCGACATGTGATGTTTAGTTCTTTTAATATCAATGTATCAAAAAATAAAACTCATGTTGATTTTTGTGTGTGGTAATTTCGAAACGACATACATAGGTAATCCATTGCTACAAAATGTAGGGCACGAGTACGATAACTTTGGCGCCGAAAATTGAAAACTGTTTTTGGTAGAGAGGTTAAATACAAGCATTTTTTGTATTGGAGAGGGGGGGGATCTATCTTGCCCCGTTTAGGCGGGAGGGGCAATGTAAAAAAAATTACTTAATATGGAAAACAGTGTATTACAACAAAATGGCAACACTTACAAAAAAGTGCAATAACAGTTTTGAAAGCCAGGAATTCGTTCTTTCATATTTGTTTTTAAATTCAGTTAAATTCCATGAATAGTTTTTGTAAAAAAAAATTAAAAATAAATATTGAAAGCTGGTTTTTCCAGAATTGAAAAGCCAAGTACTAAGTTCGCTGCTTGTAGTTGCTGCCCCTTTTTATTCCTAATCGAACACAGAAAACCATATAGTTCTAGGTCTTCTAATTTTTGAGAAAATTAAAGTTTAGGAAAACTACTTTTTTATTAAGTTTGAATTTTTTTGCTATCTAAACGATATTAGTCACTTTCCATTTTAATTGACAGCAGTATCATGTGTGACATGCTTCGCAGGTTCAAGAAAATTTTCGAACTTTGACCTTATTTCATATTTAAATATTGAAATAAGTCCAATTTTCGAAGGTTGGCCTTATTTACTTCCGCAAAGTGAAATAAAACCAAACTGGGTTAATTTTGCTTTGAAACATTTAGCATGATCATAATATGGCAGTCGCTTTATTTAGGGTGCGTTCTAGATGAGCATTTCAAGAAAGTTCATTATCAAGTGTGATACTGAGATAGTTTACTTCCGTTGAGAATGGTATTGGAGTGTTGTTCAGTGATATGGTCTAAATGATGTGATTCCTTTTCCTGGTAAAGGAAACAATTGTTGTTTTTGAGGGGTTAACATTTAGAACTTTGTCTTGACACCTGTTTCATAGTATTGTTAATGCGATTTGCATGAGATCTGATACGGTTGGACTATGTTTGCATATTATCCCTTGAACTAAGTAACTAACTAAGACTCTTGAAGCAGCAAAAGTCTTAGTCAGCAGCATTTTATATGCACTTCCTCCAAACAAAATCCATATCCTTCAGCTGGCGGATTTTGGTGATTTTAAAGGAGCACAATCAAATATAAAGCCATGTATTTACTCGAAAATGGGCCACAAGGTTGGAAATAGGAAACAAGGGGCCAACCACTGGAAAAAATTACCTTTTTTACAAAAAAATAAATAAATAATTTTTTTGTAAGAATAATTAATTCATTTTTTATTTCACCGATAAAGAAATTAATAAAGAATAATTCACTTCAACAATTACTCGAAAATATTGATAATTGTTGTTACTGTGCTATTTTGAATGACGAAAAATCCTTAAGGGGCCGGCAACTGGCGAATCTACCCTACCTTATGAAAGTGTATATTCGCTGCCCCACCTCTTGCAAACTTGTGACAAAAATCGAAGATACAATGCAATTTTTTTTATTTTAGATTTAGACGTGTCGGTTAATCTGCAGGCTACATTTGTCTATGACTTTTTTGTATAGAAGTTGCTTTTTCTGAGTAATTCACATGCTCCAACTACTCCCGCTCTATTCTACATATATGTCCATTATAAACCGATAGATACATATTAATCGCCAGAATTATTGCGAGAAGGTTTGTAATTCTACACCTTGAAAAGATTTCAGTCTGTTTCTCGATGAGATACGTTAGTATTGCGCATCGAATTTAGCACAATATGTTTTCGTATGAATTTCCATATTTAACAGATAGTCTACGGTTATTTTAAAACGAACCTTTTTACATTAAAGAATGTGTAAATATATTGTGTTTTTATTTTTGTAGTGGAAAGTTTGTGAGAACGCCAGTTTTGTTTATTTTATATGAAACTAACAAACAATTTCTGTAAACGGTCCCTTGAATTCAACTGATATTAATATTTGACTGAACCTTATTTATTATTTTTCTTTTGTGTTTTGAATTTAAAAAAACATTACCAATGAAAGAGACTTCAAATTTCGTTAATTTAATGATCACTGAGGATATTCTTAAAAAAGACAAAAGCAAATAGTTTCTAGATAATATATAAGTAAATTCCCGCAGCACTTCTACCAAAAATAGTGATTCCGAACCTTAATTGGTGATCGAAAACCTTTCATATAATTTTTTTAAGACGTTTCTTCTAAATGCAGGGCAACTATGTCACCGTTTTCTTTACTTTCTTTCACCGTTATCTTTTCTTATTAGATCCGCTTTTTAAGCTTTTAAATGTTTTTCGTAGATTTCCAGAGTAATTCGAAATTTTATCCGCAGTGAGGCTTCAAGATATACCTACAAAAATTTCGCGGAATTTGAAAAGTCTTGCATATTTTTTCTGCGAATCCTCCTCAGATTATTGACAATATCCTGAAGATATTTAATATAACTAATTGTTTTTATGTTTTATATTAGTTTTGACACATAGTTTGTAACACCCCTTAGGACGAATAGACACCCTAAAAGTATATATAGTTATATTTAGGACCAAAACCTAAGACTACTTAGCAAAGTCCGTCCGTCCGTACCATTTTAAAAACATTCACTGCCACGCCCACAATTTAGAAAAAAACTGTTCTAAAGATGTAGTTGAAGAGATAAAGGGTTTGAACCTCAACAAAATATGTACACAGTGAACTCCTTCACCAGTTTTACATATGAAGTTTGCAACGCTTACTGTCTGAGGACGTTTTTTAGCAATATGTTTTTTTCATCGAAAATTTTTATAGAAAACGAAAAAAAATGTGTAACAGGATATTTAGCCAATTTTTTCTAGTACATCATCCATACAAAGTGTTTGACCACGACCACTTTTTGAAAGCGTTTTTTCAAAAAATAAAAAATTTATAAATTTCATAGAATGAAATAAAATGCTACGTATCATGTTCTTAACGCTTTTTCTTTGGGGTATATAGGGAAAGGGTATCATGCTTTTCGCCACAAGCGGACTATAGCTTTTACCTACTTATGTTTGTTATTCTTTTTGTATACTATTATACCAGGCCAAGCTTTGTATGACTCTGATAAATTGATCGAAGACATTCGAAGACTTTGATCGATTTTTTTTGCGACGGCTTTTTTGAAATAGTAAAAGTTGTTGAACTAATGGTCAGAATGGCTCTGAAGTGAATCCTTGAAGATTTTTTAATAATGACATTAAGTGATTGTTTATTTGAGCGTTCATTGTTCCATTTATAAAGTAAAATGGGCCCAGAACGTTAAAAGAAAAACATCTGTAAATTATTTGAATTTGAGGAAACTTTAACATTGTGCGGTTTCATGACCGCAAATGTATTTAAGTAGATGCAATATCCGAAGTTTAGCGCTACTTTTTCACTCGAATCTTAATTTCTTGCATATAACCTAGCTCGGTTTATTGAAGTATTATAATCGTTATAATACCTAGGAGTGTTTGAGAATTTTTCTTCTTGTCAGTTTTTTTCAGAACAGTTTAGAATTGGCGTTGTGGAGTATTGTCCCTTTTCTTGGTCTTTCTCTGTAAGTGCTTTAGTTTTAAAATAATAATTTTTGACTGCAGTAAAAAGCGCTCTAAGTGTCACATCCTAATTCTAAAATGAAAACTTCTACATATCGAAATTATTTCACAATAATAATAAACGACCCCATAATATAAAAATCTGTTGTCAAGTATTAAGAACCTGTTATATTGATGCATTGATAGGTTATGGTATAAGTCATGATAAAATCAAGAATTAAAGATAATATTTGTTCATAGGTATAGTCAAATCGAGAAAAATTTGATTTTCTATTGAAATACCTCATAAATACTTAAGTACGTTTTTAGTTAAAGAATTTCGCGTTGACTACAAAAATTAGTAGGCGCTTACATATATGTATGTAGGTTTCAGTGCAGAAACCTAATAACCTAATAACCTAATATGTATGCTCATGAAAAATGCGATCAAATCGACATAATATCACTGTGGTGTTTTGCATCTCTTTTCTATAACAACTAGATTAATTAGCAAAAATCTATTTAGATAGGTACAAACACTCTCTCATTTATTCAGCAAAACAAAATATGGGTACCTGTTTTATATACCTACACGTTCTCTTCATTCACGCATTCTTACACTGGCTTGGATATATTATTATGATAGCTCGCTCTTGTTATTGAAAAACTACTGTGATTTAAAATTAAAGTACATATTGTTTATGCTTTCTTTCTCTTTCTATTGTTCGGTTTTTGTGTCCCCGGCATGCACTTTATTTAAATGCACTGCGCTTGTGTTGTACATTCTGCTATTCTACTTCTCCACGCGGCTGATGTGCACGTGTGTGCGTCTTGCTTGGTGAAGTGTGTATAATTATCACTGTAAAGGTATGATGCTCTGGAACGAGAACGGGATTGTTACTGCCTGCAGTAAGTGCTTATTGAGCAGAGACGGTCATTTGCACTATTATTTCTAAGTAAACCTACACTAGCAAACGAAAATAAACATTTCATATATAAGATGGCAGTACCTACCTGTAAAAAACGCTTAATTGGATAGAAAAAAAGAGTAATCAGGAATACGAATACTATTTCATTGATTCATTAGCGAATAAAAACAAAACGTCTGTTTAATTTATTTAATTTTCAAATAAAAACCCACACACATGCTTAAGCAACACCCCAAACCCCAACCCTTTTAAATTCGCATCCATTCTCTCACTCGCACTTGCTTAGCGGAAATCCGCACGCAAAAAAGAGATACAAAATAACTTTTAATGTATTTTTCAACTAATTTCGATCTTCTATTGTGCGAGGGCGAGCCTGATTAAGAGAGAGCATGGTAGATACAAACACTTAAATCTTTCCATCTCCCCGCATTTATCTCAAAAATATATACACACTTTCTGGCTATAGCACAGCCCAAGCACAGTCACTGTCGCTGTCATTATAGCGAGTATAGAGCCCGAGCGACGAGCACACAGAAATTGTCGTCGTCGTGTTGGATGCAGATGGATGGAAGTAGAAAAACACGAACAAGAACAAGCTGAAGAAGGTAATCGGCACCTCTTCCGATTTTTTCCAAAACCGTTTCATTCCATAGTAACAAATTGACGGGTAACGATAACGTCGCCTTCGTTTTTTAATCGCCGTGTCCTTACGGTCATTTGCCGTCGTTGTTTCTCGTCGTGTGCCGTTGATATTGCGCCTCATGTTATTGTTATTATTTATGTCTCGCGTATGTGTTATAAAAAATAAATTATATTAAAAAAAATTATTGTTTGATACAATGAAAGTGCAAAAAAGAGAGAAAACTGAAATAAAAATATGACTGTGGATTGTGTTGTGCTTTGTGTGAAACTTTTAATCATTTGCGACAAGGATACGCATTCAAAGAACAAAAGAAAACTACGAGTTTGGATTTTATCCGTCGATATCAACTTGGAATTTGACTGCCTTGTTGGATTTATGACAAACTTATTGTAGGACTTAAATGCACTTTAAAAAGTTTATGCTTATACTGAATCGTCGTTCGTGTGAATTGAACAATTGTCAAAAATCACAAAAAAATACAAAGCAACACATAGTTTGCATTTGTTGCAAATTAAATGCAATTGGATTAAAATTACAACTGTATGCCTTCAAAATGCATTAAGCCATTTTATTATAAAATAACTTGAATTTGCTTCGAAGCAATGTGATTTTTGTTTTGATGGTCTATAGAATCGTCTATCTGTGTATATGTTTCTAGGTATATTAAGTCAGTACAATTTGTTTTATTGCTTTAAAGTTCCTATAGGAACTGTACAAACCCACATCGCAAATCCAGGCGTGCTTTGCTTCTGTCTGGAACTTAGTCTAGGAAAAAACATTATGAAATACCAATTATAAAACCAATTTGTTTGCCTGAGCTGAGGCAAAGCATAACTTAAACATTTTTTAATTGACATAGGTACCTACAAGACGAGTTTACTATAGGAATACAAGCACATGCAGTTCTTACTTAATCGTAGACCAAACCAGCAATGAGTGTCATGTAAAATAGCCTAACAAACATTACCGTATTCCTTCTCAATACCCAAAATCCTTGGAGTTTGGATGGACCTGGATTGGTTAATTGTTGCTAATGAGCACCTAGACAATAGATTTTCATAGGTTTAAGAAAACTTGTTGTGCTTTTCTTACCTCAAAGAATACATGGTTACTCTCATTTTAAACATTATATATATAAATGTTCTTACTTAATTAATTATCGCATAATCTATTTTATGTTATAATTTTCAAGGGGTTAGTTGAGATTTTATTTTCTGATGTTAGGTGCCCTCGTTCTGTTAAAACTCAAGCGAAAAAACACTATTTTCAGTGTAAAAATATGCCTCTTACATTTGGATTAACCATTATCTACCAGAAAGTTTCAGTTAAGAAATTTGAAACCCATTCACATAAACTCCCCAATCAGCTTAAAATGTATATGTATAAAACGTGTATATCAATACATATTTAAATGAAATTATATTCCTTGCACGCAAATGCTATGAAACCCTGAAAACCTATTAAATATAGATAATTTACTGGCAACAATTAGTACTACACGAAATCATAATACCTATCAGAAAATATTTTTTAAGTAACTATTCTAGCCTAGAGTTCCATTCCGTTCAAAATTCTGAAAAATATATATTCAAATGTGTCGATTATTTTAAAATTACTTAAATTTATTTCTTGAGTTAAGCCTAAATATTATGGTTTCGATATTATGTAGACAAATGTAAGGTTAAAACCGTCAATTGCAAAACCATCTGTCATTTAAAAATATTCCATTGGTCTAAACCGCATAAAATCAGTAATTTTGTATATCCGCAAATAGCGACAAAATGGTATCAAATTCCAGCTCGAATGCTCCGCGGGTAAATCATATTGCACATTATTTCGCTATGCCCCTTTTCTGCTCTGCATCTGCCTTGCATGCAACAGCAATAATGCACATACAAAATCTCTTAAAAATGTTGTAAAATATACGGTTCTACTCTAAAATTTTCGTTTTCTCTTAGCCCGCACACAAACACGCCCATACCTACACATCTATATAAGAATGAAAAAGTAGATGATTAAGAGATCTGGTATAGCTCTGGACTCGCCAGAATGTCTGCGCAGTACTAATAAGAAGAGAATTTTATCTGTTTCTGTAAATGTGTGTGGGTTTTTTTGACTTTATCAGACCCTTTTCATTTTGGTAGGCAGCGCAGCGTATGTAGGCCTGATACTCAAGAGAGTTTATTTATTTATTTGTTATTATTGCTGCTTAGTGTTTTCTTTTGGGTTTTCGATCCTTTACTTCTTTGCGTCGCGGACGACTCTCATCAGTACTGTCGCCTTCCACCACCAACTGTATAGCGTAGCAGCAGTAGACATTGGGGTGGTGGTACCTTCAACTCTCATTTGCGCATATTATATGAGTATTTTATTTTCTAGTTATATTATTTGCTACTCTATTTTGTTTTCCTTAACTTGTCGTTTTTGTTGTTGTCAGTGGTTCTATTTTTCAGCGCTTTATTTTCATTTTCGCGCAACACCATAAACATAAGGGTAATGATCGAAGAGTTATACACAAAAGCGCTTTCGGACCGCCGCTGTCGTCGTCTCAATGTGTTGTCGTTGGTCGTCAATTGTCACCGCGCGCGCGAACCATTTAATGATACACTGCATACCTATCGATATTTTATTTTTGCAAAATTTTGTTAATATACACGTGCAACACAATCGAATGGATACGAATACATAACTAATTATCTATAATGATGTGGAAAAGTGCTAAGTGCATTTTAAAAAATTCTAATGATGTGTTTTTGTGTGTTTTTCAGGATAAAAAATATTTTCCTTAATTTTATTTCCTTAAAAGAAATTTAATTAAATGAAAGTTAAAAGAAAAAGAAGAAGAAAAAATAACGTAAGCAAATCAATACTACGCGTGAATGTGACTATGTGAAATATAATTATAAATAATATTTTTTCAATAAAAAAGTATCTAAAGTTCCTATCTTAATTTTATTACAAATAAGAATAAATTAAAATAAGTACACACATATATATATATATATACCTACCTACACATATATTATATATCTAAAAAATAAATCAAATATAATAAAGTGCCCGACCAGAGAATATAAAAAATAAATATTAAAAATTTTAAAACAAAATGATAGGATAAAAGTGAAATATAAAAACAAAAACCCGAAAACAAGGATATGTACGTACCAAGTAGGTACCTACACCTAACTACTTTTGGAATTTTGTGAAATAAAAAACCCAACATAATGTAAGTACCTTCCTATGTATAATTTGTTAAATTAATAATTTGTTAATATTTTATTAATTGAAGATTCCTTCATCCATTTCCATGTCTCCATTTACATACCTCCCCCAATTTGTATGCTATCATTTTTCAAAATCAAAATCGTATATATGCAAATTCTGAGAATGATTGAAAAATGATGCTTTTCTATCTGAAACCAAATAACAAATTTTTCAGCAGTATCATTACATTTATGTATTTTGTTTTCTTTGTTTAACTAACATTTAATATTTAAGTCAAGATTTTGTTTATATCATGAGTTAGTATGGGACGGGAAATTGAATATCGATAGAGAGCTGTGCGCTTACGTTAAGCAACAAATGATTATAGTCCTAAATTTGTGTGCCTCTAGAAAATTCAATATTATAATAGCGGACAAAATGTTCATGTTGTTGTTCATCTAAATGAAGAAACGTTAGTTAATTGTAAGGTGCACTTGAGTTCTAATCATTTTTCGACCTGTTTCAATTTCGCGTTAAATTACGCCCAACTTAAAGCTGTTTGCGATATAACTACTTTAATATATTTAATACCAAACAAAACATGTAACAAGATACGTAAGATGCGTCTTTATACTTCAGAAAGCTGCAGGTAAGATTAAGAGAATACCACCCACCCAAATGTGCAAATCAAAGACGTACACTAATGTGCCGCCTATTCAGGATCAATCCTCTGAGATAGCTAGTCACCGTAGCGAGAAACTACAGCAATCGACTTATTTAAGAATCTACATTCATTCGAATTAGTTTTTAGGTATATTAGTAGTACAAACATAGCTAGTTTAAAAGAAACTAGTATATCTTTCTTATAAACAATATAAAGTGGCATTGATTTAATATATACAATTTTATTAATTAATATAAAATATTGTCTACATTATAAGTAGGAGGCATTTGAATTTAATGAAGCTTTTAAATGGGGAATACTGCTTATATTTAAAAGCCAGTGATTATAAATAACTTCAGTTCCGGCGCTATGTCACCAAATGCTGAGTTACAGTGTCAGTAACTTAGACGAGATATGTTGAGATTGCTTTTCAGTTGTATGATGTTCATACTAAAAAAAATAACACAAGTTTTTTGCATTTCAATATTTTTTATCGGGTTTTAAAAGGTTAGTACATAATGTGTTTTATGGTGCACACAACGTTGTACGACGATGCGTGCACAACCTTTTCTATAGACTGTTGGTACTTACCTACGTTTAAGAAGTAAAAAACACGTGGGTACTAATAAAAAGGTGCTGGTAGTGGACACACAGTTTTTAATATAATGTAAAATTATTAACAGTCTTAATAGGTAGCAGCCGCTTTTTCACACCGTTAGTATTTGAAATATCTGTGCTTTGATTGCACATCTATGATTGAATGCAGTTTCCTTCAGAAACATACATATGTATGTACATAAAATTATGTTATGTATGAAATTAATATTTTGAAGAGCAATTCGAAACTAAGAATTGCAAGATACTAGAAATAAATACTTAAAATTTCCTGTCACATTTTCTTTAAAGATAAAAAGCTCTTAATTCTAACCTAAATTACCTATAGTTTTTTTTTTTTACATTTGAGGGCTTTTTATACACGTTAATAGATAGGTATGTTCGTTATAGATGTATGTACTAAGACCATAGGTACGAGAAAAACGAATAGGTATACTTAAATTACTACATTCAAAGGAAAATAGAACGTAAACAAAATCAGTGTCTATAAAAACATCGAAGGAATATCGTTTGACGTCAATCAGTATATTGTGATAAACAAAAATACATATTAGTATGCACCTACCTTGTTTCAAGTGTGTGCCAAATGGAATACTATTTGCTTATTAATGGATAAGAGCAACCATACGTTTTTATTTTTCGACTAAAACTGAGGATCTGCTTATATCCCACCCACCATTTCCATTTATTAATTATCCCAACTTGTAAGAGTACCTACGTAAATGAAAAATCCCGTCGGCAATATGAACATTGTGATAGCACATCTTTGCTAACAGCTAAGCTATTACAAACAAAACCGATTGTGTGCTTTCTTTTATTTTATTGGATGCATTGGCGTTAATTAATGGACCAGCATAAAACAAGGGTTGCTGGCGTAAATTATCTGCAAATCAGCGAACTGCAATAAAGAGCACGAAAATATAACAGAAATCTGACACTATGAGACACAGCGGTATTTACCACTCCCTTTGTATTGCCACCCATTTTCTCATCAAATAAACACTTGTCTAATGAAAGTGGGCAAATTTTCATTTCATTTGTGTATATGTATATAGCCAACATACTATATATACAGCATCATGGTTATAAATATATACATTCGTAAATGTTACCACTTACAGAGAAAGATTAAATTGATTAAGTATGCGGGAGAGGATGTTAGTGGTGTCTACTTGTACTGATGATGGTATTGGTATGTAGCTTGATTGGATGGAAACCCCTTCGCCCGCTGAAAGTACATATATTTGTAGTATGTATAGTTCGGTGAGCACAGTATTTGCACTCAAAGTTCTATCTTAATTAATTAAGAAGGCAAAGATGAATCTCTATGATTCGTCGTTTGATTTGCATCAGCTTTAGCTTCCGAACTGAGGGTGGGGCTTCAATTCGCGTAGTAGATATCGCGTTCATATGAAGTAATTTTATTTAATACATATGTATTAGCAAGTTGCCAAGATTTGCAAAATTGCAAGCGCGCGTATATATATCTATGTATATACAGCTAGTGTGATATTGTTTGCCGATTTCATATCCAATTAGCTGTAACAGCTAAAATGTTTGTCATTGGGATAGGGTGAAATATACACATATATATTGGATGTATATGAAAACTGATAATAAGTAGCCGTTTTAATATTTTGTTTTGCTATCAACCAATAAGAGTTGCTTACGAATTGTTATATGTATACATAGTATAAAAGAATGAGCCCAAAATACGTTTGTTTGATTTGAATGCGGTTTTCACAGTTTTGACATCTCTGCATAAGTATTTGCTCTATCACTTTTAGGAGGTGAGTATTAGAGGTCTCAGCGGTAGAATAGTGATTAAAATTAAAAGTTTTCTTTATTTTAAGGAGATTTCAGGGGTCAGTGTCTGACGCTGCCATAGTGTACCTATGTTAATATTGAAATTCAGTTAGTTTATAATAAGTAATATACTACCATTTGTAAGTATCTTATTAGCAATCCGGCGAAGCCAGGCGGGTGAGTGGGAAACATACATACAAATATCTAATAATAAGCGTTTAATTCTTCAACTAAAGATTAATCAATGTACGGTTTTGAGACACTAACAAAAACCAATTTTTTATTTTGTGAGTTTAAACCGGGGTAACATGGCGGAAACAAACAGTGTAAGTTTGCACCATTGTCAAAAATTCAAATTGTTTCTCGCTCTTCCAAGCTGAGTAGGTACTTAACACACAACTAAACGCAATGTAACACAACGAATCTTTGTAGATTAATTGGCATCTATACCTAGCGTTTAGTCTACGTATTCTTTTAAGCATTAATTGAACACTGAAAAAAGTCTTTATTCCAGACGAAAATTTAAGGTGGTAAGTTGAATGTTTGCAAATATACATTGCACGTACAAGTTTAACTATTTTTAATGTATACATATGTATATACATATCACATCAAATTAACCTTCTTAATAAAATAAGTCAGCAACCTATAGTTTCTGAGGCAGTTTCACCCAGATGTGTCGGCTTAGGATCATCAGTGGTTTGCCACAAGCACATCTAAACGGCACTTTTCTTCTCGTTTTCTTGCCGAGTATTTCAAAATTAAAAAAAAACTGCACTTCGAAGACATTAACAGTTCCACTGTAGCTCAGTATCTATGACTATGATTTATTCAAAAAATAGTTTAATACTCGTCATCAACTTTATACATTGTGCATTATTAAAGATACATAGCTTCAAAATAACTATGCAATTTACTTTGGTGAATTTAGTTTTGGCATTATTTTATTATTACAACTCCAATATATTGAATTTATATTTGACCGAACTTAATTTATTTTTATAAATACTTTTTGTATTTTGTAAATTATAATCATAATGCTAAAAACCTTTATATATTTATATATAAAACGTTGTATTATTTTAACAAAATAGAAAGCGAAGTTTTTATTTCTGTTTTCCAATGATATGATCATTTGAGAAAAATCAAAGAATAATTTTGATCCAATTCTTTGATTACAGCCATAATCACAGAAGGAGCAAAGTAACCTCCTTACTTCGGGAAACTTTGCGCCACTTTTAAACAAAGTAAAAACCATTGAAAACTAATTTTTAAATTATTATTTCATCACAAGGACGTGCCAAGGTTGTTTTCGAGAGTTCAATAAAATATTATTATAACAAATTGTATATTTTACATTACGAATAATAAAACCATTTAATGCTTAATTTAACTACTGTTGTGCAATTTTTTGATATTAAAACAATAAAACAAACACTAGTTTACTTCTGTTGTGTATTGAAATGTTGGCTTAGTTAATGTAACAAACAATTGGGCTTTCTAAATATTTATAAACAAAAGTTTTAATTTGCCAGAAATAACTTTTATTTAAAATGACAATTCTTACGGTCATGAACTTGACGTTACCCATTCTAACAAACTGAATTCTTAGCAAACGTTCATTAATTGTGCTATGATTTTATTTATCTGATGGTCACCTATCATTAACAAATACGACACTTATCTACTTCTTAGTTTCCTGAAAACAAAAATTCCTTCTATATTTTTTTTTCTCACAAAAAAAATTCTTACTCTAACATACCCAAATTTAGTACTTAAACTAAGGCAGACATCAGTTGTTGTGAGACTTAGGTATCAAACAATAAAACATACATTATTATGACAAAATACACACTATATCAAGCGAAATAAATCACAGGTTTTTGACACGATGCGCTTCATAAGTTATTCTCATAATGCATAGCTTTGCATACGGCCAACTCACACTACATTTGACAAGTATGTTTTAAACCAGCTACGTTGACTAATATCGTAGCTCACACAAGATCTGACAAAGTACTACGAAACAAGAAAAGATGCTACATCCGCCAGTGACTGACGGAATAACGACCTTTTCTGATATATATTAATGTAACAAATATGCGTAGGTGCATCAAATAGACAAGTGTATCTACGCTTACTGCTGAGTTAGCATATACTTTTCAAATAAACCAACACACGCATACATTCCCTATTCTCTTAAAAAATTCATGTAAATAAATTTGTTTTATCTTACAAAAGAAATGGGTACAAATTTGGCACACAGACACGGCACAGTTACCAGCATAGAAACGTCCTTTTAGTTTATGCTACTGCTACCTGTGGGAAATAATAATAATGGAAAATTCTGCAAAACCCAACAATAACATTATATTTAGTGCCTACCTATACAATTTTACCTTTTTTTCAAAGGATCGTTGATAATTATTGTAAAATAAAGATGAAATTCGTCGGGAAATAAAAATTGTTTTCATTTAATTCCCTCTTTATTAATTGGGCAAAGAAGTTGCAAAAGTTATCTATTAAACAGAAATAGAGTAGGTACCTATAAATCACTCTTAGACTCAACTAATCGGAAGAAATAAGGTGTATGAAAGAAATAATATATCAAGGAGGTGACGAGTTCGTTTTTTTGTGATCTGAATTGTATTAATAAATATTGTGAGGCACTGTAAAAAAATTAGTTAGACTCAGTATAAAGTTAGATATAATAGATTAGCATAAGCAGAATTTTGTAACAAAATAAGTTGTTATAAGTATGTCAGCAATCCCTTCCCTTTTGGCTATTAAACGATTCAAATTCAATATGAGTAGGTAATATGTGATATACCTAATATTTAATTTTTTTTCAACAAAGCAGATTAAAACATATACAAATAGGTAAATAAATTGATTTTTAGGTTATCCTGTAATAAAGAGGTCCAAATCAGGCTCATACCTACCACCTTAAAGTTTGTAATCGCTGCCCTACCTTTTCGAAAATCAGACAAACTTCCAAGAGTAAAAAATGTCATAAGCTTCTCAAATAGGTATATAATTGACTTTCTAAATTGGAATTAGATTGCAGGTCCCCTCCATTCGTGTCAACAAATATATCTTCGCACACACAATGGTTGTGGAGAAGCTAGGCTTTAGGCCGTATTTGGCCGTTCACGTCTAATATTTATTCTTTATTATACAATTTGTTTGAAACATTAGTGAAGTATGTATGTAAAAAAAAACACACTCCCAACCTTCTTTTCTCCTAAGCGTGTTTTTCACCACTCTTTTCAAAAAGAAACAATAACGACGGGGGCGAAATGATAAATAAATCAGCCCAGTGCTGTTTGTATAGTACCTATGGTGTGGTGTCGTTAGGCGCCACTTATAAGTGGCGACATCTCCCCATATTTACTTACATACGTATACAAAACTTTTTCATCCATTTCTATATGTATGTGTATGCATACATAAACAAAATTGTGGAATCGTCGGCGGAAGAATAAAGAAGGAAAGGAAAAAATGCTAACAGTCCTTTTTTTATTACCACTGCAATGATTATACAATTGTTCAATTTGAGAGCAGAAGAAGGCAAATTTTATTCCTTGCCAGTTTTAACGTCTGCGCTCGCGCACACACTCACACACATACACTTATAGTATATAAGCATCCCCTAATTAAAACAAATGTCAGGAGGGATGAAATGTAGAGATGATGCTGCACAGACACAGGCGGCAGCATACGAAGATGCACAGAGTAGAAAATGAAGGCGTTCCTCATTTCCGCTTCTGTATTTACCTTTTTTTTTACTCTCGTCTGTTGTTGTTTGCCCCATTTCTATAGCTGCCGTCGTACTCATTAACCATTTGTGCGCGAACTTGTGTGGGATGTGGGTACATATTGCAGAAAAGATATAAGTTAAAATGAAAACTGAAAATATTAATGGTCCAAGAGGAAAACTTGAACCAAAGGGCGGTATTATCAATTCCCTCTCTTTCACTTGGGTTTTCGTTTTTTTGTGGAACATTATTGTAGGGGTTGATTGCAAATTGTAAGCACCACATACAGAAAAAAAAACCATCTAGTAGATATATATTTGTACCTACCTACGTAAAAAGCTACAGTAGAAACTACCCTTGTAATAAGTTACCAATGTTGTTTTGATTCTGTGAGAGCTTTATTTTTTTAGTCATCCATGTCAGATTATCATTGTTTTTTTTTTCATTTTGTGTGGCATCCATATAATGTGAACCCTTTACGCGCAGGTTATCTACAATCGTTTTCTCTTTAAGTAATTACTGCGCAACCAATTACACAGGGAGGAGCTTTGGCTTAATCTTTACTTGCTTGTTGCTTAATTAAAACTCTATTTACTTTCAGTTGGAAAAATTAAAGGATGCGCTCTTGTGAGTGGTCATTCCGATTGGTAAAAGATAAGTATGTATATACAGATGAAAGTGTGCTAATTGTTCATCCAATAAGAGACTGTTTATTTGTTCAAAATCATGTACATAATAATAAATAAGCAGGAGCATGCAAAGCTTTAATATAAAACTGAATTTATAATTATGTAAACGTATAAATGTTGTACTTCAATATGTACTAACATTTTTCTGTTTTGATTTCTCGATATACTTTGATATATACTTATGTACATGCATATTATATGAGAAGGTAGGTACCTACATAAATCTGAAACTTCCGCATGTATTTATGTAGGTGGGATACCGCCTTAATATGTATATATTTAAATGTAGGTTATTACAATTGGATTGTTTACACGCATATTATAAACATTATTATAAATATTAAGTCGGGTGATATATTAGTTTAGTCCTTAGACTGTCACATTAGGTGTGCCTTTTCTACTTTTAGAAAAATGGTTCTCCCCTCTTCAAATCAAAAAGGAATATTACTGAAAAATATATTTGATTTGGTAACTCAGTTTATAACTTCAGTCAATTCTTATTTGAATCATAAGAATATCAAACAGTTCGCCACAAAGCGGACCTCTATAGGCACCCTTAATGGTACAAACGAAAAATTTATAAAAAAAAAACAGAAGGAAATGCTACATTTCTTCTCCCTATGTACCCCAAAGAAAAAAAGCATTAGGAAGATGATGGATAGCATTTTATTTCATTCTATGAAATTTATAGAAAAAAAATTATTTTATAGAAAAAAAAGTGGGCGTGGCCAAAACTTTGTATGGGCGATATATTGAAAAAAATAGGGGCTAAATATATTGTTGCACATTTTTTTTCGATTTCTATGAAAATTTTCGATGAAAACAGCATTTTAGTAAAAAACGCCCACAAAAAAAGGCGTGGAAAAAAACTTTATATGACAAATTTATAAAGATGGGCAGTACCTACATATCTTGTAAAGGTTGTACAACTTTATTTCTCTAACTTAAGCCTTTCAACGGTTTTTTCTAAATTGTGGGCGTATTTAAAAAATTTTAATACTTTACCATTTCGAAACCCTAGGGAGTATATGTTCCAAATTTCAGCTTCCTAGCATAACTTTAAAGGCTCAAAACTTGATACGGACGGACATTGCTAAATAGTCTTAGATTTTGGTCCCGATCATAAATATATATACTTCTAGGGGTCTGCGACGAATATTAAGGGGTGTTACAAATTATGTGTCAAAATTAATATACCCTTAGGATAGGATATAAAAAGTCCGATTGACATTATGTGTGTCCATCAAACGCAATCGGACAGTTTTATATGACTACTCGCTTTTTAATTTGTTGTTTTATGCGTAAAGGTATTGAATATATACCTCGCATGCTGACATTCCTTAATATATATTAAGGTACCTGCATACATACGTGAATAAGAAAAAGATGGGATATTCAATACATTTATGCGTACATTATACTTATTTTAATATAGAAAATTTACACTGAATTTTATTTTGTGGATCGGTTTTTCATAATATGCATTTAGTTAAGATTTACCATTTTTTTCTATATAATATGACTGACTGGCCGGCAGATATCGCTCACACAACTTTTCACTTTAAGACTATGTTAATCCGACTTTAATATACCAACTACCAAAAATTGCTCAAGCACCTGTTTAATATCTATTGACTCAGAAAGGCAAGGGATGCTACTTGAACAAATTGCTAAGACATCTATCTAAACAGACATGTTATCTAAACAGACATGTTATCTAAACATAAGGAAAGGCTACAGTCCGCTTGGGGCGAACAGTACGATACCCTATCCATATCCCTATATGCCCCAAAGAAAAACGCATAACGAAGGTGATGGATATCATTTCATTCTATGAAATTTATAAAAAAAAATATTGAAAAAACGCCCCCAAAAAGTGGGCATGGCCAAAAACTTTGCATGGGCGATATATTGGAAAAAATATTTGCTAAATACCTTGTTAAACATTTTTTTTCAGTTTCTATGAAAATTTTCGCTGAAAACAGCATTTTAGTGAAAAAAGCCCACAAAAAGTAGGCGTGGCAAAAAAACTTATATGACAGACTTATAAAGGAGGGCAGTCCGGACGGACGGACATTGCTTAATAGTCTTAGGATTAGGATGGGTCCTGATCATAAATATATATACTTTTAGGGATCTACCATGAATATTAAGGGGTGTTACAAACTATGTGTCAAAATTAATATACCCTTAGGATAGGGTATAAAAACGTGCAAAGTTTAAAATTAATATCACTGATTATCTACCTACTACCCCTATAGTTGGGGGAATATACTCTCCAAGTGTCATTACTTCACCATTAGTGGCCAGTCAGTCAGATTATATTGAGAAATATTATTGAGATGCCAAGGAGGTGAAACACGGTTTCATCTTCATTAACGTCATCCCAGCTATGGCAGTGGATGTTAAAAGGTATGCCGAGCTTGGCAACGTGGTGCCTACTGCCCAGTGGCCATAACATAATATAAGTCAAACTTTTTGAATGCGAATAAATAAATTATTATGATCAATTACTCGAAATTGGAAAACTGATTTTAGGAATGTTTTGTGCACGTTTTTGGATAAGATATGTATATGCTTGTAACACGAAGTGAAAGCTACATATATAGAACAATGATGCAGGCAGTTCTGCTCTATGGCACTGAGTGCTGGACGATAAGCAGGAAAGGTGAGCAGATAACAAAATTCTTCGAAGGATACATATATGACACTCTGTTGGAGAAGGGGGAATGGAGAAGAAGATACAATCGCGAACTGAATAAGCTATACCAAGTTTAGGATTTAGGGGATATAAGGTGTCTGTGCTGTGTGTCTGGCAAAGGCTCCGCAATAGGGATAATCGTTACATAAGTAGTTGGATGTGTAACACACTAATCTATGCTAACTACGATAGATAGAAGCGATTATAGAGGAATTAAATAATCGTTAAAATATCTAGAAATTCTTAAAAGCAAATGATTTCAGCATTAGTCGAATTATCATCAAGATTGTTAATTATTGTCTGCATTTTGTATATAAAGCTGAATTTATTATGTATCCTAAAATTTGTTTTGAGATTGTAAAGGGTGATTTTTTAGCTGGTTTGGTTTTGGCAACACTGGTTTTGACAGCTGACGTGTGTTTAGTACCTTGTGTCACTGTCAAACAGCTTCAGTTTGGTTTGCAATTTAACCATGGATCGTCTTACAAATAAACAACGCTTGCAAATTATTGAATTTTACTATCAAAATTCGTGCTCGGTTCGAAATGTTCATCGCGCGCTGCTTCCATTTTATGATCGGCATTCTCGACCTTCTGAGCAGTCTATTCGGAAGATTGTGACCAAATTTCGCACCAAATTTACTTTGTTGGACATTAAACCACCAACACGTTTACGTACTGTGCGTATTGAAGAAAATATTGCGGCCGTATCAGCTAGTGTGACAGAAGACCGCGAAATGTCGATTCGGCGCCGTTCCCAGCATTTAGGCCTTTGTTACAGCACTACGTGGAAAATTTTGCGGGCGTAAAGCCTTTTAAGATACAGCTGGTACAAGAACTAAAGCCAGCCGACCTACCACAACGCCGAATTTTTGGTGAATGGGCTCTTGGAAAGCTGGCCGAGGATCCGCTTTTTTATCGAAAAATTGTGTTCAGCGATGAGGCTCATTTTTGGTTGAATGGGTACGTAAATAAGCCAAATTGCCGCATTTGGAGTGAAGATCAGCCAGACGCATTGCAACAGCTACCAATGCATCCCGAAAAAGCCACTGTTTGGTGCGGTTTATGGGCCGGCGGCATTATTGGGCCATATTTCTTCAAAGATGATGCGAATCGCAGCGTTACTGTCAATGGTGAACGCTACCGAGCGATGATAACAAACTTTTTTTTGCCCGAAATGGAAGTTCTTGACTTGCATGATATGTGGTTTCAACAAAGACGGTGCCACATGTCACACAGCACGCGAAACAATGGCGCAATTGCGAGGCGAGTTTGGTGAACAGTTAATTTCACGTTTCGGGCCGGTCAATTGGCCGC
Source organism: Ferdinandea cuprea (assembly GCA_963576555.1). Classification (NCBI taxonomy): domain Eukaryota; kingdom Metazoa; phylum Arthropoda; class Insecta; order Diptera; family Syrphidae; genus Ferdinandea; species Ferdinandea cuprea. The sequence continues at coordinate 13,423,863 of OY754962.1, read as the reverse complement.
CTAGATCGTGCGATTTGACACCATTAGATTATTTTTTGTGGGGGTATGCCAAGGCTAATGTGTATAGGGACAAGCCCGCTTCGATTGACGCACTGGAAGCCAACATCCATGCATTCATTCGTGAGATACCGGCCGATATGTGTGAAAGAGTATGCCAAAATTGGACTCAGCGGATGGGCTACCTGAGACGCAGCCGCGGTCAACATTTGCATGAAATTATCTTTAAACATTAAATTGCAAGGTTCAAACTATCGATTCAAATAAATATTTCATTCATGTTTTCGAATTTTTTGTGTTTTTTTTTTAAAAAAAAGTTCTAAACCTCTTAAAAAATCACCCTTTAAATTACAAATTAAATTTAATATGTAGGTACTAATGTATCGAACAGGATGGTATAAAATGTGTTGTTATAAAGACAATGGACTCCTACGATGGCCTCGGACAAGAAAAAAGTTCGTTAAATTTAAATAGTTAAACAAAGTTTTAACTCGAAATTAACTCCTACAACGTGAAATTTGAATTTGGAAAAAACATGCAAAATAAACAATCGTAAAAGAATATCGCCAGCCGATTGAAGTTTTTAATTCTAAGAGAAGCACAACTATCCACATCAAATCGAGAACTATCTCGTTAAAACCAACCGACATGCCACCCACACATACAAAAGAACAATGTTCTCTCTGGCTTGTGTATCAACTTGCTGGCAAAGGTAGGTACAACATGTGCAGCAGGTTTACAAATTACGTTTTGCTTGTTGGTTTAATAGATGCACATTTGCGGTGGTGTCCTTTTTTCATGCAACCCAATAACAGAATATACCTAGCTGCAAAAACATAAAACAAACCATTTTTTACGGCTAGACAATCAAGAGACATCTATTCAAAGAGTATGTCATGGCTGATTACGTAACCCTCCCCTTTAAATCTGAATACAAACAAATTATTTTAGGTCGCAGTTTCATGCATAAGTGCATTTTTGAAAAGTGTTCTGTATGATAGCGTTGTCCCGTTACTTTTTTTTATCATGCTCATATAAATTTAATAGTGTACTAAAGACAAAGTTATTGCAATCGTACAAAAATTTCGAACTAAAATTCAGTAGGTACGTATGATATTACGACTGAGTTCGAAAAAACTGGATCCGCCGTTTGGCGAACCGATACAACGATTTTTTTCAAAGTTCGTATTTAGAGTTTCTGTTGTCACATCCAACTCTATTATTTTAAATAGAATTGTTTCTTAAACCACTTATTTTCTCAAAAACGGGTAGAACGATTTAATTTTATTTTGTGAAGTATAACAGAAATGCAATTTTTTTTAAAAACTTAGAAAGTCATTTAAATAAATTTGGGATGTGATTAAAAATGACCATTTTCTTTAAGCCATATAACGATAAAGTTTCGTATGCCGCAGTCGTGCATTTTATATTATTTTATTTTGAAACCCACAAGCAGCCGAAAGGGATAAAGAGGGAACCAGAATATTACAGAGGGACAAGAAAACAAATGTGTATTGTATATATAAAATTGTGGCCATCGTAAAAAAACAGCGTGACATTTGTTTGATTAGTTATTAATTTCCCTGAAACACATTTGATCATACATGTAATTATTTGTTGTGGGACCAGTAGCTAAGTAGTCCGGTAGGAAGTCCACTTTTCTATTTTCTGTCTAAAAATAAAAAACTATAGGCATGCATGTGTTGGTACAATCCGAATATAAAGAAATATTCTGTATATACTATCCTAAGGGTATATTAATTTTGGCACATAGTTTGTGACATCCCTTAATATTCGTCGTGGACCTCTAAAAGTATACCTACATATATATTTATGATCAGGATCAAAACTAAGACTATTTAGCAATGTCTGTCCGTTCGTCCGTATCAATTTTTGAAGCACTTAAATTCAAGCTAGGAAGCTGAAATTTGAAACATTTTCTCCCTAGGGTCCTAAAATAAATTTCATTGAAAATTAAATATAATGTAATCCATCGTTCTTAACGCCTTTTTCTTCGGGGCATATAGGGATATCATTGTTCGCCCCAAGCCTTTCCTATGTTTTTAGAATTCGTTTTATACAAAAGGCAAAGATTTTCGTAAACCCGTTTTGGAACTTTGTTTGAAGAAATTCTGTGTTTTTTTGTATGGGGCGGAGAAAACTATTAGCATATTTTATATATAATAAGACCTTGAATTGTTGCGGGAAGAACGAAAGCATTGCTGAAGAACTATGTATCGTTTTCTCTGTTGCAGCCGACTTAGGAGCGACATAATTTTTGTTTACAAGTACAATATAAGTACAATGCTGAAAAGACCCGTGCACGTGGAATGGCGACAACCGTTTTGTGTTGATTTATTTTATTTTTTATTATTCGCCTTAATTGTATTTTCAGTTTGCAAACGAGTAGATAGGCTCGACTGTCACTCTCACTTTTAATATGTGTACATGTAAGGACGCGTGACGGTCGGAAATTAAAGTAAATACAATTCCTTTAAATGTTACCCCACACGTACCTATGATTACAATATCAACTGCGCAATGAACAATTTTTCTTTGTATCCATGCAATACACTCAGAAGCCGTTTGTTCGATTTATTTAGTTTTATCGGCTTATCGTTTTTTATGTAGGTATCACACCGCCATCACAAACCCATTAATGGAGGTTAATGTAACGGAAACTGCACCACCCATAATTACATACTTTATTGATGAAAAATACTTCAGCAAGTGAATTGAAGCATAAACGGAACATAAGCAAAGTATGAAATAACACTCCATTCCTACCTGTATATGTAAGTACCGACAACAAATATTTGCATATTTGTTGTTAACAACATGTGTTTTACATTGTGACCAAATTTGTAAACTTAACTTTTAAATTGGAAGCTACGCCCAAACAAAAAGAACAAACAAATTTATTTATAAAAAAGAGTTGTCAAAAAAAAAACAAAACATTATGTCCTAAAATAGCAAGAGTAATTAATAAAACACACAAAAAAAAAATATCAAAATTAGTCTTAAATTTTTATTCAGTTCATGCAATTTTTGTTATTTTTACTTATGTTTTTTCTCGCCAGATAAGGGTAGAAACTGGTAAAATATAGGCAATATTCTTTGCATTACATTTGACAATAATTACAAGAACACATAGCTGGTGGTGACCGTATTATTAACGTGGTGAGGCTGTGTCCATAAGTATGTGGTCGGCTTTATTGCACTGTTGAAAATACTGGCAAACAACAACAAGCCAAATAATTCATTTTCGTTGGTCGGCTATTATATTATCAGTTGCTGTTGGATGTCCTGGCAACATATCGTTACATCTCATGCGTAGGCGGTTATAATTAACAATTTCAGGTGTTATGTATAATTAGTGGCATTAGCAAAGTCCACCATACACCAGCTTTGTTAGGAAAATACTTACCTCTAGGTTGCTAAGGAAATGCAGCAACTGCGGATTCTTCATCCGAAAAAATTTCATCTGCGTCAACTTCTGGTATCGTTTCCTCTTCGCATCAGACGCATAACCACGGTGTGTATGTTCGTCATCTTCATTGGTTCGTGGTTCGTGAATCTGTGAATGTGTTAACGCCAAGAGGTAATAAACGAATTATATTTTTGGAAATCTCGGAAATTGATGCGAAAAGCCTATAGTCAATCATATATGTATGTAAAATTAATCATATTTTTATTTGCATTAATCTTTATTATTAATGAAACCTTTCATACATCGAGACTGCATTTCGTGCAATAAAAAACATTTTGATTCTTTCCATAAGGCCTTTTACGAATATGAGGATCTGGAAAAAAGTCCTAATACATAGATCTATTGTTATAGATAGTTTAGTGGTTAATTGTATGACTATTTGAATTGAGTTATAATACATTTACGTAATGACTTTTAAAAAAGTAAATAATTATAGAATAAAAAAAAACAGAACATTTCTTAGTTCTGTTTAGGATGTTGGACTAGCTAGTGAGTGATTGAAAGATGAATTCCATGATAAGTTTTCTACCTCCTGCGAAAAAATCTTACAAATATCTAAAGGTGCGATCAGATGGTAATCCAAACTGCGTGATAACTTTAGTAAAAATTGTACGTCACAGTGACGTCAGGATGTCATCCGGATCACAATTTTGGATGACTGTCTGATCAATTTTATTCATTTGTGCCAAAAAAATAACTTCGCACATGCAATGTTAGGGAGAACTATGCTTTTTATGGGCTGTTTACCCCTAAAATTTATTTAGTGTTGTAGTTTTTAAGTAAATTTAGACCCGAAATCTATGTTGTGGGCCATTGCTGATAAGAAACTGTTCAAAGGAATAAAATCCTTAGGACTTTGGTCCGCCTGTGGGGTTCATCCGTTCGACCTAATTTTATTTTCAGCAGACCTAGCAAGGGACTACAATCCGACACATTATGTCCCTTAATGGAAAAGAATTCATCAGAAAACCCCAAACAAAATCGAAAAAGTAATTATCCCCGCAGCAAAAACCAGAGGTATGATTATTTGATGTTGATATTTACTAGACCTCGAAAATAACTCTCAACCTTTATTTTAATTTGGTTTCATACGGGGAGAAATTCTAGCCCGCAGTATTTAGGTAATTAATAGGTAATACATTTGTAGTTACTTTAGCTATCGCTTTTTCCCTAAGAGTTTTCTTTTAATTTGATATTTATGAGTCTACGTTTGACTTGGAATGGAATGTTAAACCCAATACCATTCAATATGTTTCTATATATGAAATGTTGTAGAGTTAAAGATTATTTATGAAGAGAAATGTGTTCAAGATTTTAAAAATTATATTGGCATTTGAAGTGAACTTAGGAGAATCCCTACAAATTATTGCAGTTGTTCTCACGTAAAGCAAAGACGCAATATTTTTGCTACGTTATTTTTGCGGCGCTAAAACAATTTCATATGGTAGTATATAAATATCACTAATCTTCAACTCCTTATGCACTGGCGAGATATTTGGGTGACCATAGCTTATTGTGATTTGTTTTCTTAGTTATATGTAGGTACGTATGTATATTTTATTGGCTGACTGAAACCTTAAAAAAAAAAAAAAATTCTATCTAACCAAGACTGAAAAATGGACAGCGATAGGTAACGATAATTCAAATAATTCTAATTTCCAATATCAATAACTAAAGTAATTTAGAAACCATCAAAAAGCTTGAGCGTTGTTTTCGAGCTTCAGGAGTGTGACATTGAATAAATAACGCAGCATGCACGTGTTGAATAAAAATCGCGAAAGATAGCAGGTCTACCCATAGATCGCAAAAGATTAACACCACGAGAATATGCTGAACCTCAATTTACCGAATCTTTTTCGAGGTGGAACTGGCGAACTCTACAGATAGACCAGAAGGGGTACTTTTTACTTTTTAATATTTTTGGGTTCTATATAGGACAACACCAGAAAATTTATTCATTATTAAAATCTTATAAAACGCAAATATTAAAATTGTAAGATTAATAAATTATGCATTAAAAATTAATATTATAAGCATTTACAGATAATACGAAAATATTAAATTTAAATAATAAAACATTAGAATTCTAGTAGAAATATATTCAAACTTAATACATATTTTATTGATTTGTAATAATTCTCTTTTACATTTTAATATCGCTGTATTCAATTTTAAAACAATTTTATTACAATTATAATACAAAGGTATTAATATTTAATACATTCCTGATTCAATTTGAATACAACATTATTTAAAATGAATCTCTGCGTATTAAAATTTAATAAAATTTTGTAGCAAATTTCAAGTTATATGTATTAAGATTAAAAGCTTGATAAATATTGATTATGTACTTATATACATTGTATGTTTATTGAATTTATGTTTATAACCTAAATATGTGTCGTGGACCTAATTTGGAGAAATTAAAAAAAATTCACGCATATATTGATTGTTTATTTTTTATTATAAAATATTGTTCTTACCTGAAAATTAAACCACAGCACAAATGCCTCTAATTATTGCACATTTAACTTTTTAGCTATCAACTCATTTCACCACTTGTGTTGACATTACAAGCTTGTTGTTTTATTACGAACTGAATTGAATATTAATTTTTATTGTATTAAAAATAGACGCTTCCTATTTAAATAAAATTTAATGTTAAAATGTAATACCAAAATATTACCAATTAACCACGGAGTATTAAAATGTAATTGCAAGAATTGAAAACTGTTCCACTCAGATTATCTAGTATTTGATATTAATATAAAAATATTGAATTTTAATTTAAAAAAAATTGAATTTTACTACTGTGGATTATATTTTAATATGTTTTGTGTTACAAAATAACAAATTTAATACCAAAATATTAGAATTTAATACAAAGTAATTAATTTTTTTTTATTGTTTATTTAATATTAAAATTTTATTGTAATACAAGGGCTGTATTAAAAAGTAACCTAAAGTTTTTAACCGTGTAGGTTCTCTAAGTTTAATATAAATATAAGTATCGCTTTACGCAACGAATGTTTGTTGTGGGACTAAGCTTTATCTACCTATCATCATATTATAGACGATTTCAAATATACATAAATTTAATTAATTTAAATTTAATGAATAAATGATATTCTTTATTTCTTCTCGCGAAAAGCACAAATCAATTTCGTTGTAAAATTCATTGAATATGCTAATGCACCTAGTAACTGGCTCATTACTACCATAATTAGTTCTGTTCCTGTCTGTAAAAAAAAAAGCTTCTAACCCTAAGTGACCTTAATATTAACTTAATATGATAAGTCAGAATATCGGGAATAAACATGATCTAAGTTGCACTGCGCCTGATTGAATTAATTTACAAACCGCTACCTCGTGAAGTTTTTTTTATACTCTTTTGAATCTAAGCTTAGCAGTCGCATATAGCGATTCCCAAACTACAGAAGAATTCTCTAAATAAGGGTTGACTAACGAGCAATAACTAATGTTAAGGCTATTTATTTCTCTAAAGTCTTTACTATTACATTTAAGGAAGCCCAACCATGAGTTAGACTTGGCAATGGGATAGTCATAATGCGAAATGAAACTTAACTTTTTGTGAAATATGGCACCAATATTTTCTCTTCATAAACACGTTGATATCTGAGATCATTTATAAGTAATCATGCAAAATTGAAGTACGAAATGCTGAAAAAAATTCCAATTAGAAAAGTTCCAAAGCATTACGATTGCACCACTCTGACAATCTATTAATATCTGAAAACCATCCGTGAAAATCAAAACCTTACGGAATTGAAAGATGAACGTCATTAATAAATAATATAAATAGATCTGTCAGTAAGTTACTCTCTTTGCTAATTTTAAAACCATGTAACCCAGAAACTGCTCGTGTTAAACAATTGAAACTGGAAATGAAGCCTGCTGCTGTTTAAGTTTCTAGCTTTGTTGTAAGCGTTGTTAAGGGGGTGAGCGGGGGAGTGGTAAAAATAGCCTGAGTTGATTCCTATAAATAAGGGTGTTGTGCCTAAGTTGCTAGAGATTTGTGGGCACTACCGTGCACCGAAATACAAAATAAAGAAGAAACAATAATTTAAAACCTGCTAGGTATGTGCTCATGTGCACATGCGCACTGTGAAACAAATGTCCTTCCAATAGAAAACTTGTCAATTAATAAATGTAAACAAAAAACGGCTAATTTTCTTTCCATTGTACAATATTTTTTTTATTACTTGTTAATGAACAAAATATTGCATCATATTGTGGACATAGCCATTAAGAGAAAATAATCCATTGAACGAATCACCTCTACCAAATATTAGAGAAATCAACAAAATCTTATTTGATTATATAGGCACAAAATGAATGACCTACGGCATGTATTGATCTAACGTAAAGTAGAGGAGAAAAAACTGTACATATATACCTACAATAAAAAGTCTAAAATTGTTTCTGAAAATGAATGAAATAGATAAAATGAATAGGTTACAATGCCATCATTAATGATAATTTTCATCACTCATTCGGTTGAGCTTCCTCCTCATCTCTGGGCACTTAACAGCAATTATTGCTGATTGCAAAAGTGTACCCATGCACATACAGAGGCAAAAAGACAGACAGATCAGGCAAGCCAACCGACCGACTCTATGTATGAGCAATTAAAATCACCCAACCCAACCCAAATGGAATTCAATTCAAAGCGCAATTAAGAGCAGAACAAAAGAAATCACTTCACTCTCTAGTAGATGACATAATAAATTAACGAAAATTAAAGCGGCACAACGTCCGAATTTGACCGTCTCTCCTCACTCTGATATATATGTTTCAATGACGATCGTACTCAATTGACGACCGAACGATCAGCGCGACGATGAAATCGGATAGGCGGGAGCGATCGATTGGACATTAATTGCTGTGTGAATGCTCGTGATTTCAATTAGTTTTGGTCGAAAAACATTTATCTATAGATACATATATTCATTAGAAATATTTGTTTATTTTTCTTTTTAAATTTAATTTTTGCACTCTGTACAATGAACTCTATATCTATATCGATAATATGAGCACCCTCTTAATTAAGACACCCAATGAACACAAGGACATATCACTGATACAACATATCACACTTACAACAAATGATCGGTAGCGCTTTTTAATGAGCTTTTTAGTCAATTTTTTTTAAATCAGCACGACCCAGCGGATTTGGCACGACCCAGCGGCCAACTGATATCAGCCGGAGTGCAATATAAAGAGTTGCTATAATGTTTTTCGAGGTACGAGTGGTTTGGATTTCAAAAACAATTGCTCATTTATTATTTAAATTGTTCGTCCTTCCTTATATTGTACTATAGTATCACAACTCCGTTTGCGATAACTAAGTGTGTCTGTTTCAAATTGTTTGTTATTTTTTTGCATAGATTATCGTGTTGTAGGAACATACGTGCATATAAGATATTTTCCCGAATAGGTCTTAGGTATAATCTATTTTGAAATTCAAATTGAATAGACAAACTAGATAAGCGAAGTCGAAGCCTAGGGTCATCTTCAATCGGAGCAATAACAACAAAATAAGTTACCAAGAAACGAACAAAGATACTCAAAAAATATACGAACGCGACATATGTATATAAATTAATCTAAAAACTTATAACAATTTGACACCTTTTTTATCCTTATGTACATATGTACGTACTATACAGTATACATATGTATAACCTTCTAAGATCATTTAATTTACAAATATTTTTTTTTCTTGCAGAATACAAAAAAATAACAACATTAAGAAGAAGGCGATTCCGTGATCTTTGACTGAAACTAATACGCGTTTGGTAAGTCAGCCTCTATATAAATTTTATCAGAAACAATCAATTATTTTTTTCACTCGTCTTTTATTATACGACTTTTTTGATGTTTATTGTGAAGATTTGTTTTAGACTATTTAGTTTTTTCTTTGTCATATAACACAGCTACTAACTTCTGTCCTGATCGCGTTTCAAACAAAATAGATACAATTTTTGGGTGCAGTGGCTTAGTGGTTAAATGCGTTGGAGAACTATGCGAGAGGTCGCTGGTTCAAATCCCGACCTGTAGCACCTGAAAGATTTTATTCGCTGATCCACCCTTTGGAAACGGCATTAAACTGTAGGTCCCTTATATTTATTTATTTTGGATGCAATTTTCAATCTCTTTCGGCTGCATTCCGTGAAGGTATTCTGCATTTTATAGAAGGTATTCTACGTTTCTAAAAACACTCTTTTCGGCAACTAATCAAACTTAATTCGGTTCAGCTCAAAATATGTTCATTCTACCATGTATATTTCACGTGTATATGAAAACCCGACCCGAACTTAAAAAAAGGAGGAAGTAAATATTCCTACTACCTCCCTGCAAGACGACGACTAAAAAAACGTAAATATAACGAAACGAGTGTACGATCTCTTGCATAAATATAATATTTGAAGTTCTTGTTTTGCACTTGTAAATGTGCAGCTTCTGTCCCATTTTTCGGAGTATTTTGTTAACTGGTGGTTGGTAGTCTACGGTGGTTTCGGTTTGGTGAGTGCACAACGGTGAGTTTATCGATCAGGCGCTTTCTGTAGACTCTGGTTACTCCAATCATACTAAGGCATCCAACGTTGAATTGATTTTTCTGGGCGGTTCTTCTCGTTAGACAGTCAAGCACTGCTTTTAGCCGCTACATGAAAGTGATCCCAGTCAACGTTTGTCCCTCCTAATGTATTCACGTTTAAGATGTTAGGTGGGTGCATCGATTTGCACATGCACAATTTGGTTGGCAAAATCTACTACTATCTGGAGCTCCGGGTTGCTTTGTGGATTCGTAGTCTTGGAAAACCGAGTGCTGGCTATCACCGTATTACGAGCTGTTGCAAAGCCTATTAGCCGAAAGCCGTTGTCTGCTGTCGTATCGTGGAGACTTACCGACTTACCTAACCGCTAAAAGTCCCCGAGTACGATTTTGACGATGTACTCCGGACTGGCTCTGTAGGCACCATCCAGGAGCCCATACAACTCGTCCTTGCTTGGGTCTGCAGCTTCATCGGTAGGAGCTAATGTTGTTTTAAAACGCGCATTGAAGGGCGATAACAGCAAGGCGATCGCTTATCGCAATGGTGTCCACCTAGACTGGTGTCTCTCTGATAACATAATGTTTTTTACGTGCAAAGGAAGTTATGCCGACGAAACAACCCCAAACCTGCAGTGCCAGATCCAAAAAAGTCGTTGAAAGGGTTTCCAGTAATCCTTTACGTAAATGCGAGCGCTGCCGTTGGCCCATTAAGGGCTCATCGTCATATTAGTGTGAATTGGTATGCATTTTTAAAATAAGTTTTATTTTTATTTGAAAAGCAGTCCTAATTAAATTACAAATTATTTAAAAAAAATCATTTGTTATTCAAAACTTTATTGAATTCATTTTTTAGTTGTAATTTACTCAATGTCTGATACATCATTCGAAATAGATTTTCGTTTGTTTGCTTTCTTGAAATTGCAGGTGTTGTTTAACCTAAACTTTCGGTATAATAAAAAAAATGCACACCATTTTAGAACCATAATTATACCCTATCCTAAGGGCATATTAATTTTGACACATAGTTTGTAACACCCCTTAATATTCGTCGTAGACCCATAAGAGTATATATATTTATGATCAGGACCAAATCCTAAGACTATTTAGCAATGTCCGTCCATCCGTCCGTCCGTACGCAATTTCTAGGCCTTTACAATTAAGCTAGGAAGCTGAAATTTGGACCACATACTCCCTAGGCTCCGAAATGGTTAAGTGCATACAATTTTTGAATACGCCTACTGCCTCGCCCACAATTTAGAAAAAACCGTTTTAAAGCTAAACTTAAAGAGATAGAGTGTTATATCCCTCAGAAGATACGTAGGCACTGCCCTCGTTTATAAGTTTGTCATATAAAGTTTTTTACAACGCCTACTTTTTGTGGGCATTTTGCACTAAAATGATGTTTTCTTCATAAATATTCATAGAAAGCGAAAAAAAAATGTTTAACAAGATATTTACCCAATATTTTTTCCAATACATCGCCCGTACAAATTTGTTGGCCACGCCTACTTTTTGGGGCTTTTTTTCAAAAAATATTTATTTTTTTCTATAAATTTCATAGAATGAAACAAAATGCTATCCATCATTTTCTTACTGCTGTTTTTCTTTGGGGTACATAGAGATAAGGATAGGGTCTCATACTGTTCGCCCCAAGCGGACTGTCGCATTTCCTTATGTTTTTGGATATAAATGGGGCGATTAGCGACGAAAAAGCGACTACTCCCTAATTCCGAGGTCTATGCGACGTATATTTTTGAGTATTGGATACTTTATTTGGTTTTTAAGGGTATAACTTTTAATGGATTTTCAAAATGTAAGTCTTAAATAAAATTTAGCTTTTCGTTTCTCTTAATTCTTCGTTAATGTTGATGTTGATGTTGATGTTGATGTTGATGTTGATGTTGATGTTGATGTTGATGTTGATGTTGATGTTGATGTTGATGTTGATGTTGATGTTGATGTTGATGTTGATGTTGATGTTGATGTTGATGTTGATGTTGATGTTGATGTTGATGTTGATGTTGATGTTGATGTTGATGTTGATGTTGATGTTGATGTTGATGTTGATGTTGATGTTGATGTTGTTGATATTGATGTTGATGTTGATGTTGATGTTGATGTTGATGTTGATGTTGATGTTGATGTTGATGTTGATGTTGATGTTGATGTTGATGTTGATGTTTATGTTGATGTTGATGTTGATGTTGATGTTGATGTTGATGTTGATGTTGATGTTGATGTTGATGTTGATGTTGATGTTGATGTTGATGTTGATGTTGATGTTGATGTTGATGTTGATGTTGATGTTGATGTTGATGTTGATGTTGATGTTGATGTTGATGTTGATGTTGATGTTGATGTTGATGTTGATGTTGATGTTGATGTTGATGTTGATGTTGATGTTGATGTTGATGTTGATGTTGATGTTGATGTTGATGTTGATGTTGATGTTGATGTTGATGTTGATGTTGATGTTGATGTTGATGTTGATGTTGATGTTGATGTTGATGTTGATGTTGATGTTGATGTTGATGTTGATGTTGATGTTGATGTTGATGTTGATGTTGATGTTGATGTTGATGTTGATGTTGATGTTGATGTTGATGTTGATGTTGATGTTGATGTTGATGTTGATGTTGATGTTGATGTTGATGTTGATGTTGATAACAGTAATAATGTTAAATTACCATCACGATATGAATATTTCTAGGTACAGCACTTTCTTCAGTCTTTGATTGAGTTCACTTAGTTTTCTGTTTCACTACCTTATGTGCTTTATTTTACTGCGGTTAAGAAAATCGAAAATAATATTTATTCGGTGTTGGTTTTTTGCACGGGATGTTTTGTGTGTGCTCGAAGAAAACCGACGAAGAGGAGGATAAATCGCATCATCATTACGTTTGAAACGTTATCGAAGTCAGATCACGTTCGTAGAGGCGCAAAATTCATATATCTATACAGTTAGGGTTTTTTCGTACACACATATTTGTTTAAGTAAATCAGTGTGTGTAAATAAGAATAATAAGATCAAGTGAGCGCGCGTCGCGCTGACACACAGTTCTGATGTGATGAAAACGAATTCCTTTTCCTTCTTTCCAATACGGCGAATGTCAGATAATTGTTCGCGCGACAATAAATTGTTTCCCCCAAAATGTATACAGTAAAGCTAGCAGTCGGCTATTGTTCCTTAGATTCTTTCCTTTGTCGTGTTTTTGCTGATTTTGTCTTCTTGTGTCTTTTATTTACGTGCTGATTTTTTTTTTTGTATTTATACATACATGCAGTATATAAATAAATACATATTTTCCCCAGCAGTGTCGGCATTTAGTTTTGATTTTCTGTTGTTTCTCAATTGTTTAAGGGATATTGGATGTCGATTAGAATTGTACACGAAATAGGGCTTTAGAGCCAGTTTAACGATACACAAAAACTAAGACACATAAATATTTATAAATCAGAGCGGATCAACAGATCCGTCAGTCCTCCGTGGTTTTGTTGGCAGTGGCGGCTTTTATCGCAGGATCGGTATGTGTGACCATCACCAGGGGCGAACATATTATCATTTGATTGGGTGCACAGATCTGTAGTTTGGTGTGTTTTTTTTTCAATTCATATGTCTTTTTTAAACTTCCTGGAGCAGTCGGCATTGACCGATCTGCGCGCACAGTTACACCATAGAATAACTAAATTGCGCGAGCGATTTTTTCTGCATTCTAACCAATTTCTGATCGGACGGAGAAAACGATTAAAAATATGGCAAACCAAATTAAAGGGAGATGCTTTTAAAGCCAATTTAGTATTATACCTTGATTTGTATAAAGTAGATCTTGAGAACTTAACCAATGATACAACCATTTAAAAAAATTATTTATTTATTAACTTGTGGCTTATTGGTTTGTCGTAATTGAATCAAAATGTATCCACTCCTAAAAAAATAGATACATAGCTTTTAAATTAAACTTCCTTTTAGCGAAATATTATATAATGTATCATTAATTTTCCGTTTGCAATTTAGTGGTGTTTTTCCAAGTACATACATAGATTGTTAGAAATGAAGGAAACAAATGATCTAAACAGAATATAGAAAGAGATACATATATAAACCAACCTATGATTTAAATGTATAAACTATAACTTAATGTTAAAAAATTGATTTGAAGCATTATGATAGTTAAAAAGCTTTTTATATCATCACATAACATGTAAAGAATGCCCTTGAAATTTATTACACGACCAAACAGTGTTCTTAAAATTGTTAAAACAATTTCAATTCAGTACCATGGCTTTAAGAAATAGGAAAGTAATGTAAATGGTGTATCGAATTGCACCCTTTCCGTACCTGCCTTCAAGTTATTGGGCGTCATGGAAATGCAATCCGTAAAGGCAAATAAAGGGTGATCCATTTCGAAGTTCCCTACTTTTTTAAAGAAAAAAAACACAGAAAATTCAAATTTAATGGAGAATGTTTATTATCATTTGAAAGAACATTCTTTGGCATTTATTTTTTGACGATTATGTCTATCAAATGTTGGCCGTTGCTACGTCGCTGATGGTCCATCCGTTGAGTCCAATTTTCGATCAATCGTTCGAGCATTTCGACTGGTAACTGGCGACTGACACGCGTGATGTTTTCCTCCAAGGCCTGAATCGAAGCGGGTTTGTCGGCATAAGCTTTTAACTTTACATATCCTCACAGGAAAAAGTCTAACGGTGTGATATCACACGATCTTGGTGGCCAATCGACCGGCCCAAAACGTGAAATTATGTGCTCACCGAAATGTTCTCTCAATAAGTCCATTGATTGATGCGATGTGTGGGAAGTGGCGCCGTCTTGCTGAAACCAAATGTCGCCGAGATCACGAGCTTCAATTTCAGGCATCAAATAGTCGGTTATTATGGCACGATAACGGTCGCCATTGACGGTTTCGTTCGCACCGGCATAATTTTTAAGGAAATATGGACCGATGATTCCACCGGCCCACAAACCACACCAAACCGTTGTTTTTTCTGGATGAAGTGGCAGTTCTTCAATCTCTTCAGGTTGCTCTTCGTCCCAAATGCGGCAATTTTGTTTGTTTACATACCCATTGAGCCAGGAATAGGCCTCATCGCTAAACAAAATTTTACTCGAAAACGTCGGATCTTCTTGGAACTTTTCAAGAGCCCATAGAGCGAAGCGATGTCGCTTGGGAAGGTCGAGCGGCTTCAGTTGTTGCACAAGCTGTATTTTGTACGCTTTCAATTTAAGATCTTGACGTAAAATGCGCCAAGTCGTTCCATACGTCAGTCCGAGTTGTTGCGAACGGCGCCGAATCGACTCTCTACGGTCTTCGTGTACACTCTCAGCTACTGCCGCTATATTTTCTTCACAGCGTGCTGGACGTGGTCTATTCGGTCGAATATTATCCAATAACGAATGCTGGGTCTCAAAATGGGTGATGGTGTTGCGAATAGTACGCTCAGTAGGCCGATTATGTTGACCATAAGTTGAGCGAAGTGCACGAAACACATTCCTCACAGAACGTGAATTGTCATAATAAAGTTGAACAATTTGTAAACGTTGTTCACGCGTAAGTCTTTCCATTATGAAATGCCAAACAATACTAAACAAAAATAACATGACAGCATGACACCACTCACACGTGATCTGTCAAAAAAGGCTATTGAAAAAAGTATCTCTACTTGGATCACCCGTTATCTTAAATGCACCATGTAAGATTTTAATTTTTCTTTGACTTTGACTGAGTATTTCTAGTAGTTTTGCGACAATTTCATGTAAATAGTTATTAGCTGTAATGAGTTTTTTAATTTTTTCGTTTTGGGGGATTCGCTGGAAGGAAAAATTAGCAAATTTGAGTATTTGTAGTTAATTAAGATAAAAACCGACAGAGGTCGGATTTCTTAACTATTTTGTGTGAATTTATTTCTTATTGTCTTAATATGTTAAATACTAGCCAACTATTATAGGCCAAAGGGTTTTATCCGTCTTAGCCTTCTGACTGTATTGGCAGTATTTAATAATTGGATTATTTCTCAATTTTTTTTTTTTTTTATAATGTACGCGCACAAAAGGGACTTTGGATACCCTTATAATGAAGTGACACAGTGCATAAGGGAAAAGAAGGATTAGAGAAAGGGAGAAACCGATACACGTTGGTTTTAAATGTTTGTAAATTATAATGCAAAGGAAAAACAGAGCGTGGTAGAGCATTCCACGTTCGTATTGTACGGTTGAGAAAGGAATCTTTATATTTCACAGTACGTCCGAAAACAGGCTTAAGGTAAACTGATGTGCATTCCTCACAAGGCGAGTATTGCGGTTGAATTGCTGTAGGGGTGGAATGCAACTGGCTATTTCATTTGAGCACTTGTGGTGGAAATACCGATAAAATTTCATTTGACAGGCAGGAGACATTACGACGATGACTAAGAGAGTCAAGTGATTTCGCGATGTCTCGATCGCCAATAAGTTTTACCGCACGTTTTTGGATCCTGTCAAGTAGCTCCAAATATGTTATTGGTGCACCAGACCAGATATGAGCGTTGTACTCAAGTTTTGGGTGAATAAACGCCTTGTAGCCAGATCAGAAGGGGTGAAATATATTTTGCATCGCTTTAGGAAGCCTAGACATTTCGCAGCCTTCTTGGCGACATCAAATATGTGGTCATTCCAACGAAGGTTGTCATTAACACACATACCGAGAATGGAAAGTCTTTCGGTTTCAGCGATGCAAGTTCCATTCATGGATAATGGCAGAGAATTAGGGGTTCGCTTCAATGACAGCAGACAGCATTGCGTTTTGGAAGCATTAAATTCCGCTCTGTTGGTTTTACACCATTTAAGTATGCTGTCAAGATCGGAATTTAATGAGCTTAACATACGTTGCCGTTCCAGTTCAACCCCCGAAGATGAGGGGCGTTGCCCAGGAAACGAATATGTAAAGCTGAGGGTACTGTCAGCTGGATTTGAAGTGACAGATAGGAGGTCATTGATAAAAATGAGAAAGAGGGTCGGAGACAAAACAGAGCCTTGAGGGACACCAGCATTTATTTGGTGAGTTGCAGACTTGAAACCGTCCAAAACAACTTGTATTGAACGGTCCGATAGGTAATTTGTAATCCATTGAATAAAGGTAACATCGATCCCAAATGCACGCATTTTCGACAAGAGAGCTTGATGCCAAACTCTGTCAAATGCCTTTGATATATCAAGCGCAACGACCTTGGATCGTTAGATTGGTTCCACTTTTCGGTTAGATATGTCATCAAATCACCAGTGGATCTGTTGCTGCGAAAACCGTACTGCCGGTCATTAAGAAGTTTTCGGGATTCGAGATATTTCATAAGCTGGCGATTTATCAGCGTTTCCATGACCTTGGAAAGAAGGGACGTAAGTGCAATTGGTCGGTAAGAGGAGGGAGAGGAAGATTCGCCATTTTTTGGGACGGGCTGGACAAATGCTGTTTTCCATCTTCTCGGAAAGAGCCCGGAAGAATAGTACAGATAGAAAAGCTTACGCAGTGGTTTTGCCACTATTCCATTGGTGTAATAGAGGAGCCTAGCTTCGTATTTTTGAGAGATTTTTTTACCCTATCCTAAGGGTATATTAATTTTGACGCATAGTTTGTAACACCCCTTAATATTCGTCGTAGACCCATAAAAGTATATATATTTATGATCAGGACCAAATCCTAAGACTATTTAGCAATGTCCGTCCGTCCGTCCGTCCGTATCAACTTTTGAGGCCTTTAAAGTTATGCTAGGAAGCTGAAATTTGGAACATATACTCCCTAGGGTCCCGAAATTGTAAAGTGTTAAAAGTTGTTAAATCCGCCCACTGCCACGCCCACAATTTAGAAAAAACCGTTTTAAGGCTTAAGTTAGAGAGATAAAGTTTTAAAACCTTCACAAGATATGTAGGTACTGCCTACCTTTATAAATTTGTCATATAAAGTTGTTTGCCACGCCTACTTTTTGTGGGCGTTTTTCACTAAAATGCTGTTTTCTTTGAAAATTTTCATAGAAATCGAAAAATATGTTTAACAATATATTAAGCCAATATTTTTTCCAATATATCGCCCATACAAAGTTTTTGGCCACGCACACTTTTTGGGGGCGTTTTTTTAAAAAAAAAATTGTTTTCTATAAATTTTATAGAATGAAATAAAATGCCATCTATCATCTTCCTTATGAATTTTTTCTTTGGGGTACATAGGGATAAGGATAGGGTATCATACTGTTCGCCCCAAGCGGACTGTAGCCTTTCCTTATGTTTTTAATCATATTTTCATCCAATTCGACAGTAAGACCTCTATGTAGAACAGCGTTTCTTATGTACCACAGAGCATTAACTACGTTCCGTAAAACTTTATTTTGGAAGTTATAGAACTTACTTATAATGCAATAAATTCTTATAATTGGACAAACAAAAGTATTTTTCAATCAGCCAATATATTTTGCAGTAAATGTATCACATTTAATTCGTCTCTTTTTTTCTTTGTGTGTGCTTTCCAGTGCATTTAAGCATCTAGAGTTATACCTTGATATATTTAGCTGTATTTGAATATTCCATCATTTATGTACACATATGTATGGTACATTATTGTTAGTGACATTAAACTGACTTAAGTTCATTTATATTTATCTGCCATTTTGTTGTCCAATTGGATATCTTTTTTACTGCATTTTGAAGATTTTCTGTTGCTTCTTGATTGTAGTATAGCAGTATCATCTGCAAAAGTTGCTATAGTTGTTTCATTACGTTCTGGGAGGACACTGGTAAATAGCAGGTACAGTACTGGACCGTACTAGAACGTGCGAAGATTACATTAAGTCTTTCTGAAATATAGGGCCAGCAGTTCACCCATTAATTATGGTTTTGAAATCATTGCGATATTATTGATTTTTGAATCGACAGTGTAGGAAAACGGATCGATGGTATCTTTGAGATATTCGTTTTCTTCCACTGTCCATTTTCCTTCCCTTTCCAGTTTTTTTAAAAATTAAAGCTGCTAAAATCTAATCAATTTTGCAAATGCATGCTTATAACTGCTTTATATTTAATTCTATTAAAAAATTCAATATAGATCGCAAAAGCAAGACTATACATATATTAGACTATATGTTAAACTTTACTTGAGCCAGAGATTATATTTACATAAAAAAATGTGTTTTTGAAAAAATATCAGTTGTGCGATATTATCATGCACACGATGATAAGGACTATACTTTTATTGTAATAAAAATAAATATATACAATATCTCCAATTTGGAGGCATAACTTCGAAGCTATTACAGATTGAAAAAACACTTTGTAAATGTTACGCCCAGGAACTCACTGAACTCAACACCTAAATAACATATGATTCATATCAGTATAAAATCTGGATATAAATTTATCTAACATCTTGTTTAATAATATCTAATGTCTGCCTATTTTGTATTAACCATGTGTTTTTATTCCGTCGACTAAAATTGTCTAAAACCTATAGATTTCATCTTATGGTTGTAGCCGTGAGCTCATTTCGAAAACCTTTACACTCAAAAAAAAAAGTTTCGGCAGGGCTTCCAGTTTCAGACAAATTTCTTATGTTAGTGTTGTTACACTTTTCCGCGAATCGCGATATTTATTTAACTCATACATGCTTCTGCTATTTATTGTGTTCGACAGCGGCGATCTTCACTTGAGTCGTGTCAACCAACAGGCACGGATGTATACTTTCAGGGTAGCGAGTGTTTAACATGGATATTACAATTGCGTAGGTATGACTAATTTTAACAATAAGTAATATAATTAAAATAAGACACTTTTGAGTTGGCTACATATAAATACATACTAACAATGGTTTCTTCCAAACAGTTACAGCTAAAAAAAAGGTGTATAGTATTTCAACATTTATGTCTGAAAATTCGGTAAAAATTAGTTAAAATAATTCACATCCCATTATAACTGAGGTTGTAGTAAAAAATATTTTTTTGTATATGTTGTGGTCTTTCCTAAAATTGGCAGTATGTTGATATGTTGTATTATAAATTAAAAATTAATTATGTGAATTGTGAACTTAAATTTAAATATAATGGATTCATAAGCCAAATCAAATGCATAACCAAATAATTTACTAACCTCCAAACATAACTCTGCAAGAGTAGTTGTGTAGTACACTTAGTTAATTAATAGAGCGATTTTCACGACCTCATTTATATACCCTATCCTAAGGGTATATTATTTTCATAACATAGTTTGTTGACACATAGTTTGTAACACCCCTTACTATTCGTCGTAGACCCATAGAAGTATATATATTTATGATCAGGACCAAATCCTAAGAATATTTAGCTATGTCCGTCCGTAAGGAATTTTTAGGCCTTTAAAATTAAGCTAGGAACCTGAAATTTGGACCACACATTCCTTAGGGCTCCGAAATGGTTAAGTGTAAAAAAATTTTGAATGTAAATGTTACGCCTAGGAACTCCATAGGAAATGGTTAAGTGTAAAAAAATTTTGAATGCGCTCACTGCCACGCCCACAATTTAGAAAAAAACATTTTAAGGCTATGGTTAGAGAAATAGGGTGTTACAACCTTCACAAGATAGGTAGCCACTGCCCTCCCTTATAAGTTTGTCATATAAAGTTTTTTACCACGCCTACCTTATTTTTTCCAATATATCGCCCATACAAAGTTTTCGGCTGTGCCCACTTTTTGGGGATGTTTTTTCAAAAAAAAAAAATTTTTTTTTTAATTTAATAGAATGAAATGAAATGCTGTCCATCATATTGGAATATAGATAGGGTATCATACTGTTCGCCCCAAACCGGACTGTAGGCTTTCCTTATGTTTAAATATGTTTTTAAGCTAAATTCCTTGTTTGGTTCTTAACAATTTCCTCATATAAAATTACATAAGTGTAGGTCTAATGAAAGCGGAGTTATAGAAAGGGATTTAAAATCACAAATTTCAGATCTTTCCCTTTTTAAAGATACATATATGTATCTACTTCTGCTATTCTGATTATTGTTTCCTAACCTTATTACTGTAGCTGCATAGTTTTGATAATCTACCAGTTAGTCGATCAATTATTAAAGCTTTCATTAAATTCTTATGTTAAACAATTGAAAGTTCGTAAGGCGGGTGTTCTAACATTCTTCTAACATTCTAGAAAGCATGTTGGTATTAACTTAGCGGAATACCAAATTTGTGTAGCAAAATTAAGCAATTTTTCCTTTCCATATATAAGGGCTTCGCCTCTGGACCTGATTATACATATTTTTTGCTTGTAAACTAAATGCTGAAAAAAGTCAGTGTTCATCTTTTATATTGAACTAATAATCTGCAGTCAAGCAGCCAATTTTAGCCGGGAGGGTTCAAAAGTTCATCTCCGATTACATATGGAATACCAGAACGTAACCCAAATATAATAAAATACAATTGTCTGTTTTGCAGTATTGTAAATCAATACATTTGCATTGGTATATTTTTCAAAATATATTACCAAAGGCTTTTTTTAATTCCTAATCTTTATCCGCCTTATGAATAGTATAAACCAACTCGTTCGGTAAGATAGTACATATTTACCCGTGTATTAATAAATAGTGAAAACGATGAGTTAGCACGAATACATCTGTTAACTTGTTCTTTTCATTTATAAGTGTGTGTTAGCTTTCATTGACAAATAACGAGAAGCGGATAACTTAACTCACCGAATTTGGTGTAAATAGAGCGGATATATTTTTGAAATAAAGAGATTCCTTTTCAAATTGATGTGTGTTGATATACTAAAATTCTTCTAAGTGAATTCACCACAAACGTGGTGGTTAGTGTATCAACTTAGAATATTTAAGCTGAGCTATAATAAAACTAACTATTCATTAATTCATTTATTGAAGAGATGTTTAAAATGGGTCCTGATAAGAAGGACAGCATCTTGTTAATACGTCTGTTAAAAATTAGTAAAATTTGCTTAATGAACATATAGTTTTTCCCATATATAAACTAATTGACTGTAGCTGATCCAAAATGAATAAGCGATTGTTTGCCGTATCACAATTAATTCATTTATATATCTCCAGAAAATTGATGTTTGATTTTTATAACAATGGTTAAACTTTAGGATTGTACTAAGGGAAAATCTCCCTCTTATAACATTTTTCGATGTTAATTTAAGAAATTTTGTATGTTTAAATGAGGCATGTAAGTTAAGAACTTGATCCTTAGTAGACAATTACAATAATTGAAATAGTGTAGGGTTTATCGATTTCAAGCTGTAAGCCGTAGTACATTCACTGCGTATCCTTATCAAATCTTTTTGAAACACAACCGAAAGATCGATGGTGGAACAAAGGAAATTCAGGCCGAAAGCCGGATTTGGATTTCCGCAGGAACTTATTTCCCTGTGACGAGTGTCTCTATAAAATCTGCTTATCTTACTATTTTCAAACATGCACCGGATTTATTTCGACGGATATGTTCACTCTTATGTGAATCTGTATAACTGGAACCAGCGTGCCCGGAAAAGCAAAATATCAAAACGAATGTTCCATATTGTTCCTCATATGATAACATTTTTTTAATTTTTTTTCGACTGTAGGTGGACAGTCTTCTGTGAGACATTATGAGGCACCTGCTTAAACCGCTAACAACTTGGTTAGTAAAAAAAAGTTTTATCCTTTGTAGTGAGCGCACAAGATTACTCTGGTCTATAACTTGTAATGTAATGTAGTAAAAGATTACTCTGGTCTATAACTTGTAATTGGCCAATAAAGCGTGTGCGTTGTTTACATGCGAAACTTCGTACTTTACGTCTTCGCGTTTCTTCTTAACATGCGATTTCCATTTTAGTTTTGTATAAAGTACTGTTTCCAAGTATATAGCCTCATTTGCGTACGGAATTTGTACCTAGTCAATATAAATGGTTAGACTACTTACATTTCTATAGGCAAAATTAACGTGCGTTGGGAACAATACGCCAAATTTTTGTCCACACGAATATTTTATTCGTTGAAGCTTATTTGTCGCGGACTGAATCGAATTGTTTACAACTAATATGGTCGTATTATCCGCAAACGTCTATGCGAGACTATTGGTTTCCTGTGTATCAAATAAATAACAACGCTTCCTTGTGAAACTCCTGCCACGATTTTGTTAAATTCGGACTGCTCGTTCTCTTTTTTATCATGAAAGAGTCTGTCCTCCTAGGATCTCAAATGTTCTGCGAGAGTTTTTTTTAAAACTATATTTTAATCCCGTATGCCGTACCAAACGCTAGAATAATGTTTTTCCCGTCTAGTGTTTTTTTTTCAATTTCGCTGGTTATTCTCTAAGCCTTATCCATTGTAGGGTGCCCATTTCTGAATCCGAAATGGTTATCCGGTATTAGTCGACGTTCTTCTATTTTTAATCATTTATTTATGATTTTAACATTACAAATAAAAAGCAAATAACTTAGGATTTCTTGGTAGTTTTGGATCATCAGTAGAGGACCAGAAATATTAAATCAAATCCATGCGCACACTGTTGGTCGCTTTTTTTGAATCTTATTAACATTTTTGTTACAACACATAGTGCAAAATAAAACCCTAATTAGGTACACGTTAAGCCTTTCTGCCAATTTTATTTCTGCAAAACGAAATTAGATGATTCAATTTAAAGAACAATTAAAACAATTTCATCCTCCGTTAATGAATATAAGCGATAAATTCATATTGAGAATATATGTACATACAAAAGAAAAAATCAAATTAAAAATATATCTGCTTGGCTGCAGAATGCCAGAAATTCAATATAACACGCTTTGATTATAATCACCCGTGTGCATCACTCTTGCTGCGCCCGCGATGATGACGTAGGAAACAGGCGCAAGAAGTTTTGCTTATGCGACGGTGACCCATAACTTGAAAGGCAGCAGTCAAGTACCAAGCCGACCGACAACAGCAATGTCGCGTTCTGTGGTTTCGTTCTATTGTCGTCTTTTGTTAGTGCGAATTACAAAGGGTTTGGTGTATGTACACATTCATGCATGTATGTAGGTTTTGTGTTCTGTGCACAAATTCCTGCGTTCGTGATCAGTTTTAAGTATTGCAGTTCTGCTTTGCAGCCGAAAATTCGCCCTCACCCTGGTGGCACATAATTTATATTATGATATGTGGTGTATCCGTCGGCCCGTGGACCGGTCGAACCTGTATAGATACACTAACAAAATCGATCATAATTGGGGTAATAAATTAATTTTACATTTTTGACAGCTTAAATAACATGATATTTAATCATTATAATTGTTTTTAGCAAATCTGTGAATTCCTTTGATTTGAAGTTGATTCGCCGTTAGCTTACCGTGTTTTTTTTTTGTTTACTTCTTACATAAATAAAACTGTACAAATAATCACATAGTTTTTGGGAATTTCATCTAACATTTTCGTAAACAGTCTATGCCGATTCAAGGAAAAAGAAAGCCCTTACAGCAGTACACCTGAATAATATCGATTCAAAACAAACACAGGTTTTAGTGCTTGAAAGAAAAGTGCAATTTTTATTAATCGTAAATGACACTTCGAATATGCTACCTTTTGAGAAAAATCAATTGACAAATTCGTTTGTGTTAATTTTATTTCTTTTAAATATGGCAACACATAGTCATAGTTGCATGTTAGAGTCCAGCTCCTGCCGTATACATAAAGGCTTACAGAAGGATAGCCATTATATGAAAGACGAAAGAATAAAGTATTCAATTTCATCATGTTCTGAAGTGTAATTTCTTGGAAATGCTTCACTTTCATGAAAATTAATCGTTATAGCGAAGTTATAGCGTTGTAGTAAAGTTATATATTTTAGGCACGAAAATAAGTCACCTATTCTTGCACATATTCTTTTGCACCAAATTTGTGCACTCGTACGGACGATTACGACTCTAAAATTTAAACTCAAGATCTGGCGCAGACCAATTCTTCGGCTTTTGGCATGTATTCGCATTAACCTTATACCCACAAAATGTGAACCACCATCTTTAATTTGAATACTGAATTTAAGTGACTATTGACTATATTGACTATATTGACTGTAGAAACAAAAGTATGTAGCCTTGTGTTTTGGTTTAAAGTTTAATTCTCACGTTTAGTTTTACTTATTTAAATTTTATTTAGTTTTTGTTTGTGTTATATGTAGTAAAATTGAAAAATATTATATTTGAAAACACATACCAATGCACAACCAATTCCAGAATATATCAGTGACCTAATAGCCGCAGCTCTGACTCCAAATTACCGCAACCACTGAGCTTTATATTTCCGACGACTCAAGGACTAAACACAGAGAGAATCAATGCAACTGCAAAATGTTGCGGACAAAATTACAAATAACATAACTTTAGGAGCAAAAACCTACAGACAAATATATAAATTAACTTCAATTTGGTTTATTTATTTGAGAAAATTGGAGGGTTTATGTTGCTGTATTCATATAGAAATACAATCTAAAAATGCCACCACCTTCAACACAATCGGAGTCGACACATAATGAGCCAATACCAAGAAAACGTCGACGCAAACGTGATAATCCCCAATCATGTTTCACCAATTCAGAGGTGAGCAGTCTCTTCTGAAATACATTATCATAATTTGTTGGTAGTTTTTTCGCTGTTGTTGTTCTTTTTTAAGTTAAATGTACAATTTTGATTATATTTAATTTCTTAGATTAATGCTATACTCAACCATAGGTTAGTTAAGATTCTGTAAAATGCCTCAATTTTGTTCAAACTCCGTGGATTTTTGCGATCATCAGAGATATTTTTAGACGATCACTATTGAATTTACCCAAGGGCGCTGCAGGGATAAACTAATTTATTCATCTACATTCTTCAAAATTGGTATGCTAAATTTTGCCCTCGAAATCGAAACATTTAACAAGAGGTTCGAAAACATTACATTTTCTTCTAAACGCAGTTGACACTGCTTTCCATTAAAAATTGGTGCCAGTAGAGTTTGGATGGATAATAATAGAAATCGAAGTGCAATAAAATTGCTAAAATATTTGCTCTTGGTGGAAAAATTCAGTTTTTGTGAAGGAATATGTGTACTTATTACCATTTATATAAACATCCTGACTCCTATGTAGTTATAAGTATTGAAGTGGAAGGTTTTCGAATATTTCAATTCTCATTTAAATTTCTATTTCTTTACAACAACGATCCATCTGACCAACTTGTACGTCAATTCTGATTACAAATTTAAATTATTCAATTGAATAGAGAAGACACACTTAATAAAAATACTAAATGCAACGAATGAAATTTGTAACAACTTATCCCCTCATGTAGGTGGTAGCCTAGGATCTTCTACATACTTATTGATTTAATTTAGGTGGTTGAATATTTTTTTTTAATAAATATAACTAAATCAAATTATTGTCCCGTTTCGCGATTTGTGGTATAATTATATGTGTTTACGTATTCGTTTCTGGGTTCGTTCATTTAGTTGGATTTGTAGTGTTTTTTTTTTTTTTTTTAAATAACGACTCACTATCGACTTATAATGCTTTTTAGGAGATTTGGCTGTACTTGTTTTAGATTTAGACAAATCACAAGCAAATGTGCTACTTATTGTTTTTGTGTATTTATTTATTATTTATTTTAATTTTTCATAAAGCATAATTTTTTGCATTAAATTGGCCTCTTAAACAGTAATCTTTTTGATTTGATGTACCTACATTGCATTCATTTGTTCGAAGATAGTTATTTTTAAAGCATTGATTTGCTTATACATTTTTTGTTACAGGAATACGAATCGGATGACTGCTACCCAATGTCCTGTTCTGATGTTGAAAGTTTTCAAGGCAAGATCGTTTACAACCCAGATGGCAGTGCTTATATAATCGATTCTGAAAATGAATCACTTTCGAATATATCGGAGAATTGTATGAGCGGTAAGGAAAACTTAAATTAAACATATTTCTTAAAAACATATATATGTTTAATTTCAATTTGAGCTTCCTTAGAAATTTTTGCGATTTAAATTTTTGATTTTCAATTTATTTACCTTAATAAGGGGTTTGAACATTTTTATATTTGTTATAGTTGGGGCAACTGTGGCAAACAACCCTAAAATCCACTCATTTCGTGTGGTTACCGCTCATGATGCCAGTGTTAATATTTCCGAGCCAAATAAAATTCAAAAGCCCATATTAATGTGTTTCATCTGTAAGCTGAGCTTTGGAAATACAAAATCGTTTAGTTTGCATGCAAGCAATGAACATACCCTTAATCTACAAGAATCGGAAAAGTTACTATTGAATCGAGAATATTCAAGTGCCATTATACAGCGGAATGTTGACGAAAAGCCCCAGATATCGTTTCTGGAACCGTTGGATATACAAAAGCAACATCAGTTTATGAAACAATCACCACAAATGCAACAACAGCAACTAATTAAAGCATCCTCATCATCGTCGACTAACAAAAACAGCTGTAGCAACAACCCTAATATTATTGATTGTAGTACATCTTCTGCAATAACTTCCCCACCATCGTCTTCATCGGTGTCTTCGGCGGCGGTAGCAGTGGCTGCGGCGGCCAATGCGGCGCTGGTGGCTGCAATAGCAGCTGGTTGTACCAACAGCAGTAGTATGAACACAGCATCCATGTCTATGAACACGTCGCACATGGATAGCGATCTTATAATGGCGAGTCTTGGCGCTGGCGGTAACAACAATCCTAGTTATGGAAACACAACTGGCACTATTAGTAACAATCCTAATAGTAGCAGCAGTAGTAATTGCAGTCAAATTAATCATCAGCTAAGATCGGATCATTTTGATAATTTGAGAACTTTAGATTTAAGTGCGGCAACAGTGGCAGCACAGGCGGCAGTCGCCGCCGTTGTAGCTGCAACATCAGTTGTTGGTAATCAAACACCACCTCCATCATCACCGATATCGGCCACATCATCCTCCCCGTCATCATCGTCTTCGTCTTCGTCAACTTCCACATATTTATCATCTGCCCAACAACCAGCCACAACAATCATAACATCAGGCTCACCTGTAGTCACAACGACAATGTCGGCTGGAATAAACCTCCCCTCGCATTCCTTAATAGCTATGGACACCATTCCAGCAACATTATCAACAAGTTCTCTAACAACACACTCAACCAGTAGTAATAGCAGTAGTACTATTAATAATACAATTAATAATAAAAGCAGTGCATGTACAGTATCGCCTCCTACTCCCACAACTGTTGCTGACTTCCTACAGCAACAGTTTCAACAAATGCAGAACCAAATTCGAATAACATCACCATCATTGGGGACTTCGGCTGTTGTGAGCACTTGTGGCAGCAATATTGATAATAATGTTATGTCTTCGGTGGCGTCAAGTGCACCATCTCTTAGTTCTCTAACAGCGTCATTAGCAGCCGCAGCAGCAGCAGTTGGTAGTGGTACTCCGTGTGATCTAACCAGCAACAATAATAACGTGAAACTCATCAATGATTTCTTACAACATCAATTGCAACAACAGCAGCAGCATCATTCGTTTGTTACTTGTGCCGAGCATACTGATATGAAGGGTATCGATTGTAAAACGTGCGAAATGAATGAGATAAATATAAAATCCCCGATAACGCCCACACTATCGCCAAACAGTATGAATTTGTTTCCATCAAATACGACAATGTCGCCAACGGCGGCAGCAGCTCCCAGCTTTACAATCGGTGCTTGTCCCGAACATATCAATGGGCGACCTTTGGGTGTGGATTGTTCTAGGTAAGTTTTTTATATTCCCTATCTTAAAGTTATAAAAATTTTGACGCATGGCTTGTCACACTATACCCCTTAATGTTCCCCAAAAGTATTTACATTATACTATATGTCCCCCTTAAACAGTTCGAAGTGCAGCATTTCCTTAGGTCTTAAAATAGTGCAATTTTATAGCTGGTTTATAGGAACCTATTTTTTTTCATCTCCATATAACTTTGAGCCAGCAAACTGAATACCTGACTGAATCACTGACACATCATCAAAACTATTAAACATTTCCAATCATCGCAGTATCTTAAAATAGAGTAGGTAATAGGATTTGCGGTGTGAAAATAAAAAAAAAATGATTTCCCTAACTGCTCACTTTTTTTTACTCAATTTTATTGCAACCGTGCTTAAATTTCAGAAAAAGTGAATGAGGTGCAATATTTAGGATATGCTTGAAAGTTCTTATTTAGAATTTTCGGGGTAAGATCTCGTCATCATTTTACAAGGCAGTATCTGCCTTATTATTTCATATTACATATTACAATTTTCTTAAATATATATAAAATCGGTTTGTATTTTAAATAGGTAGATACTTAAATCCAAAGTGTACAAAATGCAAAATTGACCAAAATTGTGAATGCCGTTTTCGCGTATTTTTCTTTGTAGTTGCTAAAGATTTTACTTTTTTTTTAAAACTTGGAAAGTTTCCAATAACCTAAAAAACAGCTTTGTTTAAATTAACCGCGATAAAAGCCTCCCCAAAGAGATAGATAAGTATTATCTGAATTTCAGTTCTTAGTGAGCGTTTTTTAAGCTCGTTTCAGTCAGTCAGGATAAACTCTCTTTTTTTACCTATAAGGTAAAGTTGAGTTTAACTTCTCTCATCTGTACTATTTTCGTTTCTTAGACATTCAATTACCGTCTCTTTCTCTCATAACGATGTAGGACTAGTCAACGACGAATGATCCTCTATCAATGTTTATTGAAACTAATCAAAGTCACGTCAAGCTTAATATAGTTACTATTTATCACACACTCTAAATGTTTCAGTGTGTGCATGAGTGAGTTTTCCAGTGTACGGGAAGAAATTTATAACACACCCTTAATAAACTAAATAGCTTTCTCGTACTTTTTATTTTATGTTGTTATTGTTGATTGTATTGTATTTTGCGTATTTTGTTCGTTCTTTTCGCAGATGTGAAATGATATTGAGTTCAGCTCGGTTGAACAGCGGCGTACAGATGTCAACACGTAACTCGTGCAAAACACTGAAATGTCCCCAATGTAATTGGCACTACAAGTATCAGGAAACATTAGAAATTCACATGAGGGAGAAGCATCCGGATGGGGAGAGTGCATGTGGCTATTGTCTGGCTGGTAAGTATGGTTAATAGTAGTATAATTGCTCGTAACCCACATTGAAGGGGATGTGTTTAAAGGGACCAACAAAAACCACGAATCTTCGATTGAATTAAATTGGCAAGATTCTCTTTTCAATCTGAATTAAAGTTGATTATTAAATTAATTTGAGGACCATTAGCGGGACGACACAGTGAACGACAAGACATTGTACATATACACTCGCCTATCTGCAAGCTGAGGTCGTGTAATTACTTATAATTTATATCGCCTTGATTGGGCAAGCGCGCGCGGGACAGAAAACTTCAGAATTCCCGCGAAAATTTCCGTGATTTTGTTTTGTTTGTACAAAGACACGACAAACATACGGACATGAACGCAAATGGTTAAGTCTGGTCGTGCTGGGACTGGTCTCTTTCATTCGTCGTTTGCCATTTCTGTTGTTCGTCCCTTTGTTGATGCAAATTACTTTTAATTGCCCTAATTTCCGGAGGACAACGACGCTGGTTTTCTTTTCTTTTTGCATATATTGCGAACGTACATTTTTGTTTTAATTGATATTTGGGTATATTCCTTTCATATTTTCATTCGCCCTTTTTATCGATTTCAGGTCAACAACACCCGCGATTGGCACGCGGCGAATCCTATACATGCGGGTACAAACCCTACCGATGTGAGATCTGCAACTACTCGACCACAACTAAGGGCAATCTTTCGATTCATATGCAAAGCGATAAGCATTTAAACAACATGCAGGAGCTGAACAGCTCGCAGAGTATGGCGAACACTGCAGCGGAAATTCGTGAGTCGCCTAAAATTATTATGCCAAATATGCAGCAACAGGCTTCAAAACCGAAGCCTAGCTTTCGCTGTGACGTGTGTTCTTATGAGACTAGTGTGGCGCGTAATCTTCGCATTCACATGACCAGTGAGAAACACACCCACAATATGGCTGTACTGCAGAATAACATTAAACACATTCAAGCATTTAGTTTCCTACAGTCTCAAAATCTCGGTCAGTTGAGTGCTGCTCAAAGTGCGGCAGTTGCTGCCTCGAACTTGCCCAATATGCCAAATTTGCAAAATTTTCTACCCGAAGCTGCTCTGGCTGATATTGCCTATAATCAGGCTTTGATGATACAGTTATTACATCAGAACTCTGCCGCTGGAGCTTTAAGTGCGGCTGCTGCAGCTGCTGCTTCTAATCCACTTACACTAGCTCCAGCACAACAGCCCTTAGCCGAAAGTGGGGTTCCATCAACTTCGCCTCAAAATGTTTCTACGTCACAGCAACCAGCACAACAGCACTACCAAACATCACAATCTACGAAACTAAACCAACCACCACTCCCACAAATTTTGCAAACAACAACTGCATCGTCAATATCAACATCATCGTCGCATCAAACCTCGCCACTTCAGCAGCAATCATCTGTAGCAGCGGTTGCTCTTCTAGCCGAAGCAGCAGCTGTGTCGACAGCTTCCACCGACTCAGCTGCTTGCCTCCAACAACACCAACAACACCAACAACAACAACAACAACAACAACAACAGGATTCATCCGTCGATGCACCAATTGATCCCGATCCGAAGCCAACAACAGCCTTTAGCTGCCTTATATGCGCCAACTACAATACCAACAGCATTGATGAACTCAATAATCATCTAATGATCGATAGATCGCGCAACACCAACAACAACAACTGCAGCGACATCATGATGATAATAAACAACAATTACATATGTCGTTTGTGTAATTATAAGACAAATCTCAAGGCTAATTTTCAATTGCACAGCAAGACCGACAAGCATTTACAGAAGCTTAACTATATCAATCATATTAGGGAGGGTGGCGTCAAGAACGAGTACAAATTAAAGTACAACCAAACCAATACGGTACAGGTGAAGTGCAATTGCTGCGACTTTTATACGAATTCCATACAGAAGCTGAATTTGCATACCCAGCACATGCGTCATGATACAA
Source organism: Ferdinandea cuprea (assembly GCA_963576555.1). Taxonomy (NCBI): domain Eukaryota; kingdom Metazoa; phylum Arthropoda; class Insecta; order Diptera; family Syrphidae; genus Ferdinandea; species Ferdinandea cuprea. The sequence continues at coordinate 13,391,726 of OY754962.1, read as the reverse complement.
TGAAGATGATCTTCCATCACCTCATATACTTGGTAAATACTTACAACGCGTCTGTTGGTAGTAACAGTGATATTGTTATCGGTAGTGAACACAGGGAACTTCAGCTCATGAGCAAGAAAAAGGCGCTTACGTGTCAATTGTGCAACTTTAGTGCAGTGAACATATTACAAATGGTGCAGCATGTGAAGAGTTTGCGTCACATACAAGTTGAGCAGTTTATATGCCTTCAGCGAAGAAGTGAAAATCTTGAATCTTTAGGTTTGGGCGATGTCTTTAAGATTGCCGATAACACCGGTGAGTTACTTATTTATAATACAAGCTTATATAACACTTATAGGTAACATTGAGTCAATGAATAGGCTGGCTTCATGAAAATAGTCTCAATGGAAAACATAGCCTCAAACCAAAAAAAATACATTTTGGACATTTTTTCATATTTTAGTGTGGGGTAAAACTTCATAATGAAAAATGGTCTTGGAAATTAATGCAGGATTGCCCCAATACCAAAGTAACAGAATGCCCCAAAAATAAGCCTTATTTGTCATAATGAAATATGGCCCAGTATTATAAAAAATGGCGAGTGGGTGCAGTGCACAGATGGGTAATTATACAGATAGTCGGCTTCCATATCTCCTGTCCCATCTATGTACCTTGAACGCGCAAACAAATTTAAAAATGGCGACAGATTTCTCTCTTTAATTTCTTATCAGTGAATACGTGTGAACCGTAGAGGACTGTAACAAATGTGTTTGAAGCCCAGGTTAATGACACCTAATGCCGGTTTTTTCAAAATGGTTCCATGGCGCAGAAATGTTATTGTGTATGTGAGCTGACCTCGATTTGTATACAAAAACTAAGCGAGGGGTCCCCAGTTTAAATTCGACCCGTACCAACTTAAAGTTTTTATTCGCTGGAAGTCTAACAAAAATCATAGAGTAAGAAATTTCATGAGAAGCATCTCAAAAATAAATTGTCATCCGGAATATAAATTTAACTGTTGGTCCCTTCCATTCGCGTTAAAAAATATATTTTCCCATCCACAATGGTTTAAATATCACAATGGCGTGAATAAAATATTTCAACTCTTTTTCTGAAGGCGCCAAGTTCCGCTCATACAACTTCGTTGCTCCGCTATGGGTTGGTTTTTCATCAGACGATAAAGTAATTTTTAGACTTATTTCATACCTAGTTGTGGGGTTTATTGCACAGCGCAATTATGATTTCATGCAAATCTAATATATGAAAAATAAAAACAAAATGAAAAATGGTCCGTAAGTTATGTTGTAAAAATGTTTGGAAAAGTTGTTTGGAAAATTTTTAATTTTTGGTCTGGCTCCTTTTTTTTTGGGGCATGCCGAATTTCTGGGGCTTCTTTTTAAATCTGTGTGGTACATTTATAAAATAAGAAAATAAGCATTCACTTTACGGAAATAATACAATGTCGATACCGAGTATGCAGCTTAGGACTTGCACCTATTTAAAATCATATAAAGAGCGAAATCAGACAGTGGAGCAACTGTCAAATGGCCAATTATTGATTGTCAACAAAGCTGTAAAGAACTACAATACATTTGTACTGCAGACTGCGTACTTGTGTACTTGCACTTGTACATACAAATTAAAGAAAAAAGTAATTCGTCTTTGAAAACCCTCAAATACAAGTAATTTTTCAAGTACGTTCACTGGGTAATGCAGTAATACTCAGTACTTTTTAAAGGAAAAGTTATTTAAACTCACAGTCCCTGATACATTAAATTATGACCAATAAGTTTATGATGGACATACATACATTATTCTGCTCTTTATACATGGCCCTCATGATATAGGCATCAAATAAAATGGTTTGGCGAGAAGAATTCAATGCGCTATATGATGTCAGCGTCGAAACCCATTGGTATGGGCATCAAAAAGGGCTTCACAAGTATTATATGAGGAGCTTTAGGTAAAACCAAAAATGCACAGAAGTTTTTAGGTAAATTATGATTACAACTTTTCTGTTGGTTTTTTTGTATGTTATAAGGACCTCCGGATAAAATATCCTGCAAAGCATAAATACTCACTACATCCGAAGTGTTATTCTTTTCAGGGCACCCTATGACATTTTCGGTAAAATGTCATTTTTAAGGATTCAAGCACTCTTTTCCAATGTTTAAAGGAGCTCCTGATATAAATTCATTGTAACAACAAGTTGTCTGGTTATTTTAGAGATATTTTCGAAAAAAGTGCTAGTTGAAGGATTCAAGCACCTTTTTACCGGTCCAAGGACCCCCTAGTAAAAATTCACTGCAACAGCAAATTGTCAGGTGATTTTAAGGATATTTTCGAAGTGATTTCCCTGTGGAAATTTATTGCAACAAAGCGCATTAAGTTCTACTTGATAAACCCTTCATTTGATGCCCATGTCATGAGTAATGGAAAGAAACAGTCGAATATCCATTTTGACTAATAATAGAACATTAATCATATAAAGCATTAAAATGTACTGAGTGGTATTGCAGTACCCAGAAAATGTAATTGTACTTTGTGGTACATTGTTCTTTAATTCCTTTACCAATAAATGCTACCGTTTACTGGACTTGTACAGATACTGTAAAGATTAGAGCTCTAATGGTCAATTAATATATCCATACCTATCTCCGCAAAAATGATTGGATGAGACTAGTGTTTTATAGCTCATTAACAGATAAATTCTAATGCGTCTGTTTGTAGCCGCAACCTCTACAAATGTCGCCATCTTTTAGATAAATTAAGCCCAGTCTATTGTTGCTTGTTGTATTGAAAATAAACCGGTATGAGTTAAAAAGTTAATGCTAATATGTCCGGATAGTTATCACTAAAAACTCCAATGGGATACCGTGTCCGCGTCATAATTGATGTAGTATGAGCCGCTTCCATGATTACCAACCCCAGCTTAGAAAACACTACTGTGATCAGGAATCATACTGTTCCACAGTCCATCGTTTATTCACTTTTATGTATGAATCGCTGAAGCAATCAGACTTTATAAAAGGTCATTGTGCTTCCAACAAAAAATCAACTTTTTGGTGTAGCGCTTCGAAAAACTTGATGTTAGTTATTCATTTCTCATTAATAATGGGTGGCTTAAAGCTTTGTTTCCCATTGAGTATTGAACATATACCTCCCGCGTCACAACACGACACACTTACCTCTACTAAGCAAGGGTTCCCAGGTTCACCTACAACACCCAAATTTTTTATTCGCTGCCCCACCTCTTGCGAGTGAAAACTGCATTCAGGTAAGTCCTTACAAGTCAGCCACAAAAAGTACTAAGATCTAAAAATAAAACGCCAAGTTTGTATTATAATTATTAAAAATTTCGCTATAGTATTTATATTTTTATGGCACCGCTCAAAATGGCAAAAGTTTGGCGTTTGGATATGTTGTAAAACACAATCCATGTTATTACATTTGCATTGTTTAAGTATTGTGGACTTACATTTCTGTGTATGAAACTTATTACAAATAATACATTGAATTTCTATTTCAGCATAATGACAACTAAGTAAAACCATTTAGTTGTGGCCAAGGAAAAAAAATGTATGCCCTGAACGTATATAAGCTTATTCTTTCTTTTAATCGTAGTGTACTTGCTAATCACCTGATTGCCATCTCTAAACGTTGACCTTTCTGTACAAATTTTGAGTACCTCTTTACGAAAATGTCGCTATGAAAATTAAATTATAATAAGGACTACTCTTCTCTTCTGCTACATTTGTTTAAATTTCAGTTCTAGCCCTATAACATGTGAACTCGTTAATTTAATTTTCGTCTTATTCAAATACGACGCATTTTTAAAGAACATAAGGGCCACAGAAGAGTAATTAACCAGATATTGTACTCTGCATAACCCTGTTTCAGGGTTCGCTCCAGTGCTACAATTGTATATTTTCGAGTTTTTGAATACATTTCTTCGAACTGAGTACGGTACTACTTTAAAGCCTCCGTGTACTATTTTTATAGATACGTATCAATAACTTTTTTTTTTTTCCTAAGTCCGTCCTTTATAATTTGGGACCATCGGTCCTTTTCCATATGTGATTTTGCTACATTCCTAAGGACATTAAAAGCAAGATAGTTGGAAACAAGGTATTCCAAACGATTGGGTGTTCCACTTCCTCAATTACATAGGGGTAAGAATCAAGGGCAGAAACAGGGGCAGGGAGTGGGTTGAGAATCGGGAAGGTGGGAGACGTTAACTTAAAAAAACGCGACAAACTCCTTTCTTAAATTCAGAGGAAGCGTAACTGGTATTTCTTTAAGAAAAGCCGAAGTAACAACATTACAAACACAGAAATGAACTTCTCAAACGCAATTAGTGGAAGCAATATACATCGCAGAGCAAGTAGCTCTGAGAATCTCAAAGCATAACCTGGTTGACATACGACTAATTTTCTTAACAACCAAGGTCATCGCGGTAGGCTTAAAGTCTTTTACATTTCAAGTACTTTTCTTCTTACCGTTGCTGTCTCCAGTGTAAAGGTCCATGCTGAGACTGTCTTTTTGATTGGAATAGGTCCGAAGTATTTTGGTGCTAAATTGACAGTGAAGCAGTTTGCGGCGCCCGACAAAATATAATTCTTTCTCCAGACCAGATCGTTTAGGTTTGTGTTTAACGCCTCTTCTCCGAAGATTATATCGATGATCACATACTAAGTTCAAAAAGTACATTTTTGGGTTATGCATACCAAAATATTTTTTTATTTATGGGGATTGTTTTGGTATAGATATCACAAAATTGTACTATGTGCACTAAGTATGTTCTTGCATGGGGCCATCAATATGCTTGGATGCCGCTTCTAATAGTTTGCCGATCTCTACTCTAAGTTCCCTAAATCGTTCTCCAGCTTCCGTACTCCTGCTCCCATCGCAAGGTAAGGTGTTTAGGGCCATACGTCCGAAAGTCACCATAAATCGTACGGAAATTATGAGACGTACTATCTTCGGAGCTGTTTAAGTACGTTTTTCTACTGCAAAGAGAACTTTGCCCAACGGCAAAGAAGGGAACGCTGCCATGTTCCCTTGGCATAAAAATTCGAAATTTCCTAACTGTGAATACCTGTGTACCAGAGACGTAAAGTTTGGAGCTGGTTACGGCATATGTGTTGAGTTTACAAAATTTAATTTTTATAAATATCTTAACGTAAATATTTACAAAAAAAAAAATTGTGTCATATTAAGCATAAAGTTGTTGCAATTTAATGCCAATATTTTTTGTGTTAATGAGGGGTAGTTCTCTACCTATTTATCTGCCTTTTAAAATGAGAAGATAACATACTTGGGTTTTGCATTTTTTCCACTTCGGTTTGTTTTTTCGGCGCATGGATGAAAGCGTATAATAATATGGTAGGCATTAGTATTAATATATTAATGTTTGGGTGTAAAATAGATAGTAAATATTTTTGGATTGGATTATTATGTTTTTATTAAATTCTTTGATTTTTTTTTCAACATATGAATGTTTCCTATATATGTATATATGTTCGTTTTTCTGTGCATCATTAAAAAAATAAGTGAGAAACAAATATTTTTAATCGTTTTTTAAGTATTTTATGTCACAAACTTAGTTTTATGTTAAATTAAGTCATTGAACTGCTTTTTCTTTTTTTTCTCTTTGGCAGCTGTAAAAATGTTATATCTATTAAGCTTATGCTTAGTTTGGTTCATCTTCATAGTAGCAAAGTTAGGTTAGCTGCATTTGAAGAAGCAAATAGAGTAATGAGGAATGGGTGACGCAGGTAACTGTAAACTTTGGATCTTTGACAAGTATCATTTAAATTTACAGTAAATATGTTAATAACAGTGGCCTTTAGTAATATTAATTCTTAAAGACACTCCTAAACCCGAATTTAGTTAAGCGTAGCTAAAGCACTTTTTCGGTTTCTAATTACAAGCATGAGCAGAAATTTCCCGGCACAAAAAGTGTTCCAGAAGGCTAATCATTTAGTGTTGGTACATAAAGCAAACAAATATTAAAAACACAGACACGTAAGATATAAAAATGAGCTAAGACAGAAGAACATGACTATGCAAACAGACACCATATCACTTAACTATAAAGCTCCTTAAAGTGCGATCAGACGGTCATCCAAACTTGTCATCCGGCTGACAGGCTGACGTCAGAAAACTTGTTTATCTCAGACGATATGACCACTTTAGGATAAATTCTAAGTCATAGTGACGTTAGGATGTTATCCGTATGACAAGTTTCGATGACCTTCTGATTGCACCTTTTGTCGCATTTTTTATATGATTGATTGAATGAATGAATGAACTTGTATCGAAAGCAGTTAAATAACGAATCAAATCAATTGACCAACGGTCGATTCTTCAGAGAGATGTTTCAATAGAACAAAATTGATACCGATGAGATTTAACGGGTAGAGGCAGAGGAAACAAAAATAAAATACACCCTCAGTCCCTCGAAACTGCGAATTTGTTTAAGCATCTTTCAAAATTTAAAAGCTCCTCAAAGAAATTTAAAGAGACCTGCTCAGTAGAATTGCCTAGCGATTATCAATATCTAAATTGTTTTTAGAAGACAAACATTCAAATCAAAAATCAGATAACCAAACTGCGTAGCCTCTTCTCTATCACGAAGTTAATAAATTTTTCAAAATCCCTTACTATTTTTGACGATCCCCGAAAACAAATCCAAAGAAGTTTCTAAGCCTGAAATAATATTATCGTTTGCTATCAGTTAAAGCTATAACTAAAGCTGGTAGTTTACTATGATATATACAGTATGATTAAAAGCATGTTTAGTACGATGCGACGTGCTCGTAGCTAGTGGGGTCTGAGTGTTAAAAATAAATGTGCCAAAAAGAAAGCTAAACATAGAAAGTAGTAACTGTCAAAGTATATCTCCTGTCTAACTGATAGATTAAACTTCACGAAATTATTTGCCTTTGTGATCTTCCTCCCACTTCGCCAGAGCAAATGAACGATGGTTTCGTTAGCAACTTTTCAAATATGAACATTGGTTCGAATAGATGATGACGATAAGGAAAGCCAAACCAACAAGAAAAGGAGGATGAGGTGGAAATGTAGAATTACTGTAGCAGACCACTTACTCTTCGTAAATGTTGCGGCAAAGGCGCTGGTGGTGGTAGTGGTTGTGGTGATAATGGCGTTAGCAAACGAAAAAAATTGCAGCGGGAAATTGGTATAGCTTCAAGTTAATCGTCACTAATTTGCTGCGGTGATTATCCTTGCGGTGATAATCGTGTTCTTTTGTGATTCCGTCCGTCGTTGTTCTTGTAGTGGCGGATTATTTTGGTGTTATTCTGTTCCTTGGTTCTGATGGTTGATAAGGTTACCGATTGGAATGCGGTTGTGTTGTTTTATTTATTTTATTTCTTGTGGTAAATTTTGTTCACTTTGAATTTATGGATGTGCAGGTGCAAATCATATACAATTTTTATTTGCATTTTGTAAGTAGAAAATGCATACATACGTATTTGTTTAGCTTGCATGATCGATTTCTTTTGTAAAGAGTGTGAATAAAAAATTTCTACTACAACATATAGTGAATGAAATCAAAAATGTATCATACACCTACTTAAAAGCTAAAATATAAATTGTTTAAATTGGAATTGTTAGAGCAGTTACAAATTTAGGAAAAATTTGTGGGGTGCGAGGTGGGTCGAGTTTTCACATGCGATATATTTTATGCAGTATAGATCCGTTTTGTAACTCACCTATATGATACATTCATATTATCATTTCTCCGGATGCCATGACCTAAAACACAGACAGGGTTCACTGTGTTTAACATTCCGGCCAAATTCAGAAAAAGTTCAAGTTGAAGAGCTATCTTGGACGAGGAAAGAGGGCTTGGCAGCGCTATTAATGAAGCTTGGCTATCACTGCAAATGTAAACGCAAATGCTTCTTGTCCTCCACCTGTTCATATAACGCATAGCAAAATACATAGAATACCTTCACTTGGAAAACAGACGCATGTTTACGCAGGTAGTGGTGAAGTCTAATATTTTCGCGTTCCACAAAGACTCCAGCGAAAAACGAAAAATGGACCAAAAATGAGATTTATTTTTCAAAACAACCGTAAGTTTGCCTATTTAGTAAATGGACATAAGGTCCACAAGGTCCATTGTTCCATGGTGAAAATCGCTGAATCCTGCACAGCGAGATTGGGGCCGTTTTTAATTTTGAATAATTAATCGAATTTTTGGGGCCATTTCTAATTTTCGGTTTGTGGCCATTTTTCATGGGACCATATTCGACTTTAAAAAAAGTTGAATTCAATACTTAGAAATATTTAAAAAAAAACGCCTCAAAAAAGTGGTCGTGGCCAACCACTTGGTATGGGTAATATACTAGAAAACATATTGGCTAAATATCTCGTTATACAAATTTATTCGTTTTCTATAAACATTTTCGATGTGAAGGAGTTCAGTTTCTATATAATTCGTTAAGGTTCTAACCCTTCATCTCTACAACTACAGCTTTAAAATGTTTTTTTCTAAATTGTGGGCGTATTTAAAAAAATGTAATACTTGACCGTTTCGGAACCGAATGGAGTATATGTTCCAAATTTCAGCCTCCTAGTATAAATTTAAAGGCCTCAAAAGTTGATACGAAAGGCCGGACATTGCCAAATAGTCTTAGATTTTAGTCCTGATCATAAATATATACATAAATATATATGTATATGTATACTTTATTCGTCTACGACGAGTATTAAGGTATTACAAACAATGTGTCAAAATAAATATACCCTTAGGATAGGGTATAATAAGGAATAATGTTGGAGTAACGCGAACAGAACTTTTGCTTCCATACCTTCGTATCTTTCAACGCTCAGACGCTTTGGAGCGGAATTTAGTTTTACTAATTTGTTACTCGCGCGCTTTGGCATAAAAAATCGTAAAGCTGCTGTAAAGCGTATCAAAACTTGTTAGGAGATTGGGGATAATCGACGAATACATTTTAGCGACTAGTTTTATCTGTTTCTAGCTCCCATATAATTTAGCCGTATTCTGGAAACACTGCTGCCTAAGGCTCTATGCCTTGTGGCGTTGGTCAGCATTTTGTCTTATTAAAATTCGCATCCAATGTTCTGTAGCGCATCGGTATACGCTTTATTAGAAAGCAATTACATCTTGTAGACATGTATATGCAAGTGTTTATATCTAACGTAAAAGTCCCGTTATCTATCGAATACGTAAGTAGATACTATTATTTCAAGGTGATGAATCACCCTGACATAAAAATAGTCCAGACCCAAAGTTTTTTCGTTTTTGATAAAGTGCATCACAGCACCGGTATACCAAGGGCAATAAACGACTTTGTTCCTTTCAGTCCAGTCGTTTGCTATGCGTGAACCTATCTTTGAGAAAATTATTATAAATTACTTAAGAATGCATAAATGATAACGTATGTATATCAAAGAAAGTGAGAGAGAGAGAGGTAAAAAACGATAAGGCCCAAAGGAGCAGAAAAAGGCTACAATGATTATAAGTCGGTTCGCGCGGTGTAGTCTATAGGGTTAGCCACTCTCGATTTGGTAAGGTTTGCGCGTGCACCTCTGTACACGCAGACATTATTGCATTCATATCGTCGAGGATAATCTAAATGCGCTTTTGTAGGTAATTCTTTCTCGTACACTCTTTACACTCTTTAGCTCTTTTTCTTATCCGTATTATCGTACATAACCAACGCCTCCGCCACCACTACCACCTCTTTAACCACCTACCCTGCAACATTACAGGAGGTAAAGAATGGATAGGTTTCGTTGAATCGTCTCACCCCCTTGCTGCACTCCTAAATCCATTATTTTATTATAATACGCATCCTGTTGTGGTGCATTATTTTTCATCATCATAAACTTGAAATGTACATACATACCTACATATGCAATATGTACATATTTGTGATGTCTGATCGCACGAACTTTAAATTATTGGCTACAAAAAAAAACAAAATCTCACAAAATATGATTAATATCGCAGAAATAAACACCAAAGGGCAGGAAGTATATTTGTATGCCCGGACATCCCGCTCCTCCGTCGTCGCTAGAATCATCTTCGCAACTGCGATCAGTATTGCTTTGACGCTGGTGGTGGCTGTTGTTGGTATTTCCTTTGTTTCAATGCACCATTTCGCATGGTGTTCACAATTTTGATCGATTCGAATGTGGGATATTATGTTATTCACATTACCTACTATGCGCACTATGCGGATGGAAGAAAACCAGAGAAAGCAAACCAAATAGAATAAAACACACAGAAAACTGAAATTAACTACTCCTGTTCCTGGAAAGTTTTTCTTATTTTCTTGTTCACCATCGTCTTTAAGTGAGTTTTGAATTGGATTACAATCAAGAAAAATGGCAATGGTATAATCGTTATTCTGAAGTAGCCCCACGCATTTTTGAATAGAATTCATCAGATATGGAATGCAGGTCTTATTTTCCGTTTATTGTTATTTTTGTATAAATTTAAAAAGATTGGAATTAAGAAGTCTTATTTGTAAATAGATGCGTTGTGCGGTGCCGCGACATAAGGCCAAGTGTGATATGGCCAAATCATTAAATTCGCGTGAATTTTATTTCCTGAAATGATGATAACGCAGTACATTTCACTTTATTCCAGAACCTTAATGCTTCATGTTATGCAGGTCTGTTTTTTTTAGTTGGATAGCTTAATGCATGCTTGATAGCTTTACTTGAACTAAAAAAATTGGTTACGGAAATTTGCGGTTTTTGAAGTCGTTTTTTGAAGATGTTTAGAGGTTTGTTTCCGGTATACGTAAGTATACTAACATAAAGGTTATTACAATCAAAGTCTAAAAATAATGGGTCTCGAAATTTACGTCTGTCGGTTTGTCTGTCTTTTGGTCCACGCATCGAATGAGACGGTTTGACAGATTTGCTTTAAAGTGTGTATGTCGAGTGTTTTGCTTTATCGTTTCAAATAACCTACCATGTAAATGCTTTTTTGCGCACTAATTTTCTCAAAAGCAGCAGTATGGATTTTAGCCAGTTTTTGGGTTTTGGAAACATGGAGTGGAGTACGCAGTTTTTTTTTTAAAAAGTATTGAACAACTTTACTTAAAAAATCGCCTGTATGTCAAAACAAATTGAGGCAATTTCAAAAAAATATATACAATTTTATAAACACTATCACAATGAAAAAATTTTAAATTTTGTCGCAAGGGGTGGCCATTTAAAAGTATATAATTCCTATAAGTTAATTATAAAATACTAATACTAAATAAATTAATTAAGTAGAATTGTGAAAAAAGTTTGTCCAGTCAATTTATCTTTGATTAAAAGAATTACATATTTCTCAAATACAAAAAGACGATTATATTTTATTACCTATTAGTTTGTCATGCACCAATTTTTGTTCTATTCACCCTCAGTCTTGATAGTTATTGCCATAATTGAAAGAGTAACTCTCCTCGTCGCAGTCTACTTAAGAGGTACTCTCAGAAAATTGAACTCTTGACTTGAGAGTAAAAAGTGGAAATACTCGCAGCCGTTTTACTCTAAAACTGACTCGCATTTGTAACTTCACACCAAATTACGCCAATCAAACGTCGGTCTTTTTCAGTAGTGTAATCGAGGGGTTTTGAGACCTCCCAAGTTTGTTTTTGTTTGATCGTCATTAAATTGGCATATCTAAACACTTTACATCCAGTTCTCTTTCTGTTATTTTGTGTACCAAAGAAAGCTCATATGAAATTAAATATTAATTTTATGTTATATAAACACTTGAATGAGAAATACAAGCATATACATGTCTTAGTTGCAAAGATACAAAAAGAAAACAGAAAAACATAATTCTCGTTGTTGTTTGAATCACCTTATGTTGAATATTTTGTGGTCAACTGACAACAAAGGACTCTGCCACATGTGTATGTTCTGTGCAGGGCCCTAATAACTATGCGTGCGTATGCAATTCAAATTAGTTTTTAAGACGGGAAATTTCTTTGGTTTTTATCCTCCTATCATTACGTATTCTTAAATGAAGCATGCATGGAAATACAATATGCATTTCACCCACGTCCAACAACTAATTAACATATTACCACTCTACTATTTTGAATATTATAGTGATTTTTGCGGTTTCATTGAAGTTGTTGGTTGCGATTTAACCTGAAGAAATGTCGCTAGAAAGGGAAGTGATTAGAGCTAACAACAACACATCAAGAGAATGTACCCATCGAATTAAAGTAATTGCAGGCGCTCCCTCCACCCTCCACCCTCAACCAAAACCCGACTTAAATTGTATGTATTCACTCAAAGTGAACACTTGGTTGTCTGAAACACAACTATGTATGTCATTTTACTTGCAGTACATAGTAGGCAGTTTTGCTCGTTTTCTTGTTCGTTATATGCCATTTCATACATTTGCATCTGTAAAAACTTTGTAAACAATATATATCTATGGTATGGTTAAGTATGTAGGTTTGGAGAGCGATTTTGTAAATAGGACAGTCTATATCAAACGTGTGTAGGAATTCAAGAATGTTTTAAGACACTTAATACTATTCTGTGAGACCTTCCCGTGGAAGGCGATAAAAAGGTTTCCTAATGCTCTTTGTCTGCCCCAAACTTGTACCGGACAAAAATAAAAGTTTCTTTTTCAGTTACAACATTTCGCATTATGTGGGATACTCAGATTTACCGCATGTCTGCTATAGCTCATTCTTATATTCTGGGGATATCATTTTACGCCCTATTTAGGAACTCGGTTGGTTTGTCAGCCTTTTCTATCAAGGATTGGCTTAAAATCGGTGGACATTTTGCCTTGACTGATCCCACCGGAACTGTTTCCGTAAGTAAGAAGTTTTGAGCTTGAGGCTAAAACATTACTTTATCCCTTAACCCAAATCCTTGTAACCTTAATGGAATCTTGGCATAATTAATCTAATGTTGAAGTTATATTAAGGGAGGCGCTAACCTTGATTATTGCTTGGCTGTAAATGAGTTGATTATGGCTATTGTGTTTATTTAGTTTGTAGCTAATCTTGTATATAATGTACGTACATATACTTACAAAAGGTCCCTAACTTGAGCGAACACTTATTTAACTTTGAAGTATTTCTTCTTATATATATGCCTATGTCACATCCGACATTCACTGTATATAAAAAAGTCTTACGATCACATTTATAGACACCCAACTAGTAAAACATAGAATAGTAGGAGGGTCCATTAGCATTTCCATTCAAGTTTTAAAAAAGTTTAAGATTAATGATCCTAATGATTAAACTCTAAATGATAAAACTTAATAAATTTTTTAGACCAAGATTAATAACGCAACAAATGTTAGTCCAGAAAAATTCATTTGAAATGAAAAGCTGAAAATCTTATTTGTTTCGTCATAATTTCTTTGTGAATTTTCTTTACTAGTGCTGAGTGTATCTGTTAAGGATAGTGCATTCCGCTTTTGCACCACCTTTCATGAACAAGTCACATTTTATTATTGCTTCTTTCGTCGGTGGTTGTTATTATCCGATGGAGCGCTCAGACACAACTACTGTTGCATTGTGCTACCATGCAGACACCTTACGTTAATGTACTTAGTCTTCCCATCTTTCTAAGAAAGATTTATTAATTTATAGGTGTTCGGAACTCGACACATCAACCCCAAAAATTCGTCACCTGATGCGAGGCTGGATAAAAGCAGAGAAAGTATTCTGCTTTGTCAGCCTCATCACCGCAAGCAGGACAGGTGGTGGTGTCGCTCAATCCCAACACAGTTAAGTGCTTAGCAAAATATTGGTGTCCCATGTTTACGCAAAGGGTAGTGTTTTATTATTATCGCATTGCATAAAGACTTCAGCACCAGACCACTGTACGGTTTTGGAGCCATCTTTGAAAAAACGATGGCATTCATTGCCTGGCTCGGAGTCTGACCGAAGCCATTCCGTTACCTGCAAAAAGTTGACGTTTTAATTTTGTCGCATAAGAATTTCTGGTGTCATTTCATCGCACGGCATATCCATAAGACAGGGGTCAAAGGCTAATTCTTGAGCAAGTTCTTCAAAATTGCAGTGGGCATGGCAGCAAAAGACACATCTCTTTTAAGCATATACCCCATGATTTATGTAGCAAGGGGGTTGGTTCATCAAAGCATCTGAAGCAGAGTCCGCCGTACTATGGAAAGCCCCTGTGCATCCGAAATAGGCCGCACTTTGGAGTTTGGCACAGGAAGCAATTTCCGATAAAGCCTGTTCCGCCAGAGAATTGGTCTAATCATGCCCCATGTTTTGCGCTTCTACACTGCCAGAAAATCGACGATGCGTTATAGGTTTTGGATCGGCTTGGGCCATTGATGATGTCACATAGTAGCGCCGAAACTAGGTGCTTGTAGGGAATAGTTCAGATAAGTTGCTCCCAAACTGAACGTTGCACCGCATATTTAAGAGCTGGATCAGATTTGCCGGTATTTATAAATCGGTCACCTCCATGTAGTTCCCTTTGATAAATGTTGTTAAATGCAAAATTAAAATCAATAAAAATATGGTGGATCTCAATCCTCTAATATGCCTTTTAATTAATTTTTAAGTGAATCTGTGCAAATAAACTTATGCAAGTTTTCATCGTAATAAGGATGTTTGCCAATCACACCGATCACATTATGTATTCAGCACATAGAAAATTCTAAGATTTTAGCTCAGATGCTGGTTAGTCTATACCCATTTTACCATTTAAAAAAATGCGTACATAACATGCATATCAAGTTTGGTCAATCAATCGATTTATGTTTTCTGAGAACAGACAATTATATACCTTATGCACAATTTCACATGCAATACCAATGAATAATAATTTCCTGTGTTTTCTAAGGGAGTTTTTGTAGGTCGACAAACTAAACAACGACGACTACATACATACATACATGTGTGTATTTACAACCCCTTTGCAACCTTTGAAAACTCTTGAAAACTTAAGTTCGTTATTTTGTTATTATTTCATTTGCTAATTTGATGGTAGGTGAGTATTTATACATGTATAGTCAAGGGATTTGGTGTTGGATTTTATGTATGCCAGGTGTGAACAATTGAACGTGCTGATAGATGTTTTTGTACAAAAAAACATGGAAACTACTAAGCCCAAATATATTGACAAATCGATTTATTAATTGCTGTGAAGTCAGTATCTACGCGAGTATGTCACACAGAAAAATAGTTTTTATGAAACAATACTTAAAAACGTTCACATGATAGAATAGAAAATCACATTTAATGTGTTTTTGCGCATCTGTCTTTTTACGTAGACCATTGATTTTCCTTTTTGAAAATCAAGGCCTTTACTATCATCCAGTTTAGCAAAAGGGATTGCAAACAAAAATATAATAATAAATATTCATCAATCATCTACGAAATGCGGGTAATTGTATTATGATTGTGTGCTAAAGTAGGAGAATGTCCTTTTGATGATTGATTTAAATACTATGGAGATGCATTTTACCTACTCCCCCTTCCCTTAAACGCTATAACATACGCAGTGTAAATATTTATAAAAAAAAATTAATAATATGTGTGAATTTAGACCGAAAATGAAACAAGACCTTGCGGACTAAATTCATTAAAGAATATGTATTTAAACCGCGTTCGAAAAATTAAATTAGAAGATTTTAGATTTGCCTATGCCTATCAATTCATTAGATGATATGAATTTATAATGCGTTCAAAAAATTTAACTAGAATCTAAGCTGCGATCCAAAAAATAAGCTAGACCGCGCCGGCTAAATTCATCAGACGGTATTAATTTAAGCCGCATTCGAAAAATTAAGCTAGACTGCGCGAGATAAATTTATTAAACGATATGAGTTTAACCGCGAAAATCTAACTAGAACGCGCATGCTAATTTCCTTAGATGATACGAACTAAATTAAGACCGCGATCGAAAAATGAAAACGAATATTAATGTTTGATCACTTTGTAAGTTTTGAAAGATTTTATCGAAAATGGCTCTAACAATTTTTATGTTATTAAAGAACATTGTTAGAATTCCCTTTATTGCTCTTTGAGATATTTTCGGTTTTGTAACCGTTATGCGATTTTTTTTTTCAAAAAACTGAGTATACTGTATTCCAAGTACAAACACAGACCAAAATCCTTGTAACCGTTTTTGAGTAAATTAGTGATAAGTGATTTTTCTGAAAACAATTGCATGGCAAATAACGGTACATTAAAAAAGGTAAAGCAAAATCGAAAAAGAAACGTCGCGAGATGAACGAACGATCTTTGTTTTAGTTCCTTTTGCAGCTCTGGTTCCCAGCCCAGTGCAGATATAAGAATTTCATTTCTATTAAAATGAAGTGTACATGCCTATATTTTTTTTAGAAAAATCAAACTCATTTACATAAATATATAAAACTTAGATGTAAATAAACATAAGGGTTAAGTTTAAATAAAAAACATAAGGAAAGGCTACAGTCCGCTTCGTGCGAACAGTAGGATACCCTATCCTTATCCCTATGTACCCCAAAGAAAAAAAGCATTAGGAATATGATGGATAGCATTTTATTTCATTGTATGAAATTTATAGAAAAAAAATTTTTTTTTTCAAAAAACGTCGCCAAAAACTTTGTATGAGCGATATATTGAGAAAAATATTGGCATAATATATTGTTAAACATTTTTTTTCGATTTCTATGAAAATTTTCGAAGAAAACAGCATTTTAGTGAAAAACGCCCACAAAAAGTAGGCGTTGCAAAAAACTTTATATGACAAATTAATAAAGGTAGGCAGTATATACATATCTTGTGAAGGTTGTACAATTTTATTATGCCCAATAAGTCAAGCATGTGGTAAAGCATTTTATTCCAACTTGTTGTTTCACTTTGGGCTGCATATAAATAACATCAATTTAAAAACTATCATTTCAGTACAGTCTTCTTCCCAATTCTCAGGAGTTCTAATAACATTTTCTCTTTAAGGCAAAGGCTTAGTCTCGCTGGCTTAAGAATATTGGTGCGTGCCGACATTTTCACTTTTTATAATTTTTTAAATAGATACCAAATTTCCTTGGCAATAACGCTTGTGACCTTTTCTGCTTGAAGTATGTCGACAAATGATTATTAATTTCCGCTCCTAATACTGAAATAAAAATATGCGTTTTCCAAATACCATTGTGTTGAAAGAAATACCAGTGCAAATACCAAATTCACATTTAGTACAGAACAAAATAAATAACGACGCACGGCAAAAGTTTTCTCTTGCTGCAGCATTGCATACTAAAGAGTACCCGATTCATATAATTTGTATTTTGTTTCGTACAATTTCATAGTTGTGAACATCGACAATGTTCTTACTGTATTCTTATTTCGTAAGAGTATTACAAAACTATTATATATATTCCTGTTTTGAAATATTATTTTTATTAAGAAATGTAAATGAAGAAGAATACAATACGAAATTAGAAAAAATCCAATATATATTGAAAAAAGAGAGAAAACAAATTAAAAATTAAATAATAAATAGGTATAGAAATGAATAAACAAATAAATAAGTAACAATAAAATAATAATAAAGCGGTACGTAAACAAAATTACAAAAAACTGTACACTGGTATAGAGACAGCTATATTTGTCAAACCGATTGCAGTGAGTTTCATTTTTATTCAATAGACTTTTTAATTTTATTGTGATACACTCTTCAACAAGGTAATTACATTTTAAAAATTCGGTTCGGAAATTATGATTTTGTGTTCCACACTGGCACCATATTATACCCGAAATAATCGACCATCTATCACCACTATCCGCTGTATTGCGACCATTCATTTTTGGTCAATAAATAAAATTTGCATATGGAGTGATGAAAATCCACAAATTTTTTTTCAAAGCCGTTACATGTTCCTGCGACTACAAATTCCTGAAATTCATCACATCCAGAAGTTGTAGGCATATGCCCGAAGTTGTTCTTTAAAACTATTGGCAGCATTTTTTACCTTAATTGAATACCTAGATATAAATAATGGCTGTTTTATGAAATTTCATGTGTTTTGCTCAAAATCAAAGTAAGTACTGGTTTAAAGAAACACATATAAATTAAGAAATACTTACTTACTTAACGGGCTCCCGACCCGTGAAGAGTCCCTGCCAGAGACACGGCAGCCTTCCATCCTCTGCGATCCCGGGCATGCTGCTTCTAGTTGTCCAGACCAAACGCTCTGGCATCCGCGATGGCTTTGTCCTTAAAACGAAGGTTCGGTCCAGTATTAACTTTCTTTTCCTTAACTGGCAGGATAAGAATAAATTAAGAAATAGATACATATAAGAATACTACTTTTCATTTTCTCGGATACATAGTATATTAAAGAGAAAGGAATTTCGATCGTACGGAAAATTCGAACTCAAACTGTGTATGAGGAATGGAACAACAACTATAGGAAAGCCCAAAAAAGTGGGTCCGTCAATCCATCGGCATGTCTGTCTGTCCGAGAACCGTATGGCCAAACGGTTCGACGGAATTACTTCAAAGTTAGGAAACAACGTTTTTGGGGTAACACCTCGGGGCGTATTTTTCTGTTTGGTATGTTTTTGAAATGAGGGTACCAGTGACACAATTTTTTATAAAACAATCACTTATCACTAATTTAATCAACTAATTTAATGACGAAAAAAAATGGTAAAAGGCATTTTTGAGGAAATCTGTTATTTAAAAACTTAAGAATTAATTTAACCCTAAAATGTGAAAGAAAATCGATTTTGATGAAAAAAATGTGTAATAAAGGGTGATCCATTGCGAGGTTCCCTACTTTTTTAAAGAAAAATCACAGCAAATTCAAATTTAATGGAGAATGTTTATTATCATTTGAAAGAACATTCTTTGGCATTTATTTTTTGAAGATTATGTCTACCAAATGTTGGCCGTTGCTACGTCGCAGATGGTCCATCCGTTGAGTCCAATTTTCGATCACTCGTTCGAGCATTTCGACTGGTAACTGGCGAATGACACGCGTGATGTTTTCCTCCAAGGCCTGAATCGAAGCGGGTTTGTCGGCATAAGCTTTTGACTTTACATATCCCCACAGAAAAAAGTCTAAAGGTGTGATATCACACGATCTTGGTGGCCAATCGACCGGCCCAAAACGTGAAATTATGTGCTCACCGAAATGTTCTCTCAATAAGTCCATTGATTGATGCGATGTGTGGGAAGTGGCGCCGTCTTGCTGAAACCAAATGTCGCCGAGATCACGAGCTTCAATTTCAGGCATCAAATAGTCGGTTATCATGGCACGATAACGGTCGCCATTGACGGTTACGTTCGCACCGGCATAATTTTTAAAGAAATATGGACCGATGATTCCACCGGCCCACAAACCACACCAAACCGTTGTTTTTTCTGGATGAAGTGGCAGTTCTTCAATCTCTTCAAGTTGCTCTTCGTCCCAAATGCGGCAATTTTGTTTGTTTACATACCCATTGAGCCAGGAATGGGCCTCATCGCTAAACAAAATTTGCCTCGAAAACGTCGGATCTTCTTGGAACTTTTCAAGAGCCCATAGAGCGAAGCGATGTCGCTTGGGAAGATCGAGCGGCTTCAGTTGTTGCACAAGCTGTATTTTGTACGCTTTCAATTTAAGATCTTGACGTAAAATGCGCCAAGTCGTTCCATACGTCAGTCCGAGTTGTTGCGAACGGCGCCGAATCGACTCTCTACGGTCTTCGTGTACACTCTCAGCTACGGCCGCTATATTTTCTTCACAGCGTGCTGGACGTGGTCTATTCGGTCGAATATTATCCAATAACGAATGCTGGGTCTCAAAATGGGTGATGGTGTTGCGAATAGTACGCTCAGTAGGCCGATTATGTTGACCATAAGTTGAGCGAAGTGCACGAAACACATTCCTCACAGAACGTGAATTTTCATAATAAAGTTGAAGAATTTGTAAACGTTGTTCACGCGTAAGTCTTTCCATTATGAAATGCCAAACAATACTAAACAAAAATAACATGACAGCATGACACGACTCACACGTGATCTGTCAAAAAAGGCTATTGAGAAAAGTATCTCTACTTGGATCACCCGTTATAATGTAATATTTCGTTAAAAATAAATTTAATTTAAAAATTATGTGTCTTTTTTTTACACTGGCTATATTTTCAGAAAAAATAGTAAGCCACAAGTAATTACAGTAAAAAAACGGAGAAACAATTTTTGAATGTTTGTATCTTTAAGGATACACGGCATTTAAGGGTTACATAAATTTGTCACGATTCAAAAACACATTTCATGTGTTTCGTTTAATCCAAATATATATTTACCAGCTGGCCCACACCCGCAATATTAAGTGTCTGTCTCTGCGATTTGTTTATGGTCATAGCAAAACAAAGTTTAACAGGAAACTGTAAAGGTGCGATCAGACCAAACTTGTAATCCGCATGACAACTTGACATCACTATGACATTGAATTTATCCTCAAGTGATCATCATGTCTGAAATAAACAAGTTTTTTCTGACCTCAGCATGTCATCCGATAGACAAGTTGGGATGTCTGATCGGACCTTAAGCGATTGAATTTAAAGAACTACATACAACTACAACTACAGTACAATTCTAACAGTCCCTGGCCACAGATGAGTAATTATAAAGAGGATTTTTGGCTCTCTCGCCCCCCCTTTTTTTTTTATTTCCTTCAAAAAGGCGTAGAACTGTATCAGTATAAGTTTTTGCATGCAAATAAGATTGAGCCGGCTCACGCAATAATTGCAGTACTGCGCCAAGCAATATATTTTGGAAAAAATTGCATGTAGGTATCATTATTTTCGAACTGGGCTTCAACCACCATATATTTGACAATCAACAGCACTGTCTGTTGTTCACATGTAGTCACAGATAGGAAATTTAAAAGAGGATTTTTTTTGCCTGTTTAAGGGGACATGGGTATGCTGAGTTGACTATATGAATTACTGTGCTCCTGCCACTGAACTAGCGCCTCAAACGCGTAAAATATTTAACACTTAATTTTCTGTCTTATATCCTTATCCATTATGCACCAACATTTGAATATAAAGTTACGTGCTGCAATGAGGACCATTCAGATTCAGAGTCATCACGCCTCCCTGCACTTCTGCAGCCGCAGAGTTGAATCAAATACAAAAACTGCTAAATAGACTAAAGTGCTATAGACCAAGCAGTACAACCACCAAAGTAGTTGCCCATCATCAGAGTTGCGATTTAGTTGACTAAAGAAAAAACTTAAAACTAAAAATTGTATTAGTATTTAGTTATTAGTTGTAGATGGGCAATTGATTTTGGAACAATAAGTTTTTAATTGTGGCGCGCAACTTAAGTTGTGAAAAATCAATTTCAAAACACAACTAATAGTTTGAAATGTTGCTTCTATTTTCTATTTTTTTTCTGTTTTAATTATTGCATGGAAGGAAGAAGAATGTGGGGATGTTCATTAAGTTTGGTACATAATGCTTGAATTTTTAGTGGAAAACATCAATTGACTATATTCCGAAGTCTCTAGGGTTCTCTAGGGTCTCTGTGTTCCAAAACACATTTTATTGTTGCGAGGACCTCTTAGGTTCCAAGGACCTAATGTCCAAGCACACAGAATCGTTGGAAAAGCTATGATTTAGATCCTGTATAGGCCGTTTACGACACAATTGTTTTGTATTTAATGTTCTGAAATGAATCAAAACTAACGAATTAATGCTTTTGGTAAACAAATACCACAACAAAACCGCCAACCGAAGTGAGATACCTCCGATGAACATATTTGTTTTGACACACAATATTTTTCCTAAAATTTCTGTCGAAATTCAGGAAATCATTTATAATTTGCTGTCGAAATTTGCGAAATCAATTATAATTTGCAGGAACTGAAGGAATAGTTTATACGTTCTAAGTGAGACATCATGTTTTATAGAGTTACAAAAGACATTTTAGCTATTTCCCTTTCCATGTTATCGCTCCAGTGGTTTTATTTTAAAATTCTTCTATTTCATTATTCGTCTCCCTCAGAGATGGTCTCCAAATATTTTTATAAAAATGTTCCTACAACAGAATGTATTTATTTTTTATTTAATTTCAGATTTCGTAAAATCGGAACGTTCAAGTTTTGAACAATCCCAAGAATGTCATCAACTAACGCTCAAACAAGACTGTGACAAAAATGCTCTTATGATACCAAAGACTTGTTCTAGTTTAGGTGACGAGCGTTCTGATAGTCTTACTGACTCTTCGGAACAACAACAGAACCCTCCAGCATCCTCAGTTCTGAGTTCCTCTGGCAGCAGCAGCGCCAATAACAAGGACCTTCCTGATGTTGATCTATCTACGTTACCCTCAATAATTTACAAATGCAATAATTGTGACTATTTTGCCCAAATTAAACTGGAAATGAAACATCACATTGCTGGCATGCATTCAAATGCCTCTGAACAAGATTATCTTACGATTCCGACAAATCCAGCTGCTTTGCATGCATTTCACGCAGCTGTCGCAGCTGCTGCCGTCGCTGCAAATGCTGCAGCTTCACAATCTCGAAGTAAATCGTCTTCGCCAGTGCAAATGCAAATGCAAAGCAACCGCCAACATCAAGAAGAGGAAGGATTTGTAACATCTATGTGTGGGAAGGATACGTTGTCTGAAGTAAAAACTGAACGAATGGATATTATTGATGATGTACAGTCGAATGATGAGTGTGACCCTATTGAATTGTCAAACTCGAGAAGCGTGACTAACGTTAATAGCTCTCCTTCAGTAAACAATATTGTGTGTCCTCTTTGCCAGGATACATTCAGTGAAAAAAAGTCCCTTGAAATGCATCTCATGAGTGTGCACAGCGTTAACAGTGACGGATTGGCCAGGCTACTACAACTAGTGGATAATAGTCACTGGTTAAATAGCAGCAGACGTAGTAGTACAAGTACTACCCCTGAGCCTCGCAATGCTAGCACACCTCATTCAGAAGTTGAACCATTAATATCACAGCAACATCAGCAACTGACTTCCACTACGCAACAAAGTATTGTCAGTGAAGAATACGCGTGTCCACAGTGTGGAGTTATCTTCAAATTGCAACAACACCTACTGATGCACGCCAATGATTCACAACACTACCAAATGGTAAATGAACAATATCAGTGTTTAGCAAAGCATTGTCAACAGTTGTTTGGCAACTTGTTGCATATGTTAACCCATTACAAGGACAGTCACATGAATATCGTAATTTCTGAACGTCATGTATATAAGTATCGTTGCAAACAATGTTCGTTAGCATTTAAGACTCAAGAAAAGCTCAACACTCATTCCGTATATCATACAATGCGTGACGCTACCAAATGTATGATCTGCAATCGAAATTTTCGTAGCACTCAGTCCTTGCAAAAACATATGGAACAAGCGCACAATCAATTGCAAGGAACCGGGAGTCCTATCCCATCCCCGAATAGCAGCATTGAACTGACTAATAATCCAGCACCAGAATCGAAAACTCCTTCAATCAATCTTGGAGAAGAAAATACGGGCGAAATCACTACAGGCACAGTAATAACTTCATCAGCAGCAGCAACAGGTACAACAAATCAATTCAGCAAAACTTATGATAACAATAATGATGATGATGATGTTGGTGATGGTCAGATAGTTGTTTTAATTAAAAATACCTCTAATAACTCAAAATCAATATCGGCACCTCCACCGCTACCGCCACCACCACAAACAAAAGTAGAAATTTTAACTACCGCCAGCAGTCCTAAAAAGGTTCCAATGGATGACTACCTGAATTCCCAACAAATGTCAGAAGAACATTATACGGACATGGAACGTAAGCTAAAGTGCCACAAATGCAAAGTTGGATACACGAATCAAATTTATCTAGCGAAACACTACAAATCGAATCAACATCGTCGCAATGAGAAGTTAAATATATATCCTTTGGAAAAGTATCTCGATCCGAATCGTCCCTTTAAGTGTGAAGTGTGCCGGGAAAGTTTTACTCAGAAGAACATACTTTTGGTTCACTTCAATAGTGTATCCCACTTACATAAAGCAAAAAAACAATATAGTGTTGATATGTTATCAAACGCTGGGGTGGTTGCAACCCCAGTGCTCCAAAGCGACTTAGTGGCAGGGATTGACGATAGCAGGAAACACGATATAGAAACAGGTGGTGGTTGTGGTAGCAGTGTCTGTGGAGGTGCTGGGAGTGTAGCGACGACTAATAAATCTCTTAGCTCGAAACGAAAAATATATATTGAATCTGACTTTAAGACTCCTAAAAAACGTTTCAAATGTGACATCTGCAAAGTGGCATATGTTCAGGGAAGTACACTCGATATTCATATGCGAAGTGTTTTGCACCAAACCCGGGCTTGTCGTTTGCAGGAGCATCAAATACCAATGACACCACCGTCATCTTTGGAAAAGCAAATGCCAACGTCAACTTTTAATGACCAAATATACAAATCCCTTCTAGAAACGTACGGTTTCGACATTGTAAAACAATTCAATGAGATAAATAAGCTGTGTCCAGCTACTGAGTCTGGCAATTATTATTGTCGCCACTGCAATAAAGTATTCTCTTCGATTTTCGTTTTGAAAACACACTGCGAGGAAATACATAATGAACAAATTCCACTGGATTTATTAGAAAAATTCACTGAAAAATTAAAAAAGTTATATCAAGCCCAGCAAAAGTCATCACCATCATCATTGTTACCAATAAGCAATGAAACAAATGAATACATTTCTTTTAATAAATCTGAAATTAATTTAGGTGCAACAACATCAACGTGTAGCGAAAGTAATTCTCCATCGCCAATGGCGGATCCAGTATTAAGCGGAAATGAACCTTCCGTAAATTTGCCCCCAACATCGGAGCCGGTTTCGGCGACCAGCTCTAGTCCTGTTACCGTGTCAGCTGTTGCAACTGCTTTACTTAAACAGCAGCAACAAAGCTTTGCTCCAGATCTTGTGCAAAAACTAAACCTTGATCCGACGTTTTTGGCCCAAAAGATTATGGAACAAAATTTTTCTAACTTTCCACCTAATTTCACAAGTCTGCCACAGAACCTCCAAAATTTACAAAGCTTGCAAAGTCTACAGAACCTTCAGAATATGCAACAGAATTTGCCTAACATGAATAACCTTCCAATGAATACGCTTGACATGTTGAATTTAATGCAATTTCATCACTTGATGTCGCTAAATTTTATGAATTTGGCTCCGCCATTGATATTTGGTGCTGCAGGAACCGGGTCTAGTCCATCAGTTTCAGGAAATGCTAGTTCAACCCCCGCTGAAGTACCATCAACACCAACCTCACAAATAATTCAGCAGCATTCTGCAACTACTTCACAGGTGAGTGTTTTTGATTAATTTTAGGTGCATAAATATGATGATGAAGGAAAACTCCTTGTGTTCTTTGAACAGAATACAAATAATCAAAAACGTGCACGTACCCGTATCACTGATGATCAGCTAAAAATCCTTCGTGCCCATTTTGACATTAATAATTCGCCCAGTGAAGAGAGCATCATGGAAATGTCCAAGAAAGCAAATCTTCCAATGAAGGTATGTACAAGATTATACGATTTTAATTTAAGTGAATTCCAAAATAGAAAAACCTTCAAAACAACCTCCTATCCTTATCCTCAAACAAATGCAAATATAAAGGTCGTCAAACATTGGTTCCGCAACACACTGTTCAAGGAAAGGCAACGCAACAAAGATTCTCCTTACAACTTCAACAACCCACCATCGACAACTCTGAATTTAGAAGAGTATGAACGAACTGGTCAAACCAAGGTGACCCCTTTATCGGAAAGCGGAGGTGGTGGCATTAGTAGCTTCCATCTCCATCAGCAGCAACAACAACGCGAACATCAACAGCGTGAACATCAGCAAAGAGAGCAACAAGAACGCGAGCAACAGCAGCTACAGCTTCAACAGCAGATTCATTCGCAACACCTTCAACAGCAACGCCCGCCATCATCTCAATCAAGTGATTTGAATTTTCCCCAGGTGAGCTTCCACCAGCAACAACAACACGATCTCTCACGTCAGCAACAGCAGGACAATCGTCCTTTATCGCACCCATCAAGCGTAACCAGCGATCGTGGAGATATCCATATTAAGACAGAACCAACTGATGACATTGGTAGTTCCGATTGTGACCAGCAGGTGATGCTGGGCAAAGATCACGATAGCGAACAGTCAATGATACAATCACACCATCAGCAGTCAATGTTTTACAATAACTTCGAAACAAAATCCGAAAGTGGAAGCTCTGAAATTCTATCACGCCCCCAAACACCGAACAGTACATCGACACCATACAGCAGCAATATATCCGACATTCTTGGCCAACAAATGGACAGTCTTCCGCTCAATAACATGGCCAATATCAGCAATTTAAACAATATGGGTCCTCCCAAAAAGTTTCAAATGAACAAGATGTTTGAGAAGAGTAGTAATTTTGAGACCAATTCCAACTCTTCAAACAGCTCGACATCCAGTGGCAAACGTGCCAATCGGACCCGGTTCACCGATTATCAAATTAAAGTTTTACAGGAATTCTTCGAAAACAACTCTTATCCCAAAGATAGCGACTTGGAGTATTTAAGCAAATTGCTGCTGCTGTCACCAAGAGTTATTGTAGTTTGGTTTCAGGTAGGTTATCCAAGGCAAACTTTCTATGATCTTATTTTTCTAATTTTACGCATTTTGGCTTTTTATTCTGATCTTTACAGAACGCACGTCAAAAACAGCGCAAGATTTACGAAAATCAACCGAACAATACTTTTTACGAGTCCGAAGAGAAGAAGCAAAATATAAACTATGCCTGCAAGAAGTGCAACTTAGTTTTTCAACGGTACTATGAACTTATTCGTCATCAGAAAAATCATTGCTTTAAAGAGGAGAACAACAAAAAATCTGCAAAAGCTCAAATTGCTGCTGCTCAAATTGCGCAAAGCCTGAGCAGTGAAGACTCTAATTCCAGCATCGATATCAACAATGCGAACCATTTGTCTTCGAATTTAGTTGGGCAGCCGGCAGGTGCAGTTGCTGCAGTAGTGGGCGGATCTACTGTACCTCCAGTTCCGTCATTAATCCCAGGTCATCGTACGAGTCCTGGAATGAACCTGCTTGCATCACCACAAAATATTTTTAAGCAACAATCAGCAGCTACGGCAACTGGAAGTCACGGTGATAGTACGTCGCCACTGCAAAAATTTGAATGTGACAAATGCCAACTCACTTTTACGCGTTTTGAGTTGTTTAAAGAACATCAGTTAATTCATCTAATGAATCCAAATTTATTCATGAACCAGAGTTATAGCGAGTCTTCCCCATTCGGGATCTTACAAAACTTACAGGGGAATCACAACAGCAATCAACAAGATATTTCAATGGACCTAAGTAGGCAAAAGAAACGCAAATATTCCGAAACACAAACTTCGTCCGATGATCAAAATCCTCAAAATGACTACGAAGCCTTCAATAAGAAATTCAAAAATGACCAGTACGATTTTCTTTATCAGTATTTTATGCAGAATGAAGCCAATGCCGATCTTAAGAAGCAATTTACACAGCAACAACAGCCTGATCTCGATCTGGACTACTTGGCAAACTATTACCAGCAAAATGAGCTAAAAAAACGCAGCAATTACGAGTTCTTATTTCAATACTATTTGCGAAATGAAGCGAAGCAACCGAACAGTCCTAGCAACCTTATATTGCTGGACGATGAAGCTAATAAACCAAATATGGAATTTCTCCTACAATATTACCAACTTAGTGAATCGAAAAAGTTTTTTCAGTTAGATGCCTCGCCCCAACGGATACATGATTTTCCACCATTGCTGAATCTAAGCAACGCAGCAGCAGCGACACTAAACAATGGTATGGGAATACAAAAGCAGCAGTTTTCGGCAAAATCAGCAACAGAAACTCTAATGAGTACGACCAACGTTTCTGCAGAGACGCGCAGCAATTCACCAGTTTTGTTGAACAGCAGTGGTTGTGGTATTGGGAACAAAGATTCAAGCAGCAACATCAGCGGGAACAACCAGATAGCGCCGCCAGTGTTAGAAACAGAAACCAATGTGCTGTCAGCGGGAAAGGCAACTGGTAGTGGGAGCGGGGTTCAAGCGATTGCAGACATGGATACAATAACTTCTGGTAGTAGTGGTTTCATACCAAATTCTACACACAGTAACAGCCATTGTCAAATTAATGCCACATCATCCAAAATCCAACAACATCCAAAACTACAAGAAAATTCTTCCCTGATCTCAAATAGCATGGATGTGTTACCTGTCGCTGCTGCTGTCAGTGCATCTGATGACCCTGTGCAATCGTTAAAACTTTCAATAAACAATTTTATAAATAACTCCGTGACGAAAAGTTCCCCGCTTAAAAACAACAACAACATTGATATAGATCTGGATGCTGGTATTACACATCATCCAAATGAGTCTACGTCAACATCTATCGCCAGTGCTGTTCATCAACTAGAGGAGACTATAACAACGACTGAAAAGCAGAACAACAAAAGATTGCGCACGACCATATTACCGGAGCAGTTAAATTTTTTGTACGAATGCTACCAAAATGAGTCGAATCCAAGTCGTAAAATGCTCGAAGAAATTTCAAAGAAAGTCAACCTTAAAAAGCGTGTTGTACAGGTGAGCATAAATCTGTAATTGAATTTTGTTTCGACGGTTTCTAGAATACGTTTGAGTTAATTTAATTATGTTTTCTTGTTTTGGTTTTCGTTTTTTAGTAATAACCTGACAGCTGCGTCCCTCGTTTGTTTATTACTCGTTTTATTAGTTTGTTCTTCTGTACTTTAATTTAACGTTTTATTTTTGTGCGCTTGCTCGACATACAAACATCAACATCGATTTCCAAAATCCCACATTTTACCAAAAAAAAACATGTATTTTACCATCCAGGTCTGGTATCAGAACTCTCGCGCCCGTGAACGTAAAGGGCAGTTCCGTCAAAATATTCAAATAATAAATAAAAAATGTCCGCATTGTGCTGCAATATTTAAAATTAAATCAGCTCTAGAGTGGCATCTACAATCGAAACATAGCGACAAATCAGCTATTAATATTGACCAAATTCCAGATTTAAAGTTTTCTGACAGTCAGCTTAATCTGTCAGGTGCTTCGCCTTCCACTTATTTCGGAATAAAGAATAATGGAAACGATAATCAACCACAAAATCAACCAGATAAAGTAACGTATACTTCACGAACAACAACGCCACCAGCCGTGTCTATCGCATTAGCTATTGCTCCATCCTTAGGTTCATCTTTGGCATCGTCCACAGTACCTGCCGAATCAATGCTATCACTCGTGAAAGGCGGTGGAGCTCCACTTGATTTGAGCAAGGCGCCTCCACCATTAGTTTCCCATAGCAGCAAGTATGAACACAGTGAAAGCGAAATTAGCTTTTCCGACTCTAATAATGATCATGACGAGTCCAATGATTTTTTTACTCTCTCGTCATCATTAAATAACTGTAGTGGAATGGTTAATAGGGCTCCTAATGAAACGAATCAAAACCAATACGAACTAAGTACCTTTAACGGTAATAGCAGCTTGAATTGTAGCTTCAATGGGTACAATACTTCAACAAATGGGAATATTTCAAGCGATTACATTGGCAATGAGCGTGAAAATACCAACTCGCCTGTAAGTCAAACATCGAGCAACCACAGCACTCAGCAAAAGAAGCGTTTTCGCACTCAGATGAGTAACCTGCAGGTACGCATATTAAAGACGCTATTTCGTGACATTAAGACGCCTTCAATGGCTGATTGCTCTAACATTGGCCGGGAAATTGGATTGCAAAAACGTGTCATTCAGGTGAGCATTGCAATTTAAGTTTGAGCTTTTAATTTGATTTGCGCAAGATTTTTCCATGTATTTCTTTCTTGCTTTCCATCTAAAACATTGTTTTTGAAATCACCTTACATTACAACATTAAATTCGTAAATAAATCATCCTCTTTACAGGTTTGGTTCCAGAACGCTAGAGCCAAGGATAAGAAGTCTCGAAATCAACGATTTTTGCACGACGAAAACACATTCGAAACTGACACACCAGCGAAGCCCAATGTTGACACAACAATAGTCGCCATTGCAGAAATACGTGATTGCAACATTTGCAATTTGCAAAGTGTCAACATTCAAGAGCATGCGTTCTCTGCCCAACATATCTCCCAAGTGCGAATATGGCTTGAATCAAATAGTAGTAAAATTGATGACCAGCAAAATATTGACAGCAGTATGGAAAACGGATTTAGCAGTATGTATTCTCAGCTGTACAACCAACAGCAAATAAATAATAATTGCGATGCAGTACGAAGCGAGACCACCCAACTCGATGAGGATGATATTGATATGAATAACCAATGTACCGCTGTTGATGGTGACACTGATCAAAATGACATTAATGACAAAGCAGCTCAGAAACAAAACGAAGATGTGGCTTTGAATGAAGCAAATAAAGCCGCACTGGCATTAAGAAATTTTAATAAATTACAGCAACATTTTGCTGCAGCTACGGCCATGGCTCATCATCAACAGAAGCCTCAATGTGATGCAATATCATCGGCTTCACCACCAACAATGGAGAATAATTTAATGTTAAAAATAAATACAGATAATACGTTAACATCAAATCATTCCGAAATGTTGCAACAGCTCTTTAACTACAGTCAAATGAGTGGTGAGTTGTTTTTGTATATCACAGGGATATTTTTTCTTGTTTATTACTATTATTTATTTTTTTAAGCTCAATCCCATGATTAGAAGTCAAGCAATGTAATATGTATAAACAATCATGGGATGGAGGTTGCAAAATTCAAATAGACTCGATATTCTTTATTTTTCGTTTGTTTATTAGAAATATTTATTTTCATTCTACGAAATACTGTATATACAAAATGTGTTTGTGTCTGCACATAAAGTAAGAGTTTGTACAAAATATGTTTAATGTAAATAGTATAAGAAAAATATTCGGCATTTATAACAAAAAATGTTGCTATAGGTTGTGCTACATTATAAAATAGTTTAGTACTCTCGATACAAAAAAACTGTAATTTAAATTAAACTATTTAAAAGAAAAAAGACTAATGAAGTTATTTTAGAAAAAAAATATTCAATTGCATTTATATTTTAATGCTTATTGATATAATTTCAACTGAAACTAATTCTTTTTAGAAACATATAATGTTTTAAAGTATAAAAAGTAAATATTGAAAACCTCGCATATAAAAAATAATAAAAATGAATATACATAGATGACTTTGTCACAATAAAGATATATAATTTATTTTATATAATACCTTACATTTCTCGAATGCTTCCTTTAATTTGTAAGTAATAAAAATAATGAAAATATATTAACATTAATGATTTAAATGCGTAATTTTAACATATTTGAATATATTTTATTTTATTCTGTTAAATATTTTCAAAGTAAATATCGTTTAAAAAAAATATTTTAATATGTGGAAAGTTTCAATTGAGGACACCAAACCCCAAATTTTCCATCTATGTATAAACATACAAAAATATTTATTACATTATTGAAAGTTGCATTAGAATCCGATTTATTTTGATTATAGAAAAACAACATTATTATTTCTATTTACATATAAAAGTATAGTTCTTAAATTTTTTTTTTTCTTATGAAAAAAAACCTACACAAAACATCATGATAACTGTGTTTCAATAAATAATAATTTTTATTTATATTAAAATTTTGTTTTAGTTTTTGTTCCTTTCTTTATTTGTTGTATTCTTTACCTTGATTTGTTGTGTTTTAGAATTCATCGCCTATATTTGACTTCGAATCTACGAATTTGTTTATTTTCTAGGTGAAAATAAAATAAGTGTCTTCTCTATTTTCAGCCATTGGCGGAAAATGAAACGATAATAAGTTGAACCAAACATTAATTCTATAAAAATGCATTGACTGCATAAAGGTTAGTACATACTTGCATACATACCTATTATTCATGTATTGAAATATATAAACTGTGATAATTAAAATGGGACAAGACATTATCTAGAACGTATAAAACTGGAAAAACTTTATAATTTGAAAAAACCTAGAAGAATGAAAAGTAAATTTTTAATTTTTTTTGTAATATCTTGAGAATTTTTACAAGAAAACAACCTATAATATTTTATTTTTCATTCCCTGTTTGGGGTCGCTGTTGTATTTGGAATAGGTACAAGGTTGGGTATATGAAAAGGCTATAAACAAAATATATAAACAAAGTTTAGATGCACCCAATCTCGCGCCTACTCCAAATCCAACAGCGACCCCAAGCAGTGGGTTCCAATGCTTATGCATTGTGGGCGGTCTTACATACATTAAACCAATTTCACTGACTTTAAGCAAAATTAACCCAATTTTTATAATTGAAATGGCTATAGAACCAATTTGGCGTTGTTTCACTTATTACCACGCACATTCATATTTTTTAGATTTTGTTTTCTAAATTCTTCATTCCATTTAGATTTTCTTTCTAGTTTTTTTTTTGATCTAGATCTAGTTTCCAGACATCAGTGCAGACCGCATCAATGTCGCTGTAAGCCGAAGTGAATATCTTTATGGATTGAGTTCCGTAAACCTTGTTGGGATGGCAGACTACTAAAGGATTTTTATTCCCTTTCCTTAAGGTGCGATCAGACGGTCATCCCAACTCGTCAATCGGATCACTATGACATAGAATTTATCTTAAAGTGGTCATCCCGTCTGAAATAAACCAGTTTTCTGACGTCAGCATGTCATCCGGATGACAAGTTTGAATGACCGTCTGTACGCACTTTAAGGCTCGCGCCTATAACGAAACTTTATATAAATAGTGTTGTTTGTAATACAAAAATACATCTGTTCAACATGATTTACAGACGGGGCTATAATCTTTGTGTCAAACTTTGAAAACCCGAAAAACTCTTTTTTTTAAAAGATTTAGTCCAATTTTTGCTGCTGGCAGACCAGCTTTGTCTTTCCATTCCAAACGAAAAATTAACTAGTACTGGCACTACCACTAAAACGTTTGTCATTCTCTTGTCTCACTTTGGTATTTACATTTTGCGGAATTGTTTAGTTGTGATGATATCTATTAAAAATAGAAATAGTAGTTAGTGAATTAATATTTTTCAAAGATAATGACGTCCTTCTTTGTAACTATGCAATGCAACTTCGATGCATTTTCGGAACAAATATATCTCCTCTTAGTCGGTAAATCTGTTAAAAAAAACCATGTGAAATATTGTTTGGAAAATAATATCTGGAATAATGATGAAGTGAGTGATTTATTTTGACAGCAATGGTAAACCACTTAATATTTTTTCGAATTCAAGATGATTAATTCACTAATTAGCAGTTATATTGCCATAAAGAATTGTGTTTCGCAAATTTCATAGAAGCCAAACAACAACACTAGCAATTGGAAACTGAAGTGGCACGGGAAATTTCAAATGTTGTGGTGGTAGTCTGAATCTTTTTTAAATCTTGCTTTCGCATTCCGTTGGTACTGAAAATTATAAATTGTCAGACTATTTTTTTCGAAGTCCAATGAAAAGCAATATCACTTTTTTCCATGTTCGCATATGACCTTCTTTTCATTCTTTCTGAGAAACATGTGTCATATTTTATTAAGTGCTGCTACGCACCACCATTGTCATTACATTTTATGTTTGTAAAATGTTATTATGTAAAACTTGGAGTTATCTTGTCCGTCTACGAGCATATTATGCCAGTTTCGATTTTATAAGCACTTCATATATATAAAACTATTAAAAGAACTATAAAAATATTTAATGTGTATTCTTAACTCTTAATTTCATTTTAGTATAAACGTCAAACAATCGACCACTCCGGAGAGGTTATTTATTCTTCGCAAATCAAACAAGTCATTTATATAAAATTAAGAAATAATGCGCTCAAAATTATATTTTTACTTATAAACGGAAGAAACTGGTAAAGTTTCGGTCACTCCCATTTCTAACTAAAATAAATATAAAATAAATTTAAAACAAAAACACATACACAAACACACACACAAAGTTCCTATTTAAAAAAGTAAAAATTAAAAAAAAAAACAAATGGGAAATTAAAACAAAGAAAAATTAGCTCTTTGTTTTTTTATTGTAAGAACAAATCACACAAAAAATCAACTAGAAGTCAAACTGTTCCTACGTAATATAAATTATTTATCAAATAAACTGAATATTAGATATTTAAGGAAAAAGTTCCTAGGATAAGCGAAAATTTATCGTAAAAATCTAAACACGTATATAATTTTTAGAAAAAAAAAAACTTTTAATTAGATTAGCGAACACATTTTCATGGGTGCCAATTCTTGATTGCTTTACATTTTTTATTTAAAAAAAGGTGAAAAAACATGCGTTTTAAATATTGAAAGAAGTGCTGTCTCTTCAGGCATAATTTCCAAAGAATATATAACCAGAAGGTATATGTAACTACTTATAATAAACTCACTTAAAAAATCGACTGACTTATCTATTCTTAACAAAAAGACGTTAAGACTCCAAAGAATCATATCTCTGAGAAATAAAATAATACTAAACCAAGCCGATGAATAAAACTGCTACTCAAAAAAAAAAAAACAATGAAAACTTGCAAGAAATGATGCTGCTACCTAAATGAGTCTAGTAAAATATAACAAGCAAATAGAAATATATAATAATTACTCAAGAAATACTTACCGTAATCCCAATACATATATATATTCAAATGAAAAACCGAAGAATATAAAGAAATAAAAATAAATAAACTGAAGAAAAAATGCTCTTAAAATTATAATTGAAAATTAAAAGGTTCCTATATATTAAATATATAAATTAAATAAACTTAGTATTACTATTAAATAGAGACGATGTAAAAGAAAACAATACTTCAAAAATGTATTAACGATATAAAACAAAAACGCAATTCAATAATATAAAAATTAAATGAAATATACTATACATAATTTAAATATATATTTAAAAAAGTAAGTAAAAAAATTATTAAATTATGTTATACCCATTTGTTGTATTAATTTCATGGCTTTTTTCATACAGTTTACTTATGAAATAATCTATTTATTTGTTCTAATTTTATCAGAAAGGGTTGAAAATGTTTTGCGTAGTAAAGTGAATGTGTAAACTATTGTACTATTATTTAGTGTAAAATATGCGTTGTGCACGATTACGTAGCATGATTAAAAATTATTAAATTATTTGTCGACAAATATTGTACTATTATCTTATGCATTGTCGTTTAATCTTCTTATCGACGTCTTAAATTTATAAAATATATTTTTTATGTTTTTTACAAATGTTTTATAACAAATCGGTGCAATAAATATGTGTACGGAAATGTACTTGGTTAAGTTATGTGGAATTTGGGATAGCAACGCTTTTGGAAATCAATATTTATTGTAATCCATTTTCTAATTTAAATATATAAATCAGTACAACGAATGAAAATCTGCCGTCAAAGCCTTTCTGGGCTTCGGAAATGAAGGAAGCAACGAGTATTCTCAAGACGCATAAATATACTTTTTAATCTTATACAAAACAACGTAAATAATGTATAAGAACTGTTTTCTTTTTTCGTATATTTTAAACATTATATCTTAAAACGACAATGCCTTTTATTCACAGCGTAGTTTTCCCGTAAAAGACCTATATAAAAAAACACTCTCTTGACTATTACAAATGTATACATATAAGTGTTATTAAATACGGAGTTTTGACCTTATTACAACATTGACATATTTTTGTTTTAATTAACTTTTTTTACTTGTGTTTAATAAATGAAATGAATAAGATAAAAAAGGCAAATTAACTGAAAAAACATAGTTCCTAATTTGTATCACAATACTTAAATATAAAAATATATATTTAAAAAGATATAAAAATACAAAATTACTATTAAATTACTTAAGGCCATAAGGAGAGATAGACATAAAAACAAGATATCGATTGTCGAAATTTTTTGTAATGAAAAAAAAGATTACCTAATATATTTTTACATAATATTTTAACTTTTATTTTGTTTTGTTTGTTTATTTATAAATTTTTTATTATGAAATTAAAAATTGTTTACAAAAAATCATAAGAGTTCCTAAAAAAGATTTTTCATCAAAAAAGTCAAATAAAAGAAAATGAATAATACGTGAATGATAAATACAACATTCCAACGAAAAAAAATTCAATAGATAAAACACATCAAAACAAAAGAAAGAAAATATTCGAATCCTCGCAAAAGTATGTGAATTAAGAAAACATATAATATATAAAAATTTAAATGAAACCTATCTAAAAGAATTACCATTTTTAAGTTTTGACATTATATATTAAAAAGTGAAAATATATATTAAGTATACAAGTAAAAAAGTGTTTAGTATTATAAAACACAATCAATAAAGAAATGTTAGCATTACACCAAATTTTTCCTTTCTCAAGAATTTTTTTGTTTTTATTATCACTTATTTCAAACGTATTTTTTTACTGCAATAAAAAATATTAAAATGATAAGACAACATATCAAAGTATACGTAATCCATTTTATAATAAATGAAGAATAAAAAACCTAACAACCATGACATTATGTATATACAGGTATATATATAAATATATATTTATATACCATATTCTATATAATTTTTTAATATATATATATATATATATATATATATAAATATATATGTATATAAGTATATATATATATATATATATATATATTACATCCATATTTATATAAATAACATTTAATAAGACATGCCTGTTTGAATTTTATCAAACTATAGATATATATATATTTATATATACATATATACTTGTATTCACTTATTTTCTTTTTGTTTCTTTGTGTCCTTATACCGTTTTATTATTTCTTTGTTTTGTATTTGAATTCAATTTCTCAAATTCAATTATATCTTTAAAACTAGATAAGCTAGAAACTAAAAAAAAATTATTAAGAAAAACGTAAGAAGTTCCTATATATATTTCAAAATATTTAAAATAAAAACATATGTGCATATTATTATAATATATTTAGTGTTTTTTATTATATATATAAAAAAATAGTTCCCTTTATCTTTCCTCTTTTATTTCATGTGCAGTTTCCTTGTCAAGTGCATCGTGCAACATAGTCGATCCCACAAAACGTGTTTCCTCTACCCAGCCCATTTTATGTTTCTTTAACCTGATGTATATTTTTTAAAAAGCATTGCAATAGGTCTTCCCTATCTAATGATAAATTTTAATTTAACCAAGCCAATTCTTTACGGGATTTCTCGTACTTCTAATTTGTAGTATTTACTTTATTTTTTACTAATGTATGTATATGAATATATATTGTACATTTAAATTAAATTATATACGTATATGTATGAAACTTAAAAAAAAATATACAGTATAATGTATTGCCCAACCTCGCGAATCATGTGAAATGACTTAAAATTAAATTTAAAAATATTATTTAAAAATTAAAGAAAACATACTATTAACACATTATAAACTGTAAGTAATTTATATGTCTATATATATTTATATATAAATTTACTTTAGGATATTATATATAAATATATATACAGTATTGAAAATCATAAATTGCAAGACAAAAGAATTGAAAAAAACAACAAGAGATTGTATTGTTAAACAACAACAAAAAAATGAAATATAAGTAATAAAGAAAAAATTGTATACAGGGTTTTATTAATCGTTTTTTCGATTGAAAATAAAAAAAATTTAAGGAAGTTACTACTACATCTGAAGAAAATTTCAAAAGCATTATTCACCTTGATTACTATTGTCAGCTGTCGGAAACTAACTTTGTCAGATCTTTAGTCGTGTCGTATTTTAAGCGACCCATAGAATCCGTCGCTGTCATGTGTTGGTTCAAACTTTAGGTCGCCCTATATTTCAGTCGTATATTAATTTTGACACATTTTTTGTAACACCTCTTAATATTCCTCGTAGAACCCTTAAAGTATTTATATTTATGATCAGGACCAAAACCTAGGACTATTTAGCAGTGTCCGTACGCAATTCTTAGGCCTTTCAAATTAAGCTAGTTTGTAACACCCCTTAATCTTCATCGTAGACCCCTAAAAGTTTTTGGCCACGCACAATTTTTTAAAAAAATATTTTTTTATTATAAATTTCATAGAATGAAATAAAATGCCATCCATCATCTTCTTAATGCTTTTTTCTTTTTATACTGGGGCATACTCTCCGTCGTAAGCAGACTGTAGCCTTTCGTTATGTTTTGTTAACAAAATGTTATTTTCTTCGAAAATTTCCGTAGAAAATAAAAAAAATTTATAAAAAAATATATAGACAATACAATTCGCAACATTCAAAGTTGGAAAAAAATGCCCCCAAAAAGTGGGCGTGGCCAAAAACTTTGTATTGGGGATATATTGGAAAAAAATATTTTCTAAATATCTTGTTAAACATTTTTTTCGGTTTCTATGAAAATTTTCGCTGAAAACAGCACTTTAGTAAAAAATCCCACAAAAAGTAGGCGTGGCAAAACATTTTATATGACAGACTTATAAAGGAGGGCAGTGCCTACATATCTTGTGAAGGTTCTAACACTCTATCTCTCTAACTTTAGCCTAAAAACGGTTTTTTCTAAATTGTATGCGTGGCAGTGGGCGGATTTAAAAACTTTCCGTAATATATGCGCCTCCTTAACAAAAATCAAACGATTACCCTATATGTAACCAGCTTATATTATAATTCAAATTAACTGCTTATATTGTTCTACTTAAACCTTATGTAATATCATATTCTTCTATAACGCTTTATATTTCTCTTTTTATTATTTGCTTTGCATATTGTACATTACATAATACGTACTCTAATATGCTTGTCAGTTGTTACGGAATTTATTACTCTGTCTATTTCTCAAATTTGTCTTGTTACATAATAATACAGTCCGCTCATCTGCTTCCTTTGTAACGAATATACGTGGTTCTTCCTATTTTGCTGCTGACCACCAAACCATCAACACCTTCCAAGGAGATAAAATTAAATTGTGATAAAACTTATATTGACTTTTTTTTTCATTAAGTTCGTGCTTGTAAAGGGTGATTTTTTAGCTGGTTTGGTTTTGGCAACACTGGTTTTGACAGCTGACGTGTGTTTAGTACCTTGTGTCACTGTCAAACAGCTTCAGTTTGGTTTGCAATTTAAACATGGATCGTCTTACAAATGTACAACGCTTGCAAATTATTGAATTTTACTATCAAAATTCGTGCTCGGTTCGAAATGTTCATCGCGCGCTGCTTCCATTTTATGATCGGCATTCTCGACCTTCTGAGCAGTCTATTCGGAAGATTGTGACCAAATTTCGCACCAAATTTACTTTGTTGGACATTAAACCACCAACACGTTTACGTACTGTGCGTATTGAAGAAAATATTGCGGCCGTATCAGCTAGTGTGACAGAAGACCGCGAAATGTCGATTCGGCGTCGTTCCCAGCAGTTAGGCCTTTGTTACAGCACTACGTGGAAAATTTTGCGGAAGGATTTGGGCGTAAAGCCTTTTAAGATACAGCTGGTGCAAGAACTAAAGCCAGCCGACCTACCACAACGCCGAATTTTTGGTGAATGGGCTCTTGGAAAGCTGGCCGAGGATCCGCTTTTTTATCGAAAAATTGTGTTCAGCGATGAGGCTCATTTTTGGTTGAATGGGTACGTAAATAAGCAAAATTGCCGCATTTGGAGTGAAGATCAGCCAGAAGCATTGCAACAGCTACCAATGCATCCCGAAAAAGCCACTGTTTGGTGCGGTTTATGGGCCGGCGGCATTATTGGGCCATATTTCTTCAAAGATGATGCGAATCGCAGCGTTACTGTCAATGGTGAACGCTACCGAGCGATGATAACAAACTTTTTTTTTCCCGAAATGGAAGTTCTTGACTTGCATGATATGTGGTTTCAACAAGACGGTGCCACATGCCACACAGCACGCGAAACAATGGCGCAATTGCGAGGCGAGTTTGGTGAACAGTTAATTTCACGTTTCGGGCCGGTCAATTGGCCGCCTAGATCGTGCGATGTGACACCATTAGATTATTTTTTGTGGGGGTATGCCAAGGCTAATGTGTATAGGGACAAGCCCGCTTCGATTGACGCACTGGAAGCCAACATCCATGCATTCATTCGTGAGATACCGGCCGATATGTGTGAAAGAGTATGCCAAAATTGGACTCAGCGGATGGGCTACCTGAGACGCAGCCGCGGTCAACATTTGCATGAAATTATCTTTAAACATTAAATTGCAAGGTTCAAACTATCGATTCAAATAAATATTTCATTCATTTTTTCGAATTTTTTGTGTTTTTTTTTTAAAAAAAGTTCTAAACCTCTTAAAAAATCACCCTTTATATAGTTCCGTTTGGTAACATTTTTGGTCCTTCTGTTCGCGGATCTATTGAACTCAAATAATTTATTCGATTATTATTCTACTAATGGACTATGGTATGATATGGTTGTTATGAACAATTTTTTTTTATGAAATGAAATACACATATATGGTGTAAAATTTTGCTATATCCTATAGTACGAAATTGATCTCGGTGAATATTTAATCTTTAATTGAACTTAATCGTGCGCTGCATTATATCTAAAAAAATATAATCACTTCTTATTCACAATAAAAATGAACATTATAAAAACAAAACGTGGTCATGTCTGACTCGAGCGGTATCGTTTTCAGAAAGCGTAGACGAGCGCATGTCTTTCGAGTTACTTGAAATACGACTGCAGAAGCTTGAAGAGGATTGGACAGAATTTCGTTCTCTACAAAACCAACTCTTAGAGCATGCTGATGAAGATGATTTCGTCAATCCAGAATCCGAGTTTTCTCAATACGAAACGAAATATTTTTTTCCCAATCTACTCTAACCAAAATAATTCGCGATAGGAAAAAGTCCGAAATAAACCCCGTTAGTCAGTCGACTGTCGATAAGTTTGCTAGTCAGCAAGCCACACTCATTGAAAATCTAAACTCTATCCAATGTGCTTCAATTTCTTTGCTTAAATCGATATCTATCCTTTTTCTGGTGACTATAAGGAATGGCCAAGCTTTAGAGATATCTTTCAGGGTACTATTGATACAAATTTAAATCTATCTACCACACAAAAATTCCGATATCTTAAATCGTATTTACGCAGTAAGGCAGCAGATCCTATTCGTGATATAACGGTTTCTGACGCTAATAATTTAGATGCATGGGAACGACTAGAGAAGCGATACGACCGCTCCAATCTTATAACTCATTCACACATACATGCATTTCTGTCGATGCCCAGTATGAGTACCTATAGCGTTTCTTATCTACGAAAAATCACCGACGGTACTGATGAAACGATTAGGGGCTTAAATGCCTTAGGATCTACCAACCGAGACCCATGGATCATTTATCTGTTTCTCCAGAAACTCGATCAGGACACGCGACAAGCGTGGGCAGAAGAGGTTGGATCAAGGGTCAATTGTAGCGTCAATGAATTAGTGTCGTTTTTACAACTTCGTTGTGATGCCTTAGAATCGTGCCGAACTCTCTCTCATTTAAATTCGTCTCGTGTGAAAACTCCCAAAACAATACAATCGCATTATACCGAATCGAAACAAAATTGTCCCAAATGCAAGTCAGACCACACCTTAAGCAAGTGTTCTAACTTTCTATCGTTCGATAATAAAACACGCCGCGAATTCGTGAAAGAACACTCTCTGTGCTTTAATTGTTTACGCCCTGGACATTCCGCAAACAAATGCCGGTCGAATTTCCGCTGCAGGACTTGCAATTCGCGACATCATTCCCTCGTTCACCCCCAAGCTTCGTCGTCAAATCATCCCATTAACATTACTCCCGAATCTTCGCCTATACCATCGAAATCAATAAACTTACCCTCGACCAGCTCGCCGCCTTCAAATTCTCTAACAATAACACACCCATCACTCTCGCTTTACTCGTCTCTGCCAGCAGACGGCAATTCGTCCAATCTTCCTCGCTTTACTCAAACTTTATTGCCCACCGCTATCGCTCATGCGCAGGACAACGAAGGAAACTCTCGAACTATTCGGTTGTTGCTAGACTCGGGCTCACAAGTATCAGTCATTACGGAAAGCACAGTTCAACGATTAGGTCTTATTCGAAAACCCGCTCTTTTTCCTGTATTAGGAGTTGGTTCAACATCCGCTGGCGTGACAAATGGATTCGTAGTTCTTAAATTGTATTCTCGATATTCTGCAGATTTCGTGGAAGTT
Organism: Ferdinandea cuprea; assembly: GCA_963576555.1. Lineage (NCBI taxonomy): Eukaryota > Metazoa > Arthropoda > Insecta > Diptera > Syrphidae > Ferdinandea > Ferdinandea cuprea. Next base: position 13,349,435 of record OY754962.1, on the reverse strand, counting down.
CATTGCTATGTTACTTCTAAACTTACCTCCTTATTTCCTGCATCTGTTCTTAAGATCTCCGACACAAACACATTCTCTTCGTTCAGGTTAGCAGATCCCAATTTTAATGTACCTGGCCGTATTGATATCCTCATCGGTGCTGACAAAGCCTTTAGCCTATTTAATGGCCCAGTCGTTCGGGGTACCCAAGGAGTACCCAATCTGATTCCCACGATCTTTGGCTGGGTCGTTTGTGGCAATATGGACAGCATTATGTCTTCAACCAGTGTCGATTCATATTGCACTCAATTGGACACGGAAAACGTTTTTGATCTTGAGCGTTTTTGGCGACTTGAAAAAGTTGATCAAAAATTAAGTATATCGATTGACGACCAACGCGCGGAAAAGACATATTCGTAAAAACACATTCGCGCCTACCAGATGGATATAGAGAAAATGTTTCGGCAGATACGAGTATCGGATAACCACACCAATTTCCAACGAATCTTATGGAGAAAACCAAATGATGAAACCATAAAACATTTCCGTCTTTTGACCGTGACTTATGGTACGGCATGCGCTCCATTTTTACCTTTTCGGACCTTATACCAATTAGCCCTTGGTCAAACCTACCCTCGCGCGTCGGAAGTTTTACTCAACGACTTTTATATGGACGATGTTATGACAGGTGCGGATTCGATTGAAGAAGTTACTTCTCTTAGGTTAGATCTCGTAAATCTCCTCAAATGTGGCGGATTTAATCTAAGGAAATGGACGACCAATTGCTGGCCCTTACTTATATCCTTACCAGAAGAACAACGTGAGCTTTCTCCCATAGAATTTGAAGAATCTTTAACCGTCAAACTACTTGGCATGCAATGGTGTCCATCCAAAGATAGATTTTTCTTCAGGGTACATTTAAGCACCTCTACTGTCTATACCAAATGTAGAATACTATCGGAGACCTCGAGGATTTTTGACCCAATTGGATTTTTAGCTCCGGTCATCGTCGGTATTAAGATTCTTTTCCAGGACTTATGGAGAGCAGGGATAAAGTGGGATGAAGAAATTTCTAATGATACAGCTGAGTGATGGAGACTGATTCGTAGCGAACTTCATCTACTGGAATCTATAACAATTCCTTGGACTCTGTGGAATAATAAACTCAGAAGGTGTAACCATGAATGGATTGGTAAATGTTTCGCTAGTGGCAGCCAAAACACGTGTTGCACCCATAAAAGTATTGTCTCTCCCTCGACTTGCGCTCTGCGGAGCTACTCTTTTAATTCGTCTTGTCAATAAACTTAAGATATCTTTACAGGAGAAAGACATTAAAGTTTATGCATGGATAGATTCGTCTATTGTACTACACTGGCTTTCCGCACCTCCCAAGAAGTAGTCAGTATTTGTGGCAAATAGAACTTCCGAGATTCTGACATCAATTCCTCGCCAAGGTTGGAACCACGTCCGTTCGGCCAACAATCCAGCTGATATCGCAACTCGGGGCGTTCCACCGTCTCTTTTCCAGGTAAATGAAATGTGGTGGAAGGGTCCTCGTTGGCTCTGGGAAGAAAGGATTCAGTGGCCAGTATCAAATCCATCTATCAAGGACGTTTCTCTACCAGAATTAGAAGAAAGAAGTGCGCCAAGGACTCAGGTACTATTAGCTAACACAAACACAAATAATATTTTTGAAGACATCATTATCAATTCATCCAGCTGGTGGAAATCTGTTCGCGTCGTGGCATTCGTCTGACGTTTTATTTCAAACATTCGTAAAAACATCAATCGTCATTACAACTCACTTTCGACAATAGAAATTTCCAGTGCTAAAATTCTACTCATAAAAATTGCGCAAAAAATCTTATTCTCCCCTGAAATCAGTGCTCTCCAAAATGATAAACCCTTGTGTGGAAAAAGTAAGTTAAGATCTCTTGCTCCATTCCTTGATTCAAATAAAGTACTCCGCGTCGGCGGTCGGTTAAATGAATGCAATCTTACCTATAGTGCTAAACACCCTATCATTCCACATAAATCCCACCCAATATCTCACATGATTGCTGATTACCTACATAACAAATATCTTCACGCTAGTGTATCTCAACTGTTCAGCCTTATAAATCAAGAATTTTTTATAATACGCTGCAGAAATCTACATCGAAACCTAGTCCACAAATGTGTCATTTACCTACGTCATCGACAACATTCTTCATCTCAACAAATTGGTAGTCTACCAATGGAAAGTATCCGGTTTTCCCGACAGTTCAGTAAGGTTGGTTGCGATTATGCCGGACCTTTAATTTTACGTTTATGTCGCAGAAGGAATCCCAAATTTGTTAAATGTTACATCGCCCTATTTGTATGCTTTGTGACAAAGGGTATTCACTTGGAGCTCGTCGGGAACCTCACTACTACCGCTTTTTTGTCAGCCCTGGATCATTTCGTGTCCCGCCGTGGTAAGCCAATTGAAATTTGGAGCGATAATGGCACCAATTTGTATGGAGCCAAAAGATTGCTTGACGAAATGCATGCTTGCCTCCTCAGCCAACAACATAATTCTATCGTTGCCGATCATCTGTCAAGAGGCAGGGGTTAAATCGGTAAAGACTCATCTTAAAAGAGTGATTGGGGATCACGTACTCACATACGAGGAACTGTACACACTGCTGACTAAAATCGAGGCACTGCTTAATTCATGCCCCATGTGGCCAACATCCGATAGCGAACCCACTGCTTTAACTCCTTCGCATTTCATGATTGGTCAACCGTATACTGCGGTTCCTCAACCAGAAATTCAATTTACAAATTCACCAAAAACTAATTGGCATCTTTTACAGATTCTTATGAAGGGCTTCTGGAAGAGATGGCATCAAGAATACCTCACATCACTGCAACAGCGACCGAAGTGGCAAGGCGTCGATTCAGACATCAAAGTAGATGACATTGTGCTTCTAAATGAACCCAATCTGCGGCCCTCAAAGTGGATGCTTGGCCGTGTCCTAAAAACTCATCCAGGCCAAGACAACAAAATTCGTGTCGTCACTATTAAAACTAAATATAAGGAATATGTTCGGCCCATTGTGAAGATTGTACACTTTTTGTATCTGAAAGACCGGAGTCTTTCAGGGGGGCTGAATGTTCCGTAATATGTGCACCTCCTTAAGAAAAATCAAACGATTACTCTATATGTAACCAGCTTATATTATAATTCAAATTAACTGCTTATATTGTTCTACTTAAATCTTATGTAATATCATACTCTTCTATAACGCTTTATATTTCTCTTTTTATTATTTGCTTTGCATATTGTACATTACATAATACGTACTCTAACATGCTTGTCAATTGTTACGGAATCTATTACTCTCTCTATTTCTCAAATGTGTCTTCTTACATAATAATACAGTCCGCTCATCTGCTTACTTTGTAACGAATATACGTGGTTCTTCCTATTTTGCTGCTGACCACCAAACCATCAACACCTTCCATGGAGATAAGATTAAATTGTGATAAAACTTATATTGACTTTTTTTCATTAAGTTCGTGCTTGTATATAGTTCCGTTTGGTAACATTACCATTTCGGGACCCTAGAGAGTATATGCTCTAAATTTCAGCTTCCTGACATAAATTTAAAGGCCTCAAAAGTTGATACGGACGGACGGACGGACGGACATTGGTATTTGGTCCTGATCATAAACCTATATATTTTTATGGGTCTAGGACGAATATTAAGGGGTGTTACAAACTATGTGTCAAAATTTATATACCCTTAGGATAGGGTATAAATACAAATTTTGGCCACGGAAGTATGATCTATGATTCTTTGGATCGGAGCTTTTAAGTAACGCACACTACTCATTGTATTTGTAATAGATCTGCACACTACTCCCTGCAATTGATGTTGATCTGCACACGGCTCAAATTCAAAGTTATATCGCTTAGCAGGGTGATCCATTTCGAGGTTCCCTACTTTTTTAAAGAAAAAAACACAGAAAATTCAAATTTAAAGGACAATGTTTATTATCATTTGAAAGAACATTCTTTAGCATTTATTTTTTGAAGATTATGTCTATCAAATGTTGGCCGTTGCTACGTCGCAGATGGTCCATCCGTTGAGTCCAATTTTCGATCACTCGTTCGAGCATTTCGACTGGTAACTGGCGAATGACACGCGTGATGTTTTCCTCCAAGGCCTGAATCGAAGCGGGTTTGTCGGCATAAGCTTTTGACTTTACATATCCCCACAGAAAAAAGTCTAACGGTTTGATATCACACGATCTTGGTGGCCAATCGACCGGCCCAAAACGTGAAATTATGTGCTCTCCGAAATGTTCTCTCAATAAGTCCATTGATTGATGCGATGTGCGGGAAGTGGCGCCGTCTTGCTGAAACCAAATGTCGCCGAGATCACGAGCTTCAATTTCAGGCATCAAATATTCGGTTATCATGGCACGATAACGGTCGCCATTGACGGTAACGTTCGCAACGGCATAATTTTTAATGAAATATGGACCGATGATTCCACCGGCCCACAAACCACACCAAACCGTTGTTTTTTCTGGATGAAGTGGCAGTTCTTCAATCTCTTCAGGTTGCTCTTCGTCCCAAATTCGGCAATTTTGTTTGTTTACATACCCATTGAGCCAGAAATGGGCCTCATCGCTAAACAAAATTTTACTCGAAAACGTCGGATCTTAGAGCGAAGCGATGTCGCTTGGGAAGGTCGAGCGGCTTCAGTTGTTGCACAAGCTGTATTTTGTACGCTTTCAATTTAAGATCTTGACGTAAAATGCGCCAAGTCGTTCCATACGCCAGTCCGAGTTGCTGCGAACGGCGCCGAATCGACTCTCTACGGTCTTCGTGTACACTCTCAGCTACGGCCGCTATATTTTCTTCACAGCGTGCTGGACGTGGTCTATTCGGTCGAATATTATCCAATAATGAATGCTGGGTCTCAAAATGGGTGATGGTGTTGCGAATAGTACGCACAGTAGGCCGATTATGTTGACCATAATTTGAGCGAAGTGCACGAAACACATTCCTCACAGAACGTGAATTTTCATAATAAAGTTGAACAATTTGTAAACGTTGTTCACGCGTAAGTCTTTCCATTATGAAATGCCAAACAATACTAAACAAAAATAACATGACAGCATGACACGACTCACACGTGATCTGTCAAAAAAGGCTATTGAAAAAAGTATCTCTACTTGGATCACCCGTTACATTGTGTGTTAAAAAACAAAAACAATTGAATTGACCCTAAGAAATGATAATGGAAGTGGTTTTTTGAAGAAAATCTGTGGTTTTTTTTATTCCAAAAATTTCTGGAGCAGCATTTGAAAAAGGCTATTCCATTTTATTTTAAATACAAAGTAAAACGTTGTCATTTATTGCGCCATTAAATTTATTTAAAATATCGCAAGAGAAATGGATTTTTTACAACATAATTATTCTCAAAACCAGGTTTCATATATCCTTAGATGTATGAGTCACGTTTTAGAAATATTTGATCGGATTTGCGCTAAAAAATACAAAACAAAAAAATTACTTTTGAAATAGGATTTGGAAATGCATTTATTAAAAAAAAATTTTGTGATTGGTATTACTTCATTTTCAAATCCGATTGGAAGCGATGGAAAATACGGCTATAATATTTTTTTTATTTATTAACATAACTACGACCAGTGGCGACGCATGCCTAAAAAATATTGTCGTTCAGTGGGTGCATAAGTACATATTAAATACATATAAGTTAACTTTTGTTAATTGACTTAAAAAAATTAGGTCATGGTTTTTATACATATAACTAAGTAGTAAAAATTATTATTCTCAAACCTCTCCACTAAAAACAAAACTTATAGCAATATATGCCCTTCAGCGTTGTAAAGAAAAAAACAATTGGGAGTCTTTTAAAATATTAAACTAAACAGTATATTAAGAATAATGCAATTCGCAACCAATTCCGTATGTAAACCAATCAAAAATTCAAAATGTAATGTGTATCTGCCTTCACAAAAAAACTGTTTATTTAAAAACTTTAGCAATATTTTTTGTTCGAACAAAGTTTTGCAACGGTTTTCAAGCCACTTCAGTAAAAAGTGCTATTAGCGCTCACTAAAATTCATATGTTGCTCAACCTGCCTAATTTTCGACGACACAAATGATCACATTTGTTTGGCAATTTGAATCGAAATTTAAAAAAGTTATATTTTCCAAAGCGTTTGACAAGAAATTGAATATGACATTTTTATAGTAAACACTCACAAATAAACGGACACTAACTTACATAAAATTTTGTAGCCCTATGTAACGTGTTATACGTTTTTATAAAAACAAGCATTAATCAATTGTCAAAATAAGGCTCTATAAGGAATAAAGAGGATAAGGATTTAAGGGACGTGGCAAAAAACTTTATATAACAAATTTATAAAGGTAGACAGTACCTACATATCTTGTGAAGGTTTTACAACTTTATCTCTCTAACTTAAGCCTAAAAACGGTTTTTTCTATATTGTGGGCGTGGCAGTGGGCGGATTTAAAAACTTTTAACACTTTACCATTTCGGGACCCTAGGGAGTATATTCTTTAAATTTCAGCTTCCTAGCATACAATTAAAGCCCTCAAGAGTTGATACGGACGGACATTGCTAAATAGTCATAGGATTTGGTCCTGATCATAAATATATATACTTTTATGGGTCTACGACGAATATTAAGGGGTGTTACAAACTATGTGTCAAAATTAATATACCCTTAGGATAGGGTATAAACAAAGACAAATTTTATTGTTTTTTTTAAACCATGAAAAATATGGCAAACAATCAAGTGCGAAATAAGTTTTCTTACGTCTGTGTAAAGAATTTGTAAATGTGCGAAGTTGAAATGTTTAATTCGTTGTTCAGATATTAACAACAGAAAAAATATTCGTCATAAAAATGCGTCTCTCACAATTTGTTTTGTGCTAAAATTTTATCACGCCGCCATTGTCCACTTTTTGTTTTTGAAATTATCGACTTTGAACTAACGGGTGATTCAAGTAGAGATACTTTTTTCAATAGCCTTTTTTGACAGATTACGTGTGAGTCGTGTCATGCTGTTATGTTATTTTTGTTTAGTATTGTTTGGCATTTCATAATGGAAAGACTTACACGTGTACAACGTTTACAAATTGTTCAACTTTATTATGAAAATTCACGTTCTGTGAGGAATGTGTTTCGTGTATTTCGCTCAAATTATGGTCAACATAATCGGCCTACTGAGCGAACGTAACCGTCAATGGCGACCGTTATCGTGCCATGATAACCGAATATTTGATGCCTGAAATTGAAGCTCGTGATCTCGGCGACATTTGGTTTCAGCAAGACGGCGCCACTTCCCACACATCGCATCAATCAATGGACTTATTGAGAGAACATTTCGGTGAGCACATAATTTCACGTTTTGGGCCGGTCGATTGGCCACCAAGATCGTGTGATATCACACCTTTAGACTTTTTTCTGTGGGGATATGTAAAGTCAAAAGCTTATGCCGACAAACCCGCTTCGATTCAGGCCTTGGAGGAAAGCATCACGCGTGTCATTCGCCAGTTACCAGTCGAAATGCTCGAACGAGTGATCGAAAATTGGACTCAACGGATGGACCATCTGCGACGTAGCAACGGCCAACATTTGATAGACATAATCTTCAAAAAATAAATGCCAAAAAATGTTCTTTCAAATGATAATAAACATTCTCCATTAAATTTGAATTTTCTGTGTTTTTTTCTTTAAAAAAGTAGGGAACCTCGAAATGGATCACCCTTTACATCTAGAACCCCAGAAGGTGTGATTTGCATTAAAATCGTCACCCATAACGAACTTTTACCAAATGAGTCAAAGATACTTTTAAAATAATTTTTCACTTGCTTTTCCTTTGGAGGGATATAAATAGACGCAATATCATAAGTTTTGCGGTTTTTTTTCACGCGAACCGTAATTATTTGCATATTATCTAGCTCAATTTTTGTACTTTGTGAATGCTCGATGGTGTCTTTATAATCAAAGACGCTCCGCCTCTTGCCCTTTCCGAAGGGCCTTAATTCCGTCGTCAGATGCTTTACTAAGCATTTGTCAATATCATTTGTGCGAATGAATACCTCTAGCTCCACCATCCTTTTTTGAGACTGGCTAGACAAATACTGTTTTCCATCTTCTCGGAAAGGGCCCTAAAGAATAGGACACCACTTCAGAACGATAGTGGAAATACAATCTGGACAATCAGCGGATTTATGTGTGTTGAGGTCCTTTTTTAAAGCTTGGTGGCACAGTCCACCATAACCTGCGATTAAAAAGGTCGATGGAAGAATACCACGAGAAGTGAAATGAGAAGGGTTTGTCTCCGAGGGAACATGATGACATGATTTAACGAGACTGAGTAACTTTAGTTTTGGCAACAAGATTGCTTCACAAAAAAACTCACAAAATTAGGATAAGGAGGGAATGCAAAGTGACAAAGGTAAGGACGACACCCTATCGGTGGTTTCATGAAACTTATACGATGCCCTTGAAGGCGGTCTAAGGAGGAGATCTCTAAGGAAAGAGAGAAACGGCTACTAGCTGAACCCTCCACTGAGTCTGACGAAAATTCCGGAAATACAAATGCGGCCAGACCGCAGAAAATAACTCCTGGTCACGTACGAAAGATGTTATTTAATAAGGCCAGACATTCATATGGAATCCTTACTGCCAAGGAAAGATCTTCTCTCACTCAGAAAAAACTTACTTCGCTAGAGTGTGGAAGAGACACTGTTGCCAATGATGTCGCCACGAGGCCACCGCCTAGGGTAGCGCTCACGGCTAAAGTCGCAGCCGGAAATAGACTCATGCCTGGAAAGCCGATATTCGACTTCTCTGCTATGACTGCCCCTAAGGCCAACAGAAAAGGCAGTTTCTACATCGAATGGAAGCACCACGCACCGAACGACTTTGACAGATCTCTAGTGGACGGACTGCATCTATGGAAAACTATTCCTATAGGCCAGGTCCCAAAGTGGGCAAAGGTATGGCTGACAATCCCAGAGATGCGAATCGGCAGAAGCGACATCCTCCGCGTATTGCATGCGCAGAATTCCGAGATTCCGATGCAGGATTGGGATATTCTGAGGCGAGTCCGCATATATCGCTTTTCAGCGAGCTGGGTTACCCTCAAGCTCCCTAAAAGGACTGCCAATGAAAATCAGCCAACTGAGACTGCGGTGGAGCTGGTGACTACGGTTGAAACGTAGTCCAAATAAACCTTTATCATAGTAAGGTTGCCACGGAAAACCTAAGGCTGCCTGTTGAAAAGGAGCAGCTGGATCCAGCCTTGATTCGGGAATCCTGGATCAAAAAGAACAGGGTTTTAGGATTACTGCTGGAAAACTGTTGTTCGCTTTTCAAAAGTAGCAAGGGAAATATAAGAGCATGCATTGTAGCGAAGAATAATTTTCACATACTAATTCTATCTAATTTTAGCACAGGTGACTTTGCGGTAGTGGAAGTCAGAGGGACGGATGAGAGCTGCACCGTGAGAGCTGGCGTCGGTTATTATGCCTTATGCCTTATGACGACGGCAACTCGTTCCGCTAGAATTCTGTGAGGGCGCTATTAACAGCGTCTGAACAAGGTAAGAAAAACTCAGTCTTAAGCTGTGATGTCAAACCCCACCATACTACCTGGGGCAGCTCAGACATCAGCGCTAGAGGTGACGCTTTGCTCCAATCTTTTCGTCTGCAATAGGTCTAACGATCCTACCTTCATTACAGCGAATAGAAAGAAAGTTCTGGAAGTAACATTTGTATCTCACAACAGTTCTGTTCCAGTTGCAAATTGGAGAGTAGTTAGTCAGACATCGCTATCAGCAGCATACTCTTTAACATATAGGTACGCTCTCAGGACAGGAACGTTTTCAAAAACCCAGGAAGAGCGAAAAGCCAACTAGGAGAAGTTCAAAGAAGAACTACAGAGGATTGAAATACCCTGTCCATACAGTCTACGTCCAACGTTCCAAGATTGCTGAGCTCAATTAAAGCTACAGATTTAGATGGAATCCTGCAAAATAGCGGCTGATCGAAAGGACGGCCTACAAAACGAGCGTAAGAATCAATAAAGAGATCAGATACGCTAAGAAGAACTCGTGCCGAAGTTTTTGCGAATCTATCGAATCGAAAACGGAAGCGTTTCGGCTCAGGTAAGTCCTATCCAAACAACTTATCCTCGTTTAGGAAAACCAACGGTAACTGGACTGAGTCTCATGAGAAAACGCTGGGGGTATTAACGGAGACTCATTTCCTTGGTTGCATCGAGGCCCATGTGGAATACGCTACAGTAACGCAGGGACCTCGGATAGGAAGGGAGAAGGAAAAGATCAAGGCGATAATCGACAACAGAAGATTGGTCTAGGCGATCAAATCCTTCGCTTCCTTAAAGCACCAGGGATGAATAAATTACAACCAATAATGATCCAAAAATCAGAGGAATCTCTCATTGAATGGCTGAGAATTATTAACAATGGTTTTCTAAGGCTTTACTATGTTCCCAGACCATGGAGAGAAGTTTGAGTGATCTTCATTCCGAAGATTGCCTTCTCTGAACAAGCCATACCACAGCTAAGGACTACAGACCGATAAGCTTGTCCTCGTACTTGTTAAATACGCTGTAGATGCTTGCATGTCAGAGAGGTGATTGACGGAAACTACTTTTCAATATCACAACATGCGTAGATAAAAAGTGTATCTGTCGATACTGTACTGCATAACGTAGTCCAGCTTCGCAACATAAATTTAAAGGCCTCAAAAGTTGATACGGACGGACCGGCGGACGGACATTACTAAATAGTCTAAGCTTTGGTCCTGATCATAAATATATATACTTTTAGGGGTCTACGAAGAATATTTAGAGATGTTACAAACTATATGTCAGAACTAGTATACCCTTAGGATAGCTCATAAACACCGTCTACTTGCAAATTTAAATAGAGTTGCATTATTTCACACGATTCAAGTTGATTGAGCTTCCGAAAAACCAAACTATGATGAGCAATAAACATGTTAAAGTTGGAATTGAATAATTGAATATAAAAGTATAACTGATTTGATTAACCAAATATTTGTGTGTTTTAGCAGAACAATTAAGTTGGTTTAGCGTGCACTGAAAAATCTATCCCTGTAATATGTAAGAACGTTAAAAAAAGAATTTCGAAAATTCTGTAATTTTGTTGTTTGAACAATAATCGATTTAAATTTTAAACACATAAGAAGTAATCCCAACATCAATTCGTGATATAGTACAAATTTATAACCTGTCCATTGTTTTCGATATTTTATTGTCACTTTAATTGCCCCCTTCGGGAAGGGGTTAGAATATACCCAAGGTAAGAGGCGACTAAAATCCACCTCCGTATGCCGAGCATAATAGCGTATACAAAATAATGCAATGGACAAAACTGTAAGATATAATACCCCAGGTGGCAGACCAGTTATACTGGAAAATCCACACTCTTCGGAGGCAGCCTCTACGGATTCTGGGGAAAGCCATTTATTGCAATCTTTTGACCCCTTCAATGGTATCTAGATCACCACCATCGGGATCTATACCACAATTGAAATAAAAAAGAAGTCCTACCGCGCAGAAAGACTTTCCGCGCATACCCCGGGACTCAACGAAAACTGAAAGCTTGGAGGAAGAAAATAATGACCTCCGTACAAAGCTCAATAAAATCGAACTGCTGGTACTAAAAGAATCCTTGACGCAAAAGCACTCTGACGGTAAAACGCTAAGTCCAGCTCGCCGCGACTACTTCACGGATGAAGAAGAGTCAGAGTGCGAAACTGATTCAACTAAGCGGAGACCAAACAAAAAAACGTAACGCCAGCTCCTCGCCAGAAATAGAAGTGGTTAAAGAAAGTCGTAAAAAGTCTTTAACCAATGAAAATGCAACGAAGACGCAAGAAAAAAATCTTAAAGATAAAGTTTACCTTCCGCCGCCAATTAATGTTATCGGAATAACGGCCTACGGCAAGCTCTATAAATTTCTTAAGGAAACCTTAAAGTCCACATTCAAAGTAACATCTTTGAACAATAATGTGGGGAAAATAAATGTTAGCGACCCCGACAGTTACCGCGCGGTTTCTCAAAAACTAAATACTGAGAAAATCCAATGGTACACTTACCAAAATTATTCAGAAAGGCCAGTAGTGGCCAGAGGACTTCATTCTTCGTGCTGCAAAGACGACGTTTTGCAAGACCTTAAATCCAAAGGCTTCAAAATTATCGACGCAGTTAATCTAATTAAAAAAGAGAAGCGAAAAACTGATGTACAAACAAATCAATTGAAGGACGAAAGCATTTAAGGGAAACGTTTAAGCTGCCGAGAGAAAGGCATTTAAAAGAAAAGTCGTTGACTCCCGGGCCGAAGGCTAAGAAAATTTCCAAACTGCAAGAAAAGATAATTAATAGTAAAGTGTTGTCAAAACCTCGGCAACAGACATACGCTGAAGCGGCGTTCCAAGCTAATAAGCAAATCGATACAGCGGCTGACCCAGTCGAACAAGTCTTTTCTGCAATTCTTGCTAGACTGGAAGAACAAAGACGTATTAATTAACGCATATTTGAAAAGTTTGACGAGCTTGACCATAAACTTCGCGGCTCACTTCATCGCATATAAATATCAACATGAATAGTAACGAAACGAGTTTGAAGTTTTTACTCGTACAAATTTTATCGACATATGCTTGATTTCTGAAACGCATCTTACGAAAGAATCAAGTGCAAAAATTAAAGGATATAGTGCCTATCATGCATATCACCCTTCGGAAAGGGCTGAGGCGGAACGTCTTTGTTTATAAAAGACAGCATTGAGCATTCAACAAGCACAAAAATCGAACAAGTTAATATTCAAATGATTACAGTTCGTGTAAGAAATAATAGACAAACTTATGATATTGCGTTTATATACATCCCTCCAAGGGAAAAGATAGAAACATTTGATTTCACGAGTATTTTTAACTTTGTTGTCGGTGGTAATTTTAATGTAAAACACACATTCTGGAGTTCACGATGCATTTCACCAAAAGTAAAAATTCTCTATGAATCCGGTATGCAATTTGGAGTAAACTTTTACTCGTCAGGCAAACCGACGTATTGGCCTACGGATACGGCAAAAACTCCAGACCTTATAGATTTTTACATTTTAAAAGCGATTTCCGAAGCTTTGTAAAAATTGAAGAATGTTTCGATCTGTCTTCTGATCATTCGCCTATCATTCTAATATTAAATAATCTATGCAACACTTTAAAAAAAAAGATTCGGGACTTTAAAAATCGCGAAGTTTCTTCATATCTTGAAGGTCTCACCGCGGTCCGTGGAAAGCTATAAAAAGCATCAAAAAGCCAAAATCGCAAGCGCCTCCTACCAGAAAAAATAATGGCGAATGGGCGAAACGATACAAAGAAAAAGCCGCCATTTTTGCCGATCACTTAGAAGAAACGTTTAAGCCCTTTGACGGTCAAGAGCTAATCGAAGATATGGCCTTAAAGGGGATACCTGACAATTTTAAAATTAAAAGTTTATCACTGGCTGAACTGTGCTATGAAATACAAAAATTTAAACTAAACAAAGCTCCTGGATACGATTTAATTACGGGACAGGTCCTAAAAGAGTTGCCTAGGAAAGCACTTACTATGTTTGTTTGTCTCATAAATGCTTCGTTTAGGTTATTATACATTCCACGACAACAGAAAGTAGCTGAGGTCATAATGGTCTCTTTTACCAATTATGTCAAATGTATTTGAAAAAAATTTACTAAAACCGTTGCACCCGATTATCGAAGAGCGCCGATTAATTCCTGATCACCAATTCGGGTTCAGAATTAAACACTCTACAATCGACCATATTTGTCGAATAACCAATGAAATTGAAAAAGCCCTTGAGACGAAAAAAGTATGCTCTATTGTTTTTCTCGACGGCTTTTGATAAAGTGTGGCATACGTTATTAAAACATAAGCTAAAATTAGCCTTTCCCAAACAAATATATGAGATATTAAGTTCTTATTTAGCGGTCAGACTTTCCGTGTTAAGCACAGAAACGAATATTCCGATTTCAAGGAAATCGCGGTAAGAGTTCCACGAGGAAGCGTCCTGGGTCCGATTTTATTTCTAATCTTTACTCGAGATATTCCGCAGAAAGAAGTCACAACTGTAGCGACGTTTACAGATGATACCGCCATATTGGGCGTGAGTAATTCGGTTGAATCATCGTTGCCTCCGATTGGAAGCTGCCTGGTAAACGAGAATATAAACTATTAAATCTAAACTACTAGATAGGAAATAGCCTAGTTGTAGTATAGTAGAGGTGTTTTTAGTGAGTAAGAATCTCACACTATTATGAGCACGTGCGATCGGATCTCATAGTGTCTTATGGAAGATTTTCCACCTACCCTCGGAAAGAAAAAAAACTTTAATTTTGAAACTACAAAATACTGCAAACCGGTAACCGCAGAAAAAACAAACATACCACAGATCATAATAAAAAGGGTATCCAAGAATTCCGATATTTTGGTGCTATTTCAAATATCGGGGGAACGGAAAGAAATTGGAAAGAAATTATGTATCTACTGACATCAATTTTATGAATGCATGCAAAATGTTAGATTTCCATTGCAGGTCGTCTGGTGATATCTGATATCTGAGAAGATCGCAAAATATCGCACCTTTTTATGATGATCTCTTAGAAAGCAAATATTAAGCTAATTTATATAACAGGACTCCGCCGCAAACTTAAACTTTTCTTTATTAAACTTAAAAGTATGATATTTTTCTTTGTTCCAAAAATACCTAATTTCAACATATTTATAATCTTCATAAAACTAAAATCTGCTACAAAATGTTTTATCACAACTATTCTACTTACCACTAGCAACACATTCCGTACTATATTATTTTTATAATTTTACGCAGAACATTTTTAAAAATAAACCAAATCCATATCTTATAAAACACTTAACTTCTTAATGGCCGAGACTCACAAAAGCTTATACTTCAACTTTATCAGCTATCGAAGCGGGACTAATGGAATAATGTGCTCTTGTTATATTTTAACAATTCTGCATTAGCGAAAAATACAAAAATTACATTTTTTTTCTATAGTTTTGACCATATTTTTAGGAAAATCCGCCTGTGTGCGATGCCGAGGTTAAACGTCTAGTTGAAAACTATACTCCATCTAAGACAAAATGAGTGCCCAATAGAATTAACGTTGACGTTGAAAGATGAAATCCCTTTTTACAGCGGCAAGCGGAAAACTGGCTTGCTGAAGGAATAATCCGTTCTTCAACCGCCCCATACGCCAGTGGAGTAGTTGTAGTGAAAAAAAAGATGGGAGCCCGAGAGTATGCATTGACTATAGAAGGTTGGTGCAGTGGCTTAGAGGTTAAGTGCGTTGGACCATTAAGCGAGAAGCCGCTGGTTAAAATCCCGACCTGTACCACCTGAAAGTTTGTATTCGCTGCCCCACCTCTTGCGAACGTCTGACAAAAAACCAAGAGTAAGAAATGTCATGAGAAGCTTCTGGAAAATAAATTGCCGTTCAGAATCGGCATTAAACTGTAGGTCCCGCCATTGGTATCAAAAATATAACTTCGCACACACAATGGTTAGAGAAGCTGGGCTTTAGGTCCTGTATGGGCCGTTTACGCCTAATATTTATTTAGGTAGAAGGTTGAATGCAAAAACAATTAAAAACCTCTTTCCAATGCCGCTGATAGAAGAGTTCCTTGATGATCTGGAAGATGCGAAGGTATACACAACGCTGGATCTGAAAGACGGGTATTTTCAGGTTCCAATTGCGGATACTACCAAAAAATTCACCGCGTTTGTTACTGAAGATTTATTTGGATTGTCAAATGCACCTGCAAATTTTGTTCGATTTTTTTTTTAATTGGGGTATAGTTTTCGACTAGAGGTTTAACCTCGGCATCGTTTGGAAGTGCTCGGGGCTCGAAGTGTTGGCGGTGTACAAGGCCTTGGAGAAGTTTCGGGTATACCTCCTCGGAACAAAATTCAAGGTGGTCACGGACTGCATAGCATTTCGACAAACAACGGGGAAAAAGGAACTGCCGAATGCAATCAGAAGATGGATTGTGTATCTACAAGAATTCGACTTTACGGTTGAACATCGACCAGCAACGAGAAAAAAACACGTGGATACATTGAACAGGTATGCCATTAACATATTGCAGCCAGAACTCTTAGTACGTATAAAGAAATCACAAGAAAAGGACGAATTCACTTCAACAGTCAAAGAGGTACTTAAGCAAAAGGCATATGAAAATTTCAGAATGAAGGGTGAGTTCCTTTTTAAGGATGTTGTTTTGAGCTACTAGTTGTCCCGCGCAGCATGAAAAAGGAGATAATACGACCTAAACAGGGTAAAAACAGAGATAAAGAGGGTCACTTTGCCGTTAACAAGACTTTGCAAGACAAGACAAATTTCAAAAATCTATTTCTAATTGAATAAAAAATGTTTTAGCTAATCGGAAAGGCGGGATTCATCGAGCAGTTGGCCAAAGGACGATAAGCGGACGGATGTAGAAACCACGCCAAATCACACAATTGTCAAACCATCGGCAGCACAGCTAATATAAAAAGCGGAACGAATTGTTCAACAAGCACTGATTGTCTGTCATTACTCTACTAGTTGTCCCGCGCAGCATGGAAAAGGAGATAATACGACCTAAACAGGGTAAAAACAGGGATAAAGAGGGTCACTTTGCCGTTAACAAGACTTTGCAAGACAAGACAAATTTCAAAAATCTATTTCTAATTGAATAAAAAATATTTTAGCTAATCGGAAAGGCGGGATTCATCAAGCAGTTGGCCAAAGGAGATCGATATACCCCACAAAAATGTTTGGCGCGGATAAAGTTGTCCGGCGACTTTCGGAACAGCAGCAAGTATTTGGCAATCCACGTCGGATGATAACAGGCCGCGGTGGAGCCTTCACGTCGGACACATTTAGTAAGTTTTGCAACGAGGAGAATGTCGAACATACTCTTATAACCACAGGTATGCCGAGAAGGAACGGGCAAGCAGAAAGAACGAACCGCGATGTTTTGAAGAGGCTGTCGGCAGACCCACCAGAGAAATGGTATTAATTCGTGTCCAGGGTCCAGATTTACAGAACACCCCTTTCGAAGTTTTATTCGGGTTTCCGATTAAGAAAAAAGAAGTTTGAGGTAAGAGAGCTGGTACAACAGGAGATGATAAAAGATTTCAATGCGGAAAGAGAGCAAATTCATCTGAAGGCCAGGCAGCAGATAGAGAAAATACAAGAGGAAAACAGAAAACGTTCAACAAAAACCGTAAACTTCCCCTTCAGTGTAATATCGGAGATTTCGTGGCTATTAAACGGACACAGTTAACAGGTGGCAAAAAACTTTCTTCTCTCCTTCTAGGTCCATGCGAGGTCGTTTCCAGAGGCCAAAATAATCGTTACACGGTTCAAAAATGCTCGCTATCGTCAGAAGGTCAATGGAAAATATCGACCAGCAGTAAATACATGAAGCTATGGAGACAAGAAATTGATACAGAAGACCAAGCAAGCTCGTCCGAGACTGACGATAAATAGGGGGCGGACGGATGTAGAAACCACGCCAAATCACACCACTGTCAAACCATCGGCAGCACAGCTAATATAAAAAGCGGAACGAATTGGTCAACAAGCACTGATTGTCTGTCATTACTCTACGTTGCGCAGCAGTTCTTACCTTCAATAGTTTTACTTAACTTTTAATATTTTCATACCTACTCTAACCAATAAAAAATATTGTTTGTTAAATTGAACGATGAAGTGTCTCTTTGTTTTTATAGAGCAGAATATTGTTTTAAATAAAAAATCTCTTTATAATCTTCTCCTTTTTTTTGTAGTGCTATGCAAAGCTTTTATTAATTCACACTATTCGGTCTTTGTTTTAAGCGGAGGAAATCTCTGTTTCATCATTGGACTTCAATACTAATTGCACTATTATGTTTGGTGGAATTCGTGATAATGCGTCAGCGCATACATTGTGTTTGCCGGCTTTGTGTTTGATAGTGAAATTTTACGATTGAAGATCTGAGAGCCAGCTGGCAAATTTACGATTGAATTTACTATTTTGTAATAAGCATGTCGTTGTCCAATTGTCGTTGATTAGTGTAAAGCTTTTGAGGTAAACGTGGAATTTGTCGGTTATGGCCCAGTGTATGACAAGGCTTTCGATTTGGTTTATGTGGATATTCTTTTCAGTGCCCGAGTTACGAATGGTGCATCTCCACAGTCACAAACGAGACATTATAAGCCCGGCAACACGAACTGTCACAGCTGCAGAACATGTATCAGGAATTCCGTTGCTGTATATACAATGCTGATATGACCTGGCTTATCATCAAGTGTCCGATGCAAGCAGTGACAGCACGAGCTTGGCAACCGCACTAGCAGAATCGGATCAAACAACATTATCATCAACGAACATTGTTTTCGATCTAATACTAAACCGATACCGATACTTGCACTTGCTTGGCCAGAGTGTACGGTATGTTGTTTACCCAAAACCAAACAACATTATCATTAACGTACATGAACATTAGTTCAACCTATACCGAAATTTGCACTTGCTTGGGCAGAGTATGCGGTATGTTTTACCCAGACCAATGTCAATCTATGCTGGCTTTTGGTTTGCTCACTGAAAAAGAAGTAGAGAGTTGGAGTTTGGCTGTGGTCAAGAAAAGACCTTTAAGAAAAATAAAATTGTAAAAATAAAAAAAATTAAAAAAATTATATGTTTAAATCAAATTGATTTCTTGATGTTTTTCTTGGTGTAACGCGAGAAAACGTAACTGGCGCAGTCGGTAAACTAAGGATCCGAATACTTAAGTGAAGAAAAAGTAGCTTTAAAGAATTTCTGGATTAAGGTACACGTTTCAACGGATCATTGGAGCGGCAGTTTTTGAACTCTTGGTACCAGGACCTCCTTTCCAATACATTAGAACACGTAGCTCAAATATAAGACAGTGGCAAAACTTTTCATAGTAAAGTGAAGGTGTATTAAACAATTTGTAATTAAGTGCATAGATAAGTATTTCTAATTAATTGAATTGAAAGCAAATGCTGAAATCTACATTGTATAATATTACAGTAGCAACCTATTTAATTAAATTAAACTATTATAAAATTTGTTATAAAATTAAGTGATAAATAAAATAAAATTTGATATTAGACAAAAATTGAAAACACAATTTTGTAAAAGTAAGTCCAATTTTCGGAAGTATTATTATTGGGTTTCTATTCTATGTCACCATATATAAAGAAAACTAAATTACAAACTAAGAGGGTTACTTTTCTAAATAGAACTAGTTTCGGTAAATATAAACTAATTAAAATTGATTTAGAGAAAATTTTGAATTGTAATTTGATAGATTTAGAAAGTTCCGATATAAATTCTGCATACAATAGGTTCAAAAAAGTGACATTAGTTTATGAATTAAATACGACTTTAAATTCGCATTCAGTTATTTCAACTAAAATGATGTCGAATGTTGCTATGGATGTGTTTAACTCATTAAGAATTCCAGATGCAGTTAAGGACATCCCAACATTTGACGGTAACCCGCGTCTACTTTTTGACTTCATTAGCAATGTTGATGAAATTTTGGTTCAATTGCAATCAGTTATGGGAACTAGTTACGGACAAATTATCCTACGGGCAATTCGAAACAAGATAGTAGGTCCGGCGAATGAAGTATTAAATACATATGGTACATCCATTAATTGGATTGAAATAAAAAATAATTTAGTGCTTCATTACGCCGACAAACGTAACGAAACAAGCCTAATACGTGACCTTCATCAATTAAAACAATATCAGGATAATGTAGAAAGTTTCTATGCAAAAGTATTCAACATTTTTTCAACTATAATGAATCACGTTAGGTTGCATGAGCAGAATGTAAATGTGATTGAAGCGAAGATCTTACTTTACAATGAAATGTGTTTGAATGCATTCCTATCCGGTCTTAAAGAGCCCTTAGGTTCTACAGTAAGGTCGATGAGACCGACAAAATTAGCTGAAGCTTTAAGCTTGTGTATAGAAGAACAAAACCGATTTTATTTTAAAAATCCTCTTAGTATCCTTAGAATTCCAGAGCACAATTTCAGCCAAACAAGACCAGCAATAAGATATACTCAGAATTTCGTACCACCTGTCGCGAGAAATTTGTACCCACCTCCTAGACCACTAATTCCTGCAAATGTGCAATATACCCCATGGAGACATAACTCAAACAGTGCTTTCCCTTCATATTATGGTTCCAGATCGTTTCCACAACCAAGACCACCAACACAACCACCACCTGAACCTATGGATGCAACTAGTGGCAGTACTACTAGAAATTCTCGAAATACTTCACAACCATATAGGCAACAGCATTTGTTAAATGCAGAATCAAACTATCATAACAGCAATAGAGACTCGAGACAGCAAACGCTTTATCAATCTCATAACAGTTACTTACCACAAGAGGATAATTATGCAATTGAACAGTCAACTGTTCCTGAGTATCAAAATAACCTCTTACCCCAAGATCATTACCAGTATTTAGACACTTCAAATACACCTTATGAAGCCGAAGTTGACGACTCAAATTTTTAGTTAGCAGCCTCGGAACACCTATAGGATATTTAAATATTAAGAACTTTAACTCCGGTAGCTTACCCTATATAAATGTTAATAGTTTGAGCAGCACTAACTTAAAATTTTTGATAGATACTGGTAGCAATCGATCTTTCATAAGCCCAAACATACTGACATACATAAGGCCAACAAAAATTGCACCAGTTGAAATTAAAACTATTTTTAACACCAAAATTGTTGACGAAGAAATTATTTTGCAAGGCCTGCCTGAGTTGCAAACGAAAAAAAAACTACCATTTTTAATTTTTAAATTTCACAACTATTTTGATGGTTTGATTGGATTTGACATTTTGCAAGACCTGGGCATTGTTATTAACATTAAGGACTCGGTATTAATAACTGAAAACCTCAATATTCCTTTAAGGTTCAAGCCAAATCTGATGTCCAAAACATATACCATTCCAGGCCTGTGCAAAATGGTTTGTTTATTGCCGGTTGATGTGGAATCTGGTAGCGTTTATATTAAACCTACTAACATAACACCTGACTTGGTAATTCCGGAAGGTTTATACAATGCCCATCAATGGTACTCATACATAGAAGTTATAAATACGTCTGATTTGGTACGGACATTTGTAGTTGAACATCCGGAACATCCGCCACAAATGCTTTCAGCGAAGTACATACCTTCTCTATACAAAATAGTCATCATTTACAGCCAACAACAAATCTAAGGGAATTAATCAGAACAGGGCACCTAAATAAAGAGGAAGAAGAAGCTATAGGAAGTCTATGTAATAGGTATCATGACATTTTTTTTAATGAGGGGGATAATTTGACATTTTCAAATAATATTAAGCACGAAATTAAGACCAAAGATGATATACCCATTTACTCCAAAACGTATAGGTATCCCTACGTGCATAAGGAAGAGGTACATAGGCAGATAAATAGTTTGCTCAATCAGGGTATCATTCGCCCCAGTTTTTCTCCCTGGTCTTCGCCCATATGGATCGTTCCCAAGAAAAAAGACGCAAGCGGGAGGCAAAAGTGGAGACTGGTAATAGATTACCGAAAACTGAACGAGAAAACTGTAGATGACCGGTATCCTATTCCTAATATAACGGAGATTTTGGATAAATTAGGGAAGTGTTTGTATTTTAGTACCCTTGATCTTGCGTCTGGATTTCATCAGATTGAGATTAAGTCAAAAGATATATCAAAGACTGCTTTTTCTGTTGAAAACGGACATTATGAGTTCGTCCGTATGCCCTTTGGCCTTAAAAATGCTCCATCAACCTTTCAAAGGGTTATGGATAATGTTTTAAGGGACCTACAAGGTAAGGTCTGTCTGGTATATATGGACGACATCATTGTATATTCTACTTCATTGCAAGAGCACATTGATAACTTGAGTGCCGCATTTAAAAAATTAAGGGAAGCGAATCTTAAAGTGCAGCTTGATAAATCCGAATTTTTGCAAAAAGAAGTCGCATTTCTGGGCCATGTTATAACACCAGAAGGGATAAAACCGAATCCAGAAAAAATAAATGCTGTTAAAAAGTTTCCCATCCCGAAAACTTCCAAGCAAATTAAGTCCTTCCTTGGCCTCCTTGGCTACTATAGAAAATTTATTAAGGACTTTGCAAACTTAACGAAGCCGTTAACTGAATGCCTTCGTAAGGGAAGAACTATTACACTCAACTCAAGGTATATAAACTGTTTTGAATACTGCAAGTCTCTTTTATGTAACGACCCAATCCTGCAGTATCCCGATTTTCATAAGCCTTTCAACGTTACTACCGACGCTAGTAACGTTGCTATAGGTGCAGTGCTTTCGCAAGGTTCCTTGGGATCAGATAAACCAATTTGTTACGCAAGTCGGACTTTGTCTGAAACAGAACAGAACTACAGCACTATTGAGAAGGAGCTCTTGGCTATAATCTGGGCAACTAAATATTTCCGCCCTTACATATACGGCAGAAAATTCAAAATCGTGACAGATCACAAGCCGCTTACCTGGCTATTTTCCTTGAAAGAACCAAACTCCAAACTTGTCCGTTGGAGACTCAAATTGGAAGAGTTCGATTATGAGGTTGTATACAAAAAAGGTAAACAAAATGCTAACGCCGATGCATTGTCACGTATCGAATTCAATACAAATGACGTTAATTTGCTCGGGCTGGATTTAGAAAATTCAGATATTTTGTCTATGGAAAATAATGTTGGCGAATCAGTAAATATGTCTACAGTACATTCAGGGCAGGAAAATGTAGACGACGGAATTCCGATATCCGAACGTCCAATCAACGAGTTCTCAAATCAGATTATAATAAGACAAAATTGTTCGAGAACAGAAATTTCCGCCAAACTCAAAATTATATTCAAAAGAAAAAAAAAGATATCTCATTGAACATTGTGATCCTAGTAACGAGAAAGTGATAATAAAAATTCTAAGGAACTACGTAAATTGTAAAAGACTTACCGCTATCCTTGCAGACGACTGTACATTCCGAACAATCCAAACAGTTTATTCGAAATTTTTTCAAAGGTCGCGAATTAAATTGGTAAGAGCACACATAATGTTAAAGGATATCACAGAAAGCGACGAGCAAGAAAGATTGATAAGAGACTATCATACAAATTCTCATCACAGGGGTATAAACGAGACTATAGAACATCTGAAAAGAAATTTCTACTTTCCTAATATGAAGCATATTATTGTAAAGGTTATCAGTAATTGCGACATCTGCCATAAGTATAAATATGACCGCAATAGGGAGCAGTTAAAATTTGAGTTAACAGAAACTCCATCTAAACCGCTTGAGATTCTTCATATCGACATATATTTCGTATACAAACAACACTTTTTAACAATCGTCGATAAATTTAGCAAATTCGCTAGTGTTTATATGTTGAGTGCTAGAAATAGTATTGAATTAATAAAGTCTTTACGGCATTACTTTTCTCACCATGGTTTACCAAAAAGAATAGTGTCCGACAATGGAAGCGAATTCACCTCAACGTTGTTCAGGGCCTTCTTGAAAGTTTATAATATTGATCTACATACAATATGTGCAAAAACGTCTACTGGTAATTCACCAGTAGAACGGTTTCACTCTACGCTCACTGAAATTATAAGAATTATAAAATTGCAAAAAAGTGACACACCAAACGGGGAAATAGTTGATGAAGCGGTATTAACATACAATAACTCTGTACCCTCCACAACGAAACTATCTCCCTTTGAGCTTCTTACAGGTCACATAAATATAAGCAAACCATTTCCATCTTCACTAGAAAACATAACAGAGCAAGACTATCTCAGAAATCATATTAGAAACTATGCAAATATCACCAAAATAATACACAGTCAAAGTCTCAATAAGAAACAAAAATATATAAATAGACGCAATCAATCACGTAAGGATCCTCCTTATTATAGCACAAATGAAACTATTTTTGAATTAGACGATAGACGAAATAAATTGGCTCCAAGGTTTAATAAACATGTTGTCACAGAGAATAATAAGATTACCGTTAAAACCAATCTGCGAAAAGTACACAAACAAAAAAAAAAAAAAAAAAAAAAAAAAAAAAAACAAAATATTAATAAATAAATAAATAAATAACATTCTTTTTGTTTTTCATAAAGAAATAAAAGAATCTTTATGAAATCATGTTTTTATATTAAGCAATAAATGGAAAATTAAGTTAATTGAAGAAATCGTCTAATTTTTTATTTAATTTTGTTAATGTTGCTATATTTTCACGATTATGTATGCAGAATCTATGAAAGTTTTGACCTATTTTAAAAGACCTATTCTAAAAGCTTGAAACAGGACAAAGAAACCCAATAACATTTGCGACCTAAAAAATATGGACTATCCTCCGTAGATAAGTATTAAACGGTAAATATCTGTAACTATTCATAATATTTTTTTTCTCTAATTGTAAGTAAATATAATTATTATTTCGCAAGTATATACATACACAAACCACCTTTCACATAGTAACACACACCTGCTATATCCAAATGAGCCACTAACTTAGACTACACTAACGAACTTCAGATCTTCAGTTCATACTTCGAGGGGAGGAGTTACGAATGGTGCATCTCCACAGTCACAAACGAGACATTATAAGCCCGGCAACACGAACTGTCACAGCTGCAGAACATGTATCAGGAATTCCGTTGCTGTATATACAATGCTGATATGACCTGGCTTATCATCAAGTGTCCGATGCAAGCAGTGACAGCACGAGCTTGGCAACCGCACTAGCAGAATCGGATCAAACAACATTATCATCAACGAACATTGTTTTCGATCTAATACTAAACCGATACCGATACTTGCACTTGCTTGGCCAGAGTGTACGGTATGTTGTTTACCCAAAACCAAACAACATTATCATTAACGTACATGAACATTAGTTCAACCTATACCGAAATTTGCACTTGCTTGGGCAGAGTATGCGGTATGTTTTACCCAGACCAATGTCAATCTATGCTGGCTTTTGGTTTGCTCACTGAAAAAGAAGTAGAGAGTTGGAGTTTGGCTGTGGTCAAGAAAAGACCTTTAAGAAAAATAAAATTGTAAAAATAAAAAAAATTAAAAAAATTATATGTTTAAATCAAATTGATTTCTTGATGTTTTTCTTGGTGTAACGCGAGAAAACGTAACTCCCGCTAATGCGCGGCTTGCATATGCAACACCGACATTTTTATTTTTATTGCATTTGTTTAACTTTCTCGTATACATTAGTATACTAAAGAGAAAGTTATTGGGATCGTGCGGAAATTTCGAACTCAAACTAAGTATAAGGGGTGATATTACGACTATAGAGAAGTCCAATGTCTGTCCGGGCGCCGTATGGCGAAACGGTTCGACGAATTTGCTTCAAAGTTCGTATATAAGGTTTTTGGGGTTACATCCCGGGGCGTCTTTTTAGTTTCTGCTTTATCGTTTGAAATAACGTTACCTGCCATACAATTTTTTTGGTGAAATCACTTATCACTTAATTTTCTTAAAGACAATTCCAAGGATTTCGGATCTCTTTTGTACTAAGGATACTTGGGATGGGGCCAAAAATACTGCATACTCAGTTTTTGGAAAAAAAAATCGAATAACGGTAATTTATAAAACCGCCAATATCTCGAAAACAAACAAAGGGAACTTCAAAAAATTTAATTTTTTTTTATACTATTGGTCGAACAAACTTGCATACTTAGATTTTTGAAATAATTTTTTTAACATTTTTTTTTTCATATAACGATTTTCTTAAATTTAAATTAAATGTTTGTCTCATAATGCGTTCTATTATTTTGGAAGAATTTGTCAAGCCAAATGGGATTCGCATAAATTCAAATATTCCATCTTGAGGCACAAAAGCAGTTTTGTATATATCTGCTGGTTTGACTTTGACCGTCATAAAAGTTTGTTTTATATCCAATACTTTGAATATGTTGGAGTCAGTTTGCATAATTTTATTTCTATGACTTCGTCCATATATGATGGAGGAAAGTTGTCTTTAAATAATTTTTTGTTTAAGTGGGTGTAGTCTATTGTCAATCTGCATGGTGTGGTTGATTTACTATGACTACTGGCGATGCGTATTCGGATTGTGAGTCGCTGGCTATCTGGACTAATTTCCAAGTTTCTATGGTTTCGTTTATAAATTATCGGTCGATCCACGAATATCGATATGGCTTTCTTGAAATTGGTATGTCGTCTGTGGTGTTAAGTGAACGTTCGCCGATAGTGTCTAATATTTCTTCTGTTGATGAAAATGCTTGTGGGTTGTTTTAGACTATGTCCTCAAATTTTGCGATCTGGGTATGTAAAAGGTTTGTGAATATGATGCAATTTGTTCTTCCATTTCTTTTAAAAGGCTATTCGAAATGATTTGAGTGTTTTTTGGCATACATGCATATGTAGTAATGTTTGGTTGTTCTTGTATATCATCTGTATTTAAATTAATAAAAAGCTGAACATCGCCGTTTGATTCCACTATTATCGTGAGGTTTTGAATTTTCTCTAATCACTACCGAGTATGAGAGGTATCGGTGTATTGTTCACAACTGCGACTGGACCGAAAGTGCAGGATATGTCCCCTACAGATACAAAAAGATCTATTCGTCCTACTGGCTTATACTCGCCGTCTACGGATGTGTTTGGAGGGTCATTCTATTTTTGAGCATAGTAGTGACATGATATTGTTGTGGTTTGGTTGTTATTTTATCGTTCAAATACTATTTTCTTTTGTATTTTGTATCATCGTCTTATGTTTGTGTCGAGGGTCTGTGTTGTCCGCTATACCTTCTAATGAGGGTGATTTTTTAAACGCAGTTTTTTTAAAAATCGAATAAAACATTCAAATTTGCATCAAATATTTCAAATTTTTATTGTAATCGATAAATAGGCCTTTGCCATATCGCCGTTGACGGTAAAGTTTCTTCAACGGTCGTCTTTGAAGAAAAATGGACCGATGATGCCACCAGCATATAAACCACACTAAACTTGCCTTTTTTCGGGATGCATCGGTAATTCTTGTATGGCATGTGGCTGTTCATCACTCCAGATGCGGCAGTTTTGCTTATTTACGTATCCGTTGAGCCAGAAATGAGCCTCATCGCTGAACACAATTTCACGATAAAATAGCGGATTTTCATGGAGCTGTTCTAAGGCCCATTTACTAAAAATTAGACGTTGTGTTGGTCATTCGGCTTCAATTCTTGCACAAGTTGACTTTTATAAGCTTCCAAACCCAAGTCGACATCTAAAATTTTCCATGTGGTTGAGTAACACATGCCCAATTGCTCAAAACGGCGACGAATTGACATTTCACGATCCTCATTAACATTGGACGCTACGACTGCAATATTCAATTTAATGTCCAACAAAGTAAATTTGGTGCGAAATTTGGTGATAACAGCACGAATTGTTGATTCACCAGGTCGATTATGACGACCATAATATGGTCGTAACAAACAGTGCACATTTTTCACAGAGCACGAAGTTTGATAATAAATTTCATTAATATGTAATCGTTGCTCGTTTGTAAGCCTTTCCATGATTAAATGGGAGAGTATACTGAAAACTTTTCACTTTGACAGATGACGTTTGGACGCCATTACTAACCAGTGCTGCCAACCTGAAAAACTTAACTCTTAAAAATTCACCCTTTTTGGTCTTCTGTTGGTATCTTTATGACGTTTGGAGGTTTAGGAATGATTTCCAACTTACCGTTTAAGAATTGAGTGAATGGATTTGATAAAGTTGTCATAGGCGTTGCACTTAAGAATGGTTTGGGTTATTTCGGATTCTGGACAACTTGTTGGACTGTTTCCTGTGCTTGCCGATGGTTGTTGGCTGTTATGCGCAGATTTTAATAAAATGGTGATATTTTCTACGATGAGGTTAATGACATCTTCTTTTGTCATTGGTTTGGCTTCCAGTCCAGTTGTTTGTTTGAGAGTTTATTTATTTTATTCGAATTAACGAATGCGCCATATAAGCTTAAAGGGATAAAAATGGAAAATGAGAATGAACACGTCTGTCGTCGATGGCTGCACGCGTTAAGTTAAAAGCGTGTTATTTTAAATAACATTCAACTTGACAAAACTTAAATAAAAGGAAATGTTTCATGCAGCGAAATGAAGATGTCGCGTATATCAGGTATCAGGAACTTTGATTGCCATTGCCTTTTTGACGGAGTTCGTAGAATCCCTCCTTTGAACATGACAATACCAACTGAGTCCGTCGTGCTCCAATTTTTTTTGAGATGGGTTCTTTAACGTGAAGGCTTCCTCAGATTCTGGATCTTCTAATACGATCAAGCTTTGTTACTCCTGCTGTCATGCGAAGCATCTTCATCTCAGCTGCTGTCAACTTGTCCTCATATTTACATTGTCCAGCATTGTGAACCGTATGTGAGCGTTGGATGCACAACTGTAGTGTAGAGCCTTCCTTTCAGCTTAGGGGACATTTTTCGGTCACAGAAGATGACAGAGTTTGCCTGCCACTTCATCCACCCTACACTTACACGATGATTGATGTCGTCATCAACGGTTGCTCCGCTGTTGATTGTTGATCCCAGATATTCGAACTTGTCACACTTGGGAACCACCACCCCATTCAAATAAATGCTTGGAATGGTTTGGCTTGGGTCAAAGAATGGGCAGTACAGATACTCTGTCTTTTTTTGGCTTATACGATACCCATTCCCTTCTAAAACATCTACCCAAACATCAAGTGCTCCTTGCAGGGAAGTCTGATCATCACATATGACGGGTCCATCGTCAGCAAAGAATAACTGATGCACTTAAGCATCCGTCACTTTTCCCTCAAGCAGATAATCTAGAACCGTAATAAAGAGCAAAGGGCACTTCCATGATGAGTACCGACTTTTAGTGGAAATTCATCGGTGACTCCTGCGGGACATCTGGCTTTTTTCTTCGCTCCCTCGTACGAGTCCATGATTATCTGTACCTAGGTTTCAGGAACTCCTCGTTGTTTTAGCGCTGCCCATATCAGATCTATTGGTTGTCTATCGAATGCTTTTTTAAAATTAATCAGAATCATATGCAGTTCCCTTAAGGGATCACGATGCTTTTCCATTATGACCCTTATATCAGACAGCCGTATTGTTTGTCTTAGGCGGCCATCTAATACCGGCTCAACGATCTTCATGGTGTGTGACATCAACTTAATTGAACGGTAATTATCACAGTTTCGCGTATCTCCCTTTCCTTTGTGC
The DNA here is from genome assembly GCA_963576555.1 of Ferdinandea cuprea. NCBI lineage: Eukaryota > Metazoa > Arthropoda > Insecta > Diptera > Syrphidae > Ferdinandea > Ferdinandea cuprea. Next base: position 13,320,013 of record OY754962.1, on the reverse strand, counting down.
AAAGGAAGAAGATAACTTTCCCTCCACTGTTTGGGCATTGGATCACCTCTCATGAGTTTGGAGATACGAATCATGAGCCATCTGAGCCCGATGTCTCCCATCTTTTTCCAGAACTCACTGGGTATCTCATTGGGCCAAACGCTTTTCTCTTCTTGGAGTTCTTGACCGCTTTCCCAACTTCTATGACTGTTATGTCCGTCACTTCTTCAATGTTGGGGCGGCTTCTGGAAAATATAGCCGGGGAAACTGTTCGTTTAAAAGTTGCTCGCAATCCTCTCGCAACCTGTGTAGAATTGGCCTTGAGCATTGTTAATGAATTTCGACGAACGAATTTTCTGAGCACTTCTTCTTCTCTGTGCGGCAATCTTGAAAATTATTGTTCCCTTGTTTGTGTTTTGTCGAAGCTCGTGGGTTCTCTGGTTCCTATCAGTAGGCGAAGAAGATACCTCCTCCAACTCCTGATACAGATTCTCCATACACTAAGCTTGAATTTGGGCACAGTTTTTCTTCGCGATACTTTTGCAACGTCTGTATTCCACTTCCAGGCGAGCTTTTTCAACTATATTATTACAGGCGCACTTTGCCCAAGCTTTGAAAAAAACTTTCTTTTCCTTTATTGCTGCTGGAAATTCCTCTCTCCACCTTTCCGTGTTGGTACTGACCCTTCGCGGCTCCAAGCAGTATTTTAGCTTTCTCTAAGCAAGCTCGATGTAGGGAATACCACATCCCAACTAACAATTTACCTTCTAAAAGGTCCAATTTTTTAAATTTGTTATGCTTCTGTTGTATTGTCATAATGCTTATTTATAGATGTGTACTATTTTTCAAGACATAATTTCAGAATATGTTTCTTTAAAACTTTTGAGAAACAATTTTACAAGCTGTACAGAAGGGAGAGATATTCTTATTTAACGAGGTGGCTCGAAGGCCTTTTGAAGTTCGTTGGTTGAGGTCTGAAATGTAATAGCTAAAGCTTGCAATTCCAAGTCAATAACAAGATTCTCCATAAGGCTTGTGAATAGAAGCATAACATCCAATCAATATAGTGGAGATTTGAACCTGGGTTTAGATATTTATTTAAGTAGAAGAAAAGGAATGGAAAAATTAATCCTTATTAATTATTTCGGTATTTATTTCATGGATCAGGGAAGGCTCTCATAAACTTAGATAAGAGACTATAAATAAGAAACCAAAAATATAACAAAATGTTTGTGAATGATAATATTTATATAGCTCCAGTGGTAGTTATACCTACATCTACTTAATTAAATTTTTATCCGTTCAGTTTTTCACTAACAAGCAGACCTACTTTTTTACAAGATAAAATTAAAACAAATTTATCTTTATGTTATTATATCAGTTCTTTCCAAAAGAAAACTCTTTCGCTGACAATGAGCAAATTAAAAACTCGGTTTAATTTTTAAGACCATATGCAGAGATGACTTGCTAATTTTAGTGATGTTTGCATTGCGTCATACCTTATGCAGTATTTTATCCAGCGTACGTCCGTTATTTAAAAAAAACTGATGCACAAGAAAAGTTTAAAAGGAAACATAAGGAAAGGCTACAGTCCGCTTGGGGCGAACAACATGATACCCTATCCTTATCCCTATGTACCCCAAAGAAAAAATTCATAAGGAAGATGATAGATAGCATGTTATTTCATTCTATGAAATTTATAGAAAAAAAATTTTTTGAAAAAACGCCCCCAAAAAGTGGGCGTGGCCAAAAACTTTGTATGGGCGATATATTGGAAAAAATATTGGCTAAATATATTGTTAAACATTTTTTTTCGATTTCTATGAAAATTTTTAAAGAAAACAGCATTTTAGTGAAAAACTCCCACAAAAAGTAGGCGTGGCAAAAAATTTTACATGACAAATTTATAAAGGTAGGCAGTACCTACATATCTTGTGAAGGTTTTACAACTTTATCTCTCTAACTTGAGCCTTAAAACAGTTTTTTCTAAATTGTGGGCGTGGCAGTGGGCGGATTTAAAAACTTTTAACACTTTACCATTTCGGGACCCTAGGGAGTATATTCTCTAAATTTCAGCTTCCTAGCATACATTTAAAGGCCTCAAAAGTTGATACGGACGGACGGACATTGCTAAATAGTCTTAGGATTTGGTCCTGATCACAAATATATATACTTTTATAGGTCTACGACGAATATTAAGGGGTGTTACAAACTATGTGTCAAAATTAATATACCCTTAGGATAGGGTATAATTAGATGCAGTATAAAAGAGAAGCAAAATAAATTGAAAAGAATTTATACAGGTATTTATCTTGGGTTTCGTCTTAATATATGTATATAATTTTATATACGATGACATTTTTTTTTATAAAGGCAACGATCTATCGATTTCTTCCATTTTAATAGGCAGTGATTAAAAAGTGCTGCCTTCAAAATTTGTCCGGAGGTGGAAAAGTTCTGTAGAAATTTAGAAGAATTTAAATTTGTGCCGAACCATCAATTTTAAATTCCACAGAACAAATCATAAGTCCGGATTAACCAAGGGCGATACGGCGCCGGCAGATAGAGGAAAGTGCGGAGTATCGTGGTTTCAAAACTCAACCAACGAACCAGAAAACATTCTGGTTTTATACCCTATCCTAAGGGTATATTAATTTTGACACATAGTTTGTAACACCCCTTAATATTCGTCGTAGACCCATAAAAGTATATATATTTATGATCAGGACCAAATCCTAAGACTATTTAGCAATGTCCGTCCGTCCGTCCGTATCAACTTTTGAGGCCTTTAAAGTTATGCTAGGAGGCTGAAATTTGGAGCACATACTCCCTAGGGTCCCGAAATGGTAAAGTGTTAAAAGTTTTTAAATCCGCCCACTGCCACGCCCACAATTTAGAAAAAACCGTTTTAAGGCTTAAGTTAGAGAGATAAAGTTGTAAAACCTTCACAAGATATGTAGGTACTGCCTACCTTTATAAATTTGTCATATAAAGTTTTTTGCCACGCCTACTTTTTGTGGGCGTTTTTCACTAAAATGCTATTTTCTTTGAAAATTTTCATAGAAATCGAAAAAAAAATGTTTAACAATATATTTAGCCAATATTTTTTCCAATATATCGCCCATACAAAGTTTTTGGCCAAGCCCACTTTTTGGGGGCGTTTTTTCAAAAAAATATTTTTTTGTCTATAAATTTCATAGAATGAAATAAAATGCTATCTATCATCTTCCTTATGATTTTTTTCGTTGGGGTACATAGGGATAAGGATAGGGTATCATACTGTTCGCCCCAAGCGGACTGTAGCCTTTCCTTATGTTTTTATTTTTATTTGGAGCAAACATTTTTTTTTGTACATATTTAATTATTGGCAACGACAGGTAATAGGTATACATATATATATATATATATATATTTTCAATTTGAAAGGTAAGGGATCGCTTTTATATCCATATATATTTATAACTAATTTGAATATTTTTGCGCGTTTGATTAGGTACAGGGTTCCAGCAGCAGACGATACAGTGGCCATTGGATCATCGGTTGCAGAACATCCACTCAAAGGTACCAGGTAGAGAAAATCCGGTAAGTCGAAAAAGAGACTCTTCAAATTATGTATAGATACATATAGAAATATAAAAAGTGAACAAAAGAAGTCCAGATATCTGTTATATGCCCGTGGATATGCAGTAGCCGTTAGAGTTTGCAGAAGTAAATATATATATACCTCAATTGCCGTTTTCCTTTATTTCATAGTTGCATTAGTCAAACATTTTTTTTTGCCTTTAATGTTAAATCTCGTTTGTTTAATTTATGAGTTTATGACGTTCCAATATTTTTATACCCTATCCTAAGGGTATATTAATTTTGACACATAGTTTGTAACACCCCTTAATATTCGTCGTAGACCTATAAAAGTATATATATTTATGATCAGGACCAAATCCTATGACTATTTAGCAATGTTCGTCCGTCCGTATCAACTTTTGAGGCCTTTAAATGTATGCTAGGAAGCTGAAATTTAGAGAATATACTCCCTAGGGTCCCGAAATGGTGAAGTGTTAAAAGTTTTTAAATCCGCCCACTGCCACGCCCACAATTTAGAAAAAACCGTTTTAAGGCTCAAGTTAGAGAGATAAAGTTGTAAAACCTTCACAAGATATGTAGGTACTGCCTACCTTTATAAATTTGTCATGTAAAATTTTTGCCACGCCTACTTTTTGTGGGAGTTTTTCACTAAAATGCTGTTTTCTTTAAAAATTTTCATAGAAATCGAAAAAAAATGTTTAACAATATATTTATGAATTTTTTCTTTGGGTACATAGGGATAAGGATAGGGTATCATATTGTTCGCCCCAAGCGGACTGTAGCCTTTCCTTATGTTTTTTTTTAATATTCGAGTCATTTAATTTTAATGAATAAATTCGAACAATTAATTGTATATGAGCAATAAAATGGGCGTTTAATTTAAATAAGGGCTATATGGGATGAGGACGGTTGGATAGGGAAGGATGGCAGAGGAAGTGAAAGGTGGCGGCACAAGGGACTGTCGTAATAGCGAGTGAGACAGCCAAGGTAGGGTGGGTAAAGAATTCAACTCGCAGCGTCAATACCACCCAGACGCAAGACTGGCATGATTTATTTTTGTTAGTGTATGGAGAAGGGTCAAGGTCCCACGCCCACCGACGAGCTTAGGATGGCGACAAGCATGCCAGCACCGACCCGCAGCAAAAAAACCTACACAACAGCTCCTCAACCCAAGCAAAAAACATAAGGAAAGGTTCGCTTGGGGCGAACGGTATGTTACCCTATCCTTATCCCAAAGAAAAAAAGCATTAGGAAGATGAAAGATAGCATTTTATTTCATTCTATGAAATTTACAGCAAAACAATTTTTTTTAAAACGCCCCCAAAAAGTGGGCGTGGCTAAAAAGTTTGTATGAGCGATATATTGAAAAAAATATTGGCTTAATATATTGTTAAACATTTTTTTCGATTTCTATGCAAATTTTCGAAGAAAACAGCATTTTAGTGAAAAACGCCCAACAAAAAGTAGGTGTGGCAAAAAACTTTCTATGATAAATTTATAAAGGTAAGCAGTACCTACATATCTAGTGAAGATTGTACAACTTTATCTCTCTAACTTAAGCTTTAAAACGGTTTTTTCTAAATTGTGGGCGTGGCAGTGGGCGCATTTTAAAAATTTTTCATTTCGGAGCCCTAGCGAATATATGTTCCAAATTTCAGGTTTCTAGCATAACTTTAAAGGCCTCAAAAGTTGATACAGACGAACGGACATTGCAAAATAGTTTTAGATTTTGGTCCTGATCATAAATATATATACTTTTAGGGATCTGCGACGAATATTAAGGGGTGTTACAAACTATGCGTCAAAATTAATATACCCTTAGGATAGGGTATAAAAAGCTGAACGAGTTACCAAACGGGCATTGGTGAATGCACATCAATTAAATGGGCGTTGAATAGCAGCAGCCACAGGTTAGTGCACACTCACATGTGTGCTGAATAAGACGTGGAGGATTTCTGTCAGATACAATTAGAAATTCACTGGAGGGTAAACACTTTATGAGGGATTTATTTCAATTTAGTATGGTAGAAAAATATGGCACGCTACTTATTTTTAAAAGCTTCCCCTGCTAATGTACTGCTGATTTATGTTGGACAGACTATATGTACATCTATAATGTTAATGTTGATAGTAATCAAATAGTATTAAGTTATCAATTTTTAATCGCGGGTGGTTTCGAGTTCGAATCCTGGAGAAGGCTAAGTAATTTTTCAATTTAATCATTATTTATTTCCTCTTCAGATAAACTTGCAAGCAACTTGACGCTTTCAAATGATGGAGAATATAATCAGAACGAAAAATATAAGAAAATATAAGGAAAGGCTACAGTCCGCTTGGGGCGAACAGTATGATACCCTATCCATATCCCTATATGCCCCAAAGAAAAAAGCATTAAGAAGGTGATAAATATTATTTTAGTTCATTCTAGGAAATTTATAAAAAAACATAAGGAAAGGCTACAGTCCGCTTGGGGCGAACAGTATGATACCCTATCCTTATCCCTATGTACCCCAAAGAAAAAAAGCATATTAGGAAGAGGATGGATAGCATTTTATTTCATTCTATGAAATTTATAGAAAAAAATTATTTTTTTCAAAAAACGCCTCCAAAAAGTGGGCGTGGCCAAAAACTTTGTATGGGCGATATATTGAGAAAAATATTGGCATAATATATTGTTAAACATTTTTTTTCGATTTCTATGAAAATTTTCGAAGTAAACAGCATTTTAGTGAAAAACGCCCACAAAAAGTAGGCGTGGCAAAAAACTTTATATGACAAATTAATAAAGGTGGGCAGTATCTACATATCTTGTGAAGGTTGTACAACTTTATCTCTCTAACTTAAGCCTTAAAACGGTTTTTCGTAAATTGTGGGCGTGGCAGTGGGCGTATTTTGAAAATTTTAACACTTTACCATTTTGGAACCCTAGGGAGTATATGTTCTAAATTTCAGCTTCCTAGCATAATTTTAAAGGCCTCAAAAGTTGATACGGACGGACGGACGGACGGACATTGCCAAAAAGTCTTAGGATTTGGTCCTGATCATAAATATATATACTTTTATGGGTCTACGACGAATATTAAGGGGTGTTACAAACTATGTGTCAAAATTAATATACCCTTAGGATAGGGTATAAACATAAGGAATGGCTACAGTCCGCTTGGGGCGAACAGTATGATACCCTATCCTTATCCCTATGTACCCCAAAGAAGAAAAGCATTGGGAAGATGATGGATAGCGTTTTATTTCATTCTATGAAATTTATAGAAAAAAATTATTTTTTTCAAAAAATGCCCCCACAAAATGGACGTGGCCAAAAACTTTGTATGGGCGATATATTGAGAACAATATTGGCATAATATATTGTTAAACATTTTTTTTCGATTTCTATGAAAATTTTCGAAGAAAACAGCATTTTAGTGAAAAACGCCCACAAAAAGTAGGCGTGGCAAAAAACTTTATATGACAAATTAATAAAGGTGGGCAGTATCTACATATCTTGTGAAGGTTGTACAACTTTATCTCTCTAACTTAAGCCTTAAAACGGTTTTTTCTAAATTGTGGGCGTGGCAGTGGGCGTGTTTTGAAAATTTTAACACCTTACCATTTCGGAACCCTAGGGAGTATATGTTCCAAATTTAAGCTTCCTAGGATAATTTTAAAGGCCTCAAAAGTTGATACGAACGGACGGACATTGCTAAATAGTCTTAGATTTTGGTCCGATCATAAATATATACACTCTTATGGGTCTACGACTAATATTAAGGGGTGTTACAAACTATGTGTCAAAATTAATATACCCTTAGGATAGGATATAAATATAAGGAAAGGCTACAGTCCGCTTGGGGCGAACAGTACGATACATTATCCATATCCCTATATGCCCCAAAGAAAAAAGCATTATTTCATTTTATGAAATTCAGAAAAAAAAATATTTTTTGATTAAACACCCCAAAAAGGGGGCGTGGCCATAAACTTTGTATGGGTGATAACTTTCAAAAAATATTTGCTTAATATCTTGTTAAACAATTTTTTTCAGTTTCTATGAAAATGTTCGCTGAAAACAGCTTTTCAGTGAAAAAAGCCCACAAAAAGTAGGCGTGGCAAACAATTTTATGTGACAGACTTATAAAAGAAGGCAGTGTAGAACATATCTTGTGAAGGTTCTAACACTCTATCTCTCGTACTTTAGCCTTAAAACGGTTTTTTCTAAATTGTGGATTTAAAAACTTTTAACACTTTACCATTTCGAGACCCTAGGGAGTATATGGTCTAAATTTCAGCTTCCTAGCATAAATATAAAGACCTCAAAAGTAGATACGGACGGACGGACGGACATTGCTAAATAGTCTTAGGATTTGGTCCTGATCATTAATATATATACTTGTATGGGTCTACGACGAATATTAAGGGGTGTTACAAACTGTGTGTCGAAATTAATATACCCTTAGGATAGGGTATAAAAAATATTTTTTGGAAAAAATTCGCACAAAAAGTGGCCGTGGCCATAAACTTTGTATGGGCGATATATTTGAAAAAATATTTGGTAAATATATTGTTAAACATTTTTTTCAGTTTCTATGGAAATGTTCGGTGAAAACAGCATTTTATTGAAAAAAGCTCACAAAAAGTGGGCGTGGCAAACAATTTTATATGGCAGACTTATAGAGGAGGGTAGCGCCTACATATCTTGTGAAAGTTCTAACACTCTATTATCTTAAGCTTAAGCCTTAAAAAGGTTTTTTTCTAAATAGTTAGTATACGCTCTAAATTTCAACTTAATAGCATAAATTTAACGGCCTCAAAAGTTGATACGGATTGGAAGCATAATTTTATGGCATAATGTGTAAATATGATTTCGGGCATGTGGCTGCCGCGGCTGGTTCGAAGAAAGGCAAGTCTAGAGGTCCAATTTTCAACCACTTTTTCAAGCATTTGGGGCTGTATGTCGGCAATAACGCAACGAATGTTGGCTTCCCCTAACGTTTCTGGTTTGTTGGCGTAGGCGACTTCACATATCCCAAAGAAAATAATCCAATGGTGTCAAATCACACGATCTTGGTGGCCAATTGACAGGTCCATTCCGCGAAATTATGCGCTTATCGAATGTTTCCTTCAATAAATCGATTGTGACGTTTGCTGTGTGGCATGTAGCACATGTTGATGCGCTTGATGGCATGTCTTGTTGGAACCACATCTCATCCACATTCATGCCATCCAATTCGGGAATAAATTAGTCGTTTATCATGGCTCTATACCGGTCTCCATTAACGGTAACTGACTCTCCAGCATCATTTCGGAAGAAGTATGGCCCAATGACTCCACCACTCCATAGAGCACACCAAACAGTCAGTTTGTGGATCTAATGGCGTTTCAAGGATCTCATGTGGATTCTCTTCACTCCAAATGTGGCAATTTTCATCCCAAAATGGACCTCATCATTAAACAAAATTTTACGATGAAAATCAGCATCGATATCAATCTCATTTTCGGCACATACCCCAAAATCAAAACGCATTGCATGGTCTTGCAACTTTAATTCTTGCACAAGCAGGATCTTGTAAGGTCGTAAGAAGAGATCTTTGCGCAAAATCTTCCATAAGGTTGATGGACAAAGCTTCAATTGCTGTGCACGGTGGCGAATCGATTCATTTGCTCTACACCGGCAATTGTTTCTTCAGTGCGCACTGTTCGACGACTCTGCGGATACGTATTATCACATAGAGGAAACGTAGTGTGAAAGCCATCCATGGTAAGCCGAATTAATTCCTCTGATGGACGATTATTTCGACCATAACATGAACGGAGCTTGCGGTAAGCTTCGCGAAATGAACCATTATTTTCGAAATAAATTTGCACGATTTGCAAGCGTTGTTCATGACGAAATAGCAAACCAAACTGAACATAAATGACATTAGAGTTGTCAGATTTGACCACAAAATGTCAGTTTTATCTCTATTCGAAAACCCAACCTCTAAAAAAACACCCTTTATAACTTAAAGCTACAGATAAGATAAATGTTGCCTTTCGAATCCGTCTATTTTACTCTATTACTTTTACTACACTCGACCCATTCCTAGCTTCTTCTTTATTACAAATGGACCGCGATTCTTAGGTATTAATTTCTTATTATTCCCATTATTCGCCGACGCTAAACTGCTTGGGCGAGCTATGGCGCTCAGTAGAGTGCTAGTACAGGTTGTACAGCTCGGACTTTTCGATTGCTTCGGAGGCTTCATGTTGCAGCCTGGTCAAATCTATTCGCGCGTCATCACTGAAGTTCTCATGCAAATGCTCAGTTAGCTCGTCGATGACACTTCCCCATTGTTCTACTCCGGACGTGAAACCATCCTACGTGGACGACTGTAATATGCAAAATATCGCTTCGGGGCGCTTATCGTTATCTTGTTCCGGGAGTGTTAACAGGATATAATTTGATATATTTCGTGAAACCATCTATGACAGCCAAAATATGTTTACTCCTTGAACTTATGGTGGGCAGCGGGCCAAAATGGTCTATATGGACGGTGTCAAAAGGCTCGGGCCGTTTCGCAATATTATATAGGTTTCGCCCAGTATTTCGCGGGGGCACGCAATGGTAGATACACTTAAGACAACTCCTGATAAACCGACTTAATTTCTTCTTTACATTCGAGATCCAATAATGCTTCTGGATTTGACTTGCGCATTTGTCAATGCCTAGATGCCCACATTTCTCGAGGGTAACACGCATGACGTTTTCTTCTAATTACTTGGGGACACAAAGCTGACGTCTGTTTTGCGGACTGACACGAAAAACTTACCCATCTTCAAGCACATACCCGGATACTTCTTCGGCTTTAAATTTTTCTCCGATAGACTTTATGTCCAAATGATCCAAGTCTTCACTCGTTATTGCCCCGATGGCGGGCACACGACTGAGCGCATCAACATAAGCCATTCTTACACCTGTGGAGTATTGCAGGGTATCGGGTAGGTGAGAATTGCTTCGAAGTGATTGTCGTTAGAGCGGATCCCATCCGCACTAATCCGATAACCAAGGTAATCGATTTCATTAAGTGCGAACTTACTCTTCTTCATATTAAGTTCCAAGCCGGCTTCGTTTAATACGCGCAGCACCTCGGTGGGAATTTCAACATGCGTCTCCGTGTCGATGGTTGCAATGGAAATGTCATCAATATAAATAATAACTTTGCCTTTGTCAATCAACGGTTTTAATGTGAAGTAAATATATCTCGTAAGACCGAAGGGCACATGAACGTATGCCCGTTCCCCGTTCTTCTTCCTCACTATTACTAAAGCGGAAGCATAGGTGAATTACTCGGTCTCCCTTTGTCCAACAACCGATCGACAATATTTTGTGCTTCAGTGCGTTCGTAGTACGAAAGTCGCCGCGGCGAACAATATATTTATTTTTATTTTTATTCCCCCTGAGTCGATGTCCATCCGTCTTTTTCTTTCTTCTTCATCTGTTGAGAACGCGACAGGTTGGGCATCCACTTTTTTTGGCTGTTGATATCTTTTTTCAACAATTGCAGCTCTTGCTTAAGATTATTTATCTCCTTAAGCAGTGTCTCATTCAGAGATGATAGAAGCAAAGAGATGCCAAACTCCTACCTCCTTTGCCCCTCAAAACCCGTTTATTTACATTGTTTTTGTTGTAATCGATTTCCAGTGACCACCCAGTTTGCTGCTGCTTCTGCTTGACCACACTTAGTGTACACAGTGATTCATACCATGTGTGTATTTTTTATGGTTGGGTAGGCGTATTAACTGACGAATAGCGGGTCGTATGTGTAAATTTTTGTTTTTAGACCAAGGCAAATTGCTGTAAGGGCATAACACCTGTGGTAATTTGTTTTGGTAAGCTAACGTCGAATTTACATTGCACCGCTTTGCTAAGGTAGCGTCAGTGTTGAATTTTAGGGTATATTAATTTTGACACATAGTTTGTAACACCCCTTAATATTCGCCGTACTCCCATAAAAGTATATATATTTATGATCAGGACCAAATCCTAAGACTATCTAGCAATGTCCGTCCGTCCGTCCGTCCGTACGCAATTTTTAGGCCTTTAAAATTAAATTTGGACTACATATTCCCTAGGGCTCCGAAATGGTTAAGTGTAAAAATTGTTTGAATACGCCCACTGCCACGCCCACAATTTAGAAAAACCGTTTTAAAGCTAAAGTTAGAGAGATAGAGTGTTACAACCTTCACAAGATATGTAGGCACTGCCCTCCTTTATAAGTTTGCCGTATAAAGTTTTTTGCCACGCCTACTTTTTGTGAGCGTTTTTGACTAAAATGCTGTTTTCTTCGAAAACTTTCACAGAAAGCCAAAAAAAACTGTTTAACAAAATATTTACCCAATATTTTTTCCAACATATCGCCCATACAAAGTTTTTAGCCACGCCCACATTTTGGGGGCGTTTTTTTTAAAAAAAACTTTTTTTTTTTCAATTAATAGAACTAAATAAAATGCTATCCATCATCTTCTTAATGCTTTTTTCTTTGGGGCATATAGGGATATGGATAGGGTATTATACTGTTCGCCTCAAGCGGACTGTAGCCTTTCCTTATGTTTTTCTAATGTTTTGCAGCTTCAGAGTAGATGTAAGTAACATTAGTGGCTTAAGAGCGAATCTTTTTTCTCTGTACGCCCACGTTTCCCAAAACAAACCAGCTGTTTTGGCACTGAGTGAAACTCAGATTAGCGTTGATTCTGATTCGTCGGAATTTAGTCTACCTGGTTAAAACTCAGTGCCATTATTCTTTCCCCATCGTGGTCTCGCCGTTTATATACGTAGTGATGTAGCCTACCAACTTCAACCACAATACGGCCAATGATCCAATCCGGAATTTAATTTTATTTGGCTTAAATTTTACGTCCGTAAGCAATTAATCCACTACTGTTTTATTTACAGAAGCCCTAACCAAGACAGGCATTCAACTTATAATGAGTTTGATGTACTGTCTGATTTCATCACCAGAATTAAAACCCATTATCCTCGTACTGAAATCGTCATTGCGGGCAATTTTAATTTACACAATTCAAGTTGGCTTCGAAATTCTGGACAGACAAAACCCGAAGGAAGGTATGTCGAAATCTTTTAACCCAGATTGTAAGTGAGCCGACACGAATACCGGACATTAGCGGTCAAAACGCCAACACTCTGGACTTGTTTCTTACCTCTCACCCTGAAAATACACTTTAAATGTATTATCGCCTCTAGGTTCGTCAGACCATTGTATCATATCGGCGAATTTCTCGTACTCCAGCCACACAGTTAGAGAACAAGCTCCTAAAAGAATCGTATGGCAATACGAGAAAGCCAATTGGCCGATATGATTACAAATTTCATTCACTTTGGTATGGAACGCTTTATCCCTAACAGGATAAAGTGTATCAGACCTAAGGAAAACGCGTGATGTGACTTGAGTTGTAAAGAAGCTATCAGGGCTAAAGAGGTAAGCTTTCGGTCACTTAAATTTAAAAATTCGGCCTCGTCATCTATCCCGACACTCATTTACAATGGCACTCCAGCTGTCAGCTCTCCGGATAAAGCCAATCTGCTTGCTGCTCATTTTGTAGCTTGTTCAACGCCGCCAGATTGTGTTTTATCTCCCCCAGTACTCGAGCGCATAGAACACTCCATGGGACAAATCCACTTCCGCACCCGTACTGTGGCAAGAGTACTTCAAGATCTCAACATTCACAAATCCGCTGGCCCAGATGGTATTTCCCCTATCGTTCTGATGAGGTGTTCTTCCACGCTGGCAAAACCACTGCGTAAGCTTTTCTGTCTATCCTATTTTTCAGGGCTCTTTCCGAGAAGATGGAAAACAGCATTTGTCCAGCCCGTCCCAAAAAAGGCGAATCTTCCTCTCCCTCCTCCTACCAACCAATTGCACTTACTTCCCTTCTTTACAAGGTCATGGAAACGCTGATAAACCGTCAGCTTATGAAATATCTCGAATCCCGAATACTTCTTAATGACCGGCAGTACGGTTTTCGCAGCAACAGATCCACTGGTTATTTGATGACATATCTAACCGAAAAGTGGAACCAATCTATTCACCATGGTGGTGAAAGCAAGGTCGTTTCGCTTGATATTTCAAAGGCATTTGACAGAGTTTGGCATCAAGCTCTCTTGCCGAAAATGCGTGCATTTTGGATCGATGTTACTTTTATTCAATGGATTAGAAATTACCTTTCGGACCGTTCAATACAAGTTGTTTTGGACGGTTTCAAGTCTGCAACTCACCAAATAAATGCTGGTGTTGCTCAAGGCTCTGTTTTGTCTCCGACTCTCTTCCTCATTTTTATCAATGACCTCCTGTCTGTCACTTCTAATCGAATCCATTCTTTTGCTGATGACAGTACCCTCAGCTTTACATATTCGTTTCCTGGGCAACGCTTCTCATCTTCTGGCGTTGAACTGGAACGGCAACGCATGTTAAGCTCATAAAATTCCGATCTTGACAGCATACTTAAATGGTGTAAAACCAACAGAGTGGAATTTAATGCTTCCAAAAGGCAATCCTGTCATTGAAGCGAACCCCTAATTCTCTGCCATTATCCATGGATGGCACTTGCATCGCTGAAACCGAACGACCTTCCATTCTCGGTATGTGTGTTAATGACAACCTTCGCAGGAATGACCACATATTCGATATCGCCAAGAACGCTGCGAAATGTCTAGGCTTCCTTAAGCGATGCAAGAAATATTTCACTCCTTCTGATCTGGCAACAATTTATAAGGCGTTTGTTCGCCCGAAACTTGAGTATAACGCTCATATCTGGACCGGTGCTCCAATTATATATATCAAGCTACTTGATAGGATTCAAAAACGTGCGGTAAAACTTATTGGCGATCGAGACATTGCGAAATCACTTGACTCTCGTAGTCATCGTCGTAATGTCTCGTGCCTGTCATTGTTTTATCAGTATTCAACCACAAGTGCTCAAACGAAATAGCCAGTTGCATTCCACCCCTACAGCAATTCAACCGCAATACTCGCCATGCGAGGAATTCACATCAGTGTACCCTTAAGCCTGTTTTCGGTCGTACAGTGAAATACAAGGATTCGTTTCCTAACCGTACAATACGAATGTGGAATGCTCTACCCCGCTCTGCTTTTCCTACGCATTATAGTTTACAGACATTTAAAACCAACGTGCATCGGTATCTCCTTGTTTCTAATCCTTCACTTCCCTAATGCCCGCACTGCGTTACTTTATTATAAGGCTATCCAAAATCCCTTCAGTGCTCGTACAGTATAAAAAAAAATCTAGTGAGCCGTCATTATCCGATCAAAGAATAATATTGTTCGATCAGGAAAACTAACTGGGATACCTTCCAAAAAGTCCTAGAAGGCAATCTAGGAAAACACGAAATGTGGAAATATCCAGGACACTTTCTGGAGCTGAAAAACGCAGTAGAAGACGTTACACATCACAAATGCGGTTGAGGCAAGCTGTCCCCTGTCACGGGAAAAGAGAAGGAAAGACATGCCGTGGTGGAGCAATGCTTTGTCAAAACTCAGATCCAAAGAGCGCAAGCCGTTTAATGCAGCAAAACGCAATGGAGAATGGCGAAGATATCAAACGGCTCTTACCACCTGTAATAAGGAAACAAGAAAGGCTAAAAGACAAAGCTTCAGGAAATTCTCTGAGACAATCACAAACACCCCTACAGCGGCAAGTCAGGGGGAGTAACAACCCCGCTGAAAAAAACAGATGGCAGCTTCACGGAAAGCGATGGCGAGAGGGCATTGTTACTTCTACGAACTCACTTTCCAGGAAGCTCGCACAGCGCTAGCTTAGAGAACAGAACCATTCCCCTTAGACCTTGAAAGGACGACTGGGAAATCGCATCAGTCATCCGCTCTAGGGAAGGCTAGAATGGGCAATATCTTCCTTTCACCCCTTCCAGTCTCTAGGTGTGGATGATATTACGCCAGTTCTACTACAGAAAGGGTAGCATGTATTACTACCACACCTGGCAAAATTAGTGAAGATTAGTATTGCCACAGGGTACATACCACTACAGTGTGTATTATTATCTAAGGGAGGTAACAACATGCATACAGGGCGCGCAGGTCGACAGAAACTGCCCTCTATCAGCTAACAGAAATTATCCAGAAGTGCTCTGACTTCAAACGAAATAACATTGTGTGCCTTCTTTGATATTGAGGGAGCGTTTGATAACAACTCACATGAGGCCATCAAACGAGCTGTGCAACGAAAAGGAGCCAACCACACTGTATCCAGATGAATGTGCGACAACGACTGGAACTATTAAAGTAGCAACTACAAGAGGATGCCCACAAGGAGGGGTTATATCACCATTATTATTATGATGTGGAGCCCAGTTGTGGACGAACTACTGGAAAACGTAACTACCCTTCAAATCCGATTGTCAGGCACGACACTAATATCGGTCAATGAGGTGAAGTACCTAGAACTACATCTGGACAGTAAAATCTTCTGGAAGAAACACACAGAGGAAAACACCAGAAAGAAACACACAGAGGAAAACACCAGAAAACAACCCGTGCTCTTATGATATGCAAGAGCCTAGCGGGAAAGACGTTTGGCTGTACCTCTAATACTCTACGATGGATGTACATAGCGATTGTAAGACCAATGATCACATATGGTGCAGTAACATGGGCAAAACGAACAAGTCCCTTCACAACAACAGCATCTCTTAATAAAGTGCAAAGACTGTCGTGCCTATGCATCACATATGATGCACTACTGGGAAAACTTCCACTCTTGACTATTCCAAAAAAAGACAGCATTAGGAAATACAACTTTGCCAAGAATTTCTTAACAAAGCTCAGCAACAAGAAAGAATGGAGCGATGAATCCACAATCTATGCACTGAGCGCGCACACGATAAAGTGGTATACAGACGTACCGAGAACTGATGAAGAAACTGGTGCAGGTGAGTTTGGGCCAAGAACGAAACATGGGCAAGAGTACCAGAATGTTTCAAGCAGAAAACAATGAAAACTTGCAAGAAATGATGCTGCTACCTAAATGAGTCTAGTAAAATATAACAAGCAAATAGAAATATATAATAATTACTCAAGAAATACTTACCGTAATCCCAATACATATATATATTCAAATGAAAAACCGAAGAATATAAAGAAATAAAAATTAATAAACTGAAGAAAAAATGCTCTTAAAATTATAATTGAAAATTAAAAGGTTCCTATATATTAAATATATAAATTAAATAAACTTAGTATTACTATTAAATAGAGACGATGTAAAAGAAAACAATACTTCAAAAATGTATTAACGATATAAAACAAAAACGCAATTCAATAATATAAAAATTAAATGAAATATACTATACATAATTTAAATATATATTTAAAAAAGTAAGTAAAAAAATTATTAAATTATGTTATACCCATTTGTTGTATTAATTTCATGGCTTTTTTCATACAGTTTACTTATGAAATAATCTATTTATTTGTTCTAATTTTATCAGAAAGGGTTGAAAATGTTTTGCGTAGTAAAGTGAATGTGTAAACTATTGTACTATTATTTAGTGTAAAATATGCGTTGTGCACGATTACGTAGCATGATTAAAAATTATTAAATTATTTGTCGACAAATATTGTACTATTATCTTATGCATTGTCGTTTAATCTTCTTATCGACGTCTTAAATTTATAAAATATATTTTTTATGTTTTTTACAAATGTTTTATAACAAATCGGTGCAATAAATATGTGTACGGAAATGTACTTGGTTAAGTTATGTGGAATTTGGGATAGCAACGCTTTTGGAAATCAATATTTATTGTAATCCATTTTCTAATTTAAATATATAAATCAGTACAACGAATGAAAATCTGCCGTCAAAGCCTTTCTGGGCTTCGGAAATGAAGGAAGCAACGAGTATTCTCAAGACGCATAAATATACTTTTTAATCTTATACAAAACAACGTAAATAATGTATAAGAACTGTTTTCTTTTTTCGTATATTTTAAACATTATATCTTAAAACGACAATGCCTTTTATTCACAGCGTAGTTTTCCCGTAAAAGACCTATATAAAAAAACACTCTCTTGACTATTACAAATGTATACATATAAGTGTTATTAAATACGGAGTTTTGACCTTATTACAACATTGACATATTTTTGTTTTAATTAACTTTTTTTACTTGTGTTTAATAAATGAAATGAATAAGATAAAAAAGGCAAATTAACTGAAAAAACATAGTTCCTAATTTGTATCACAATACTTAAATATAAAAATATATATTTAAAAAGATATAAAAATATAAAATTACTATTAAATTACTTAAGGCCATAAGGAGAGATAGACATAAAAACAAGATATCGATTGTCGAAATTTTTTGTAATGAAAAAAAAGATTACCTAATATATTTTTACATAATATTTTAACTTTTTTTTTGTTTTGTTTGTTTATTTATAAATTTTTTATTATGAAATTAAAAATTATTTACAAAAAATCATAAGAGTTCCTAAAAAAGATTTTTCATCAAAAAAGTCAAATAAAAGAAAATGAATAATACGTGAATGATAAATACAACATTCCAACGAAAATAAATTCAATAGATAAAACACATCAAAACAAAAGAAAGAAAATATTCGAATCCTCGCAAAAGTATGTGAATTAAGAAAACATATAATATATAAAAATTTAAATGAAACCTATCTAAAAGAATTACCATTTTTAAGTTTTGACATTATATATTAAAAAGTGAAAATATATATTAAGTATACAAGTAAAAAAGTGTTCAGTATATAAAAAAACACAATCAATAAAGAAATGTTAGCATTACACCAAATTTTTCCTTTCTCAAGAATTTTTTTGTTTTTATTATCACTTATTTCAAACGTATTTTTTTACTGCAATAAAAAATATTAAAATGATAAGACAACATATCAAAGTATACGTAATCCATTTTATAATAAATGAAGAATAAAAAACCTAACAACCATGACATTATGTATATACAGGTATATATATAAATATATATTTATATACCATATTCTATATAATTTTTTAATATATATATATATATATATATATAAATATATATGTATATAAGTATATATATATATATATATATATATTACATCCATATTTATATAAATAACATTTAATAAGACATGCCTGTTTGAATTTTATCAAACTATAGATATATATATATTTATATATACATATATACATGTATTCACTTATTTTCTTTTTGTTTCTTTGTGTCCTTATACCGTTTTATTATTTCTTTGTTTTGTATTTGAATTCAATTTCTCAAATTCAATTATATCTTTAAAACTAGATAAGCTAGAAACTAAAAAAAAATTATTAAGAAAAACGTAAGAAGTTCCTATATATATTTTAAAATATTTAAAATAAAAACATATGTGCATATTATTATAATATATTTAGTTTTTTTTATTATATATATAAAAAAATAGTTTCCTTTATCTTTCCTCTTTTATTTCATGTGCAGTTTCCTTGTCAAGTGCATCGTGCAACATAGTCGATCCCACAAAACGTGTTTCCTCTACCCAGCCCATTTTATGATTCTTTAACCTCATATATTTTTTAAAAAGCATTGCAATAGGTCTTCCCTATCTAATGATAAATTTTAATTTAACCAAGCCAATTCTTTACGGGATTTCTCGTACTTCTAATTTGTAGTATTTACTTTATTTTTTACTAATGTATGTATATGAATATATATTGTACATTTATATTAAATTACATACGTATATGTATGAAACTTAAAAAAAAATATACAGTATGATGTATTGCCCAACCTCGCGAATCATGTGAAATGACTTAAAATTAAATTTATAAATATTATTTAAAAATTAAAGAAAACATACTATTAACACATTATAAACTGTAAGTAATTTATATGTCTATATATATTTATATATAAATTTACTTTAGGATATTATATATAAATATATATACAGTATTGAAAATCATAAATTGCAAGACAAAAGAATTGAAAAAAAACAACAAGAGATTGTATTGTTAAACAACAACAAAAAAATGAAATATAAGTAATAAAGAAAAAATTGTATACAGGGTTTTATTAATCGTTTTTTCGATTGAAAATAAAAAAAATTTAAGGAAGTTACTACTACATCTGAAGAAAATTTCAAAAGCATTATTCACCTTGATTACTATTGTCAGCTGTCGGAAACTAACTTTGTCAGATCTTTAGTCGTGTCGTATTTTAAGCGACCCATAGAATCCGTCGCTGTCGTGTGTTGGTTCAAACTTTAGGTCGCCCTATATTTCAGTCGTATATTAATTTTGACACATTTTTTGTAACACCTCTTAATATTCCTCGTAGAACCCTTAAAGTATTTATATTTATGATCAGGACCAAAACCTAAGACTATTTAGCAGTGTCCGTACGCAATTCTTAGGCCTTTCAAATTAAGCTAGTTTGTAACACCCCTTAATCTTCATCGTAGACCCCTAAAAGTTTTTGGCCACGCACAATTTTTTAAAAAAATATTTTTTTATTATAAATTTCATAGAATGAAATAAAATGCCATCCATCATCTTCTTAATGCTTTTTTCTTTTTATACTGGGGCATACTCTCCGTCGTAAGCAGACTGTAGCCTTTCGTTATGTTTTGTTAACAAAATGTTATTTTCTTCGAAAATTTCCGTAGAAAATAAAAAAAATTTATAAAAAAATATATAGACAATACAATTCGCAACATTCAAAGTTGGGAAAAAATGCCCCCAAAAAGTGGGCGTGGCCAAAAACTTTGTATGGGGGATATATTGGAAAAAAATATTTTCTAAATATCTTGTTAAACATTTTTTTCGGTTTCTATGAAAATTTTCGCTGAAAACAGCACTTTAGTAAAAAATCCCACAAAAAGTAGGCGTGGCAAAACATTTTATATGACAGACTTATAAAGGAGGGCAGTGCCTACATATCTTGTGAAGGTTCTAACACTCTATCTCTCTAACTTTAGCCTAAAAACGGTTTTTTCTAAATTGTGGGCGTGGCAGTGGGCGGATTTAAAAACTTTCCGTAATATATGCGCCTCCTTAACAAAAATCAAACGATTACCCTATATGTAACCAGCTTATATTATAATTCAAATTAACTGCTTATATTGTTCTACTTAAATCTTATGTAATATCATATTCTTCTATAACGCTTTATATTTCTCTTTTTATTATTTGCTTTGCATATTGTACATTACATAATACGTACTCTAATATGCTTGTCAGTTGTTACGGAATTTATTACTCTGTCTATTTCTCAAATTTGTCTTGTTACATAATAATACAGTCCGCTCATCTGCTTCCTTTGAAACGAATATACGTGGTTCTTCCTATTTTGCTGCTGACCACCAAACCATCAACACCTTCCAAGGAGATAAAATTAAATTGTGATAAAACTTATATTGACTTTTTTTTTCATTAAGTTCGTGCTTGTAAAGGGTGATTTTTTAGCTGGTTTGGTTTTGGCAACACTGGTTTTGACAGCTGACGTGTGTTTAGTACCTTGTGTCACTGTCAAACAGCTTCAGTTTGGTTTGCAATTTAAACATGGATCGTCTTACAAATGTACAACGCTTGCAAATTATTGAATTTTACTATCAAAATTCGTGCTCGGTTCGAAATGTTCATCGCGCGCTGCTTCCATTTTATGATCGGCATTCTCGACCTTCTGAGCAGTCTATTCGGAAGATTGTGACCAAATTTCGCACCAAATTTACTTTGTTGGACATTAAACCACCAACACGTTTACGTACTGTGCGTATTGAAGAAAATATTGCGGCCGTATCAGCTAGTGTGACAGAAGACCGCGAAATGTCGATTCGGCGCCGTTCCCAGCAGTTAGGCCTTTGTTACAGCACTACGTGGAAAATTTTGCGGAAGGATTTGGGCGTAAAGCCTTTTAAGATACAGCTGGTGCAAGAACTAAAGCCAGCCGACCTACCACAACGCCGAATTTTTGGTGAATGGGCTCTTGGAAAGCTGGCCGAGGATCCGCTTTTTTATCGAAAAATTGTGTTCAGCGATGAGGCTCATTTTTGGTTGAATGGGTACGTAAATAAGCAAAATTGCCGCATTTGGAGTGAAGATCAGCCAGAAGCATTGCAGCAGCTACCAATGCATCCCGAAAAAGCCACTGTTTGGTGCGGTTTATGGGCCGGCGGCATTATTGGGCCATATTTCTTCAAAGATGATGCGAATCGCAGCGTTACTGTCAATGGTGAACGCTACCGAGCGATGATAACAAACTTATTTTTTCCCGAAATGGAAGTTCTTGACTTGCATGATATGTGGTTTCAACAAGACGGTGCCACATGCCACACAGCACGCGAAACAATGGCGCAATTGCGAGGCGAGTTTGGTGAACAGTTAATTTCACGTTTCGGGCCGGTCAATTGGCCGCCTAGATCGTGCGATGTGACACCATTAGATTATTTTTTGTGGGGGTATGCCAAGGCTAATGTGTATAGGGACAAGCCCGCTTCGATTGACGCACTGGAAGCCAACAGCCATGCATTCATTCGTGAGATACCGGCCGATATGTGTGAAAGAGTATGCCAAAATTGGACTCAGCGGATGGGCTACCTGAGACGCAGCCGCGGTCAACATTTGCATGAAATTATCTTTAAACATTAAATTGCAAGGTTCAAACTATCGATTCAAATAAATATTTCATTCATTTTTTCGAATTTTTTGTGTTTTTTTTTTAAAAAAAGTTCTAAACCTCTTAAAAAATCACCCTTTATATAGTTCCGTTTGGTAACATTTTTGGTCCTTCTGTTCGCGGATCTATTGAACTCAAATAATTTATTCGATTATTATACTACTAATGGACTATGGTATGATATGGTTGTTATGAACAATTTTTTTTTATGAAATGAAATACACATATATGGTGTAAAATTTTGCTATATCCTATAGTATGAAATTGATCTCGGTGAATATTTAATCTTTAATTGAACTTAATCGTGCGCTGCATTATATCTAAAAAAATATAATCACTTCTTATTCACAATAAAAATGAACATTATAAAAACAAAACGTGGTCATGTCTGACTCGAGCGGTATCGTTTTCAGAAAGCGTAGACGAGCGCATGTCTTTAGAGTTACTTGAAATACGACTGCAGAAGCTTGAAGAGGATTGGACAGAATTTCGTTCTCTACAAAACCAACTCTTAGAGCATGCTGATGAAGATGATTTCGTCAATCCAGAATCCGAGTTTTCTCAATACGAAACGAAATATTTTTTTCCCAATCTACTCTAACCAAAATAATTCGCGATAGGAAAAAGTCCGAAATAAACCCCGTTAGTCAGTCGACTGTCGATAAGTTTGCTAGTCAGCAAGCCACACTCATTGAAAATCTAAACTCTATCCAATGTGCTTCAATTTCTTTGCTTAAATCGATATCTATCCTTTTTCTGGTGACTATAAGAAATGGCCAAGCTTTAGAGATATCTTTCAGGGTACTATTGATACAAATTTAAATCTATCTACCACACAAAAATTCCGATATCTTAAATCGTATTTACGCAGTAAGGCAGCAGATCCTATTCGTGATATAACGGTTTCTGACGCTAATAATTTAGATGCATGGGAACGACTAGAGAAGCGATACGACCGCACCAATCTTATAACTCATTCACACATACATGCATTTCTGTCGATGCCCAGTATGAGTACCTATAGCGTTTCTTATCTACGAAAAATCACCGACGGTACTGATGAAACGATTAGGGCTTAAATGCCTTAGGATCTACCAACCGTGACCCATGGATCATTTATCTGTTTCTCCAGAAACTCGATCAGGACACGCGACAAGCGTGGGCAGAAGAGGTTGGATCAAGGGTCGATTGTAGCGTCAATGAATTAGTGTCGTTTTTACAACTTCGTTGTGATGCCTTAGAATCGTGCCGAACTCTCTCTCATTTAAATTCGTCTCGTGTGAAAACTCCCAAAACAATACAATCGCATTATACCGAATCGAAACAAAATTGTCCCAAATGCAAGTCAGACCACACCTTAAGCAAGTGTTCTAACTTTCTATCGTTCGATAATAAAACACGCCGCGAATTCGTGAAAGAACACTCTCTGTGCTTTAATTGTTTACGCCCTGGACATTCCGCAAACAAATGCCGGTCGAATTTCCGCTGCAGGACTTGCAATTCGCGACATCATTCCCTCGTTCACCCCCAAGCTTCGTCGTCAAATCATCCCATTAACATTACTCCCGAATCTTCGCCTATACCATCGAAATCAATAAACTTACCCTCGACCAGCTCGCCGCCTTCAAATTCTCTAACAATAACACACCCATCACTCTCGCTTTACTCGTCTCTGCCAGCAGACGGCAATTCGTCCAATCTTCCTCGCTTTACTCAAACTTTATTGCCCACCGCTATTGCTCATGCGCAGGACAACGAAGGAAACTCTCGAACTATTCGGTTGTTGCTAGACTCGGGCTCACAAGTATCAGTCATTACGGAAAGCACAGTTCAACGATTAGGTCTTATTCGAAAACCCGCTCGTATTCCTGTATTAGGAGTTGGTTCAACATCCGCTGGCGTGACAAATGGATTCGTAGTTCTTAAATTGTATTCTCGATATTCTGCAGATTTCGTGGAAGTTCATTGCTATGTTACTTCTAAACTTACCTCCTTATTTCCTGCATCTGTTCTTAAGATCTCCGACACAAACACATTCTCTTCGTTCAGGTTAGCAGATCCCAATTTTAATGTACCTGGCCGTATTGATATCCTCATCGGTGCTGACAAAGCCTTTAGCCTATTTAATGGCCCAGTCGTTCGGGGTACCCAAGGAGTACCCAATCTGATTCCCACGATCTTTGGCTGGGTCGTTTGTGGCAATATGGACAGCATTATGTCTTCAACCAGTGTCGATTCATATTGCACTCAATTGGACACGGAAAACGTTTTTGATCTTGAGCGTTTTTGGCGACTTGAAAAAGTTGATAAAAAATTAAGTATATCGATTGACGACCAACGCGCGGAAAAGACATATTCGTAAAAACACATTCGCGCCTACCAGATGGATATAGAGAAAATGTTTCGGCAGATACGAGTATCGGATAACCACACCAATTTCCAACGAATCTTATGGAGAAAACCAAATGATGAAACCATAAAACATTTCCGTCTTTTGACCGTGACTTATGGTACGGCATGCGCTCCATTTTTACCTTTTCGGACCTTATACCAATTAGCCCTTGGTCAAACCTACCCTCGCGCGTCGGAAGTTTTACTCAACGACTTTTATATGGACGATGTTATGACAGGTGCGGATTCGATTGAAGAAGTTACTTCTCTTAGGTTAGATCTCGTAAATCTCCTCAAATGTGGCGGATTTAATCTAAGGAAATGGACGACCAATTGCTGGCCCTTACTTATATCCTTACCAGAAGAACAACGTGAGCTTTCTCCCATAGAATTTGAAGAATCTTTAACCGTCAAACTACTTGGCATGCAATGGTGTCCATCCAAAGATAGATTTTTCTTCAGGGTACATTTAAGCACCTCTACTGTCTATACCAAATGTAGAATACTATCGGAGACCTCGAGGATTTTTGACCCAATTGGATTTTTAGCTCCGGTCATCGTCGGTATTAAGATTCTTTTCCAGGACTTATGGAGAGCAGGGATAAAGTGGGATGAAGAAATTTCTAATGATACAGCTGAGTGATGGAGACTGATTCGTAGCGAACTTCATCTACTGGAATCTATAACAATTCCTTGGACTCTGTGGAATAATAAACTCAGAAGGTGTAACCATGAATGGATTGGTAAATGTTTCGCTAGTGGCAGCCAAAACACGTGTTGCACCCATAAAAGTATTGTCTCTCCCTCGACTTGCGCTCTGCGGAGCTACTCTTTTAATTCGTCTTGTCAATAAACTTAAGATATCTTTACAGGAGAAAGACATTAAAGTTTATGCATGGATAGATTCGTCTATTGTACTACACTGGCTTTCCGCACCTCCCAAGAAGTAGTCAGTATTTGTGGCAAATAGAACTTCCGAGATTCTGACATCAATTCCTCGCCAAGGTTGGAACCACGTCCGTTCGGCCAACAATCCAGCTGATATCGCAACTCGGGGCGTTCCACCGTCTCTTTTCCAGGTAAATGAAATGTGGTGGAAGGGTCCTCGTTGGCTCTGGGAAGAAAGGATTCAGTGGCCAGTATCAAATCCATCTATCAAGGACGTTTCTCTACCAGAATTAGAAGAAAGAAGTGCGCCAAGGACTCAGGTACTATTAGCTAACACAAACACAAATAATATTTTTGAAGACATCATTATCAATTCATCCAGCTGGTGGAAATCTGTTCGCGTCGTGGCATTCGTCTGACGTTTTATTTCAAACATTCGTAAAAACATCAATCGTCATTACAACTCACTTTCGACAATAGAAATTTCCAGTGCTAAAATTCTACTCATAAAAATTGCGCAAAAAATCTTATTCTCCCCTGAAATCAGTGCTCTCCAAAATGATAAACCCTTGTGTGGAAAAAGTAAGTTAAGATCTCTTGCTCCATTCCTTGATTCAAATAAAGTACTCCGCGTCGGCGGTCGGTTAAATGAATGCAATCTTACCTATAGTGCTAAACACCCTATCATTCCACATAAATCCCACCCAATATCTCACATGATTGCTGATTACCTACATAACAAATATCTTCACGCTAGTGTATCTCAACTGTTCAGCCTTATAAATCAAGAATTTTTTATAATACGCTGCAGAAATCTACATCGAAACCTAGTCCACAAATGTGTCATTTACCTACGTCATCGACAACATTCTTCATCTCAACAAATTGGTAGTCTACCAATGGAAAGTATCCGGTTTTCCCGACAGTTCAGTAAGGTTGGTTGCGATTATGCCGGACCTTTAATTTTACGTTTATGTCGCAGAAGGAATCCCAAATTTGTTAAATGTTACATCGCCCTATTTGTATGCTTTGTGACAAAGGGTATTCACTTGGAGCTCGTCGGGAACCTCACTACTACCGCTTTTTTGTCAGCCCTGGATCATTTCGTGTCCCGCCGTGGTAAGCCAATTGAAATTTGGAGCGATAATGGCACCAATTTGTATGGAGCCAAAAGATTGCTTGACGAAATGCATGCTTGCCTCCTCAGCCAACAACATAATTCTATCGTTGCCGATCATCTGTCAAGAGGCAGGGGTTAAATCGGTAAAGACTCATCTTAAAAGAGTGATTGGGGATCACGTACTCACATACGAGGAACTGTACACACTGCTGACTAAAATCGAGGCACTGCTTAATTCATGCCCCATGTGGCCAACATCCGATAGCGAACCCACTGCTTTAACTCCTTCGCATTTCATGATTGGTCAACCGTATACTGCGGTTCCTCAACCAGAAATTCAATTTACAAATTCACCAAAAACTAATTGGCATCTTTTACAGATTCTTATGAAGGGCTTCTGGAAGAGATGGCATCAAGAATACCTCACATCACTGCAACAGCGACCGAAGTGGCAAGGCGTCGATTCAGACATCAAAGTAGATGACATTGTGCTTCTAAATGAACCCAATCTGCGGCCCTCAAAGTGGATGCTTGGCCGTGTCCTAAAAACTCATCCAGGCCAAGACAACAAAATTCGTGTCGTCACTATTAAAACTAAATATAAGGAATATGTTCGGCCCATTGTGAAGATTGTACACTTTTTGTATCTGAAAGACCGGAGTCTTTCAGGGGGGCTGAATGTTCCGTAATATGTGCACCTCCTTAAGAAAAATCAAACGATTACTCTATATGTAACCAGCTTATATTATAATTCAAATTAACTGCTTATATTGTTCTACTTAAATCTTATGTAATATCATACTCTTCTATAACGCTTTATATTTCTCTTTTTATTATTTGCTTTGCATATTGTACATTACATAATACGTACTCTAACATGCTTGTCAATTGTTACGGAATTTATTACTCTCTCTATTTCTCAAATGTGTCTTCTTACATAATAATACAGTCCGCTCATCTGCTTACTTTGTAACGAATATACGTGGTTCTTCCTATTTGGCTGCTGACCACCAAACCATCAACACCTTCCATGGAGATAAGATTAAATTGTGATAAAACTTATATTGACTTTTTTTCATTAAGTTCGTGCTTGTATATAGTTCCGTTTGGTAACATTACCATTTCGGGACCCTAGAGAGTATATGCTCTAAATTTCAGCTTCCTGACATAAATTTAAAGGCCTCAAAAGTTGATACGGACGGACGGACGGACGGACATTGGTATTTGGTCCTGACCATAAACCTATATATTTTTATGGGTCTAGGACGAATATTAAGGGGTGTTACAAACTATGTGTCAAAATTTATATACCCTTAGGATAGGGTATAAATACAAATTTTGGCCACGGAAGTATGATCTATGATTCTTTGGATCGGAGCTTTTAAGTAACGCACACTACTCATTGTATTTGTAATAGATCTGCACACTACTCCCTGCAATTGATGTTGATCTGCACACGGCTCAAATTCAAAGTTATATCGCTTAGCAGGGTGATCCATTTCGAGGTTCCCTACTTTTTTAAAGAAAAAAACACAGAAAATTCAAATTTAAAGGACAATGTTTATTATCATTTGAAAGAACATTCTTAAGCATTTATTTTTTGAAGATTATGTCTATCAAATGTTGGCCGTTGCTACGTCGCAGATGGTCCATCCGTTGAGTCCAATTTTCGATCACTCGTTCGAGCATTTCGACTGGTAACTGGCGAATGACACGCGTGATGTTTTCCTCCAAGGCCTGAATCGAAGCGGGTTTGTCGGCATAAGCTTTTGACTTTACATATCCCCACAGAAAAAAGTCTAACGGTTTGATATCACACGATCTTGGTGGCCAATCGACCGGCCCAAAACGTGAAATTATGTGCTCTCCGAAATGTTCTCTCAATAAGTCCATTGATTGATGCGATGTGTGGGAAGTGGCGCCGTCTTGCTGAAACCAAATGTCGCCGAGATCACGAGCTTCAATTTCAGGCATCAAATATTCGGTTATCATGGCACGATAACGGTCGCCATTGACGGTTACGTTCGCACCGGCATAATTTTTAAAGAAATATGGACCGATGATTCCACCGGCCCACAAACCACACCAAACCGTTGTTTTTTCTGGATGAAGTGGCAGTTCTTCAATCTCTTTAGGTTGCTCTTCGTCCCAAATTCGGCAATTTTGTTTGTTTACATACCCATTGAGCCAGAAATGGGCCTCATCGCTAAACAAAATTTTACTCGAAAACGTCGGATCTTAGAGCGAAGCGATGTCGCTTGGGAAGGTCGAGCGGCTTCAGTTGTTGCACAAGCTGTATTTTGTACGCTTTCAATTTAAGATCTTGACGTAAAATGCGCCAAGTCGTTCCATACGCCAGTCCGAGTTGCTGCGAACGGCGCCGAATCGACTCTCTACGGTCTTCGTGTACACTCTCAGCTACGGCCGCTATATTTTCTTCACAGCGTGCTGGACGTGGTCTATTCGGTCGAATATTATCCAATAATGAATGCTGGGTCTCAAAATGGGTGATGGTGTTGCGAATAGTACGCACAGTAGGCCGATTATGTTGACCATAATTTGAGCGAAGTGCACGAAACACATTCCTCACAGAACGTGAATTTTCATAATAAAGTTGAACAATTTGTAAACGTTGTTCACGCGTAAGTCTTTCCATTATGAAATGCCAAACAATACTAAACAAAAATAACATGACAGCATGACACGACTCACACGTGATCTGTCAAAAAAGGCTATTGAAAAAAGTATCTCTACTTGGATCACCCGTTACATTGTGTGTTAAAAAACAAAAACAATTGAATTGACCCTAAGAAATGATAATGGAAGTGGTTTTTTGAAGAAAATCTGTGGTTTTTTTTATTCCAAAAATTTCTGGAGCAGCATTTGAAAAAGGCTATTCCATTTTATTTTAAATACAAAGTAAAACGTTGTCATTTATTGCGCCATTAAATTTATTTAAAATATCGCAAGAGAAATGGATTTTTTACAACATAATTATTCTCAAAACCAGGTTTCATATATCCTTAGATGTATGAGTCACGTTTTAGAAATATTTGATCGGATTTGCGCTAAAAAATACAAAACAAAAAAATTACTTTTGAAATAGGATTTGGAAATGCATTTATTAAAAAAAAATTTTGTGATTGGTATTACTTCATTTTCAAATCCGATTGGAAGCGATGGAAAATACGGCTATAATATTTTTTTTATTTATTAACATAACTACGACCAGTGGCGACGCATGCCTAAAAAATATTGTCGTTCAGTGGGTGCATAAGTACATATTAAATACATATAAGTTAACTTTTGTTAATTGACTTAAAAAAATTAGGTCATGGTTTTTATACATATAACTAAGTAGTAAAAATTATTATTCTCAAACCTCTCCACTAAAAACAAAACTTATAGCAATATATGCCCTTCAGCGTTGTAAAGAAAAAAACAATTGGGAGTCTTTTAAAATATTAAACTAAACAGTATATTAAGAATAATGCAATTCGCAACCAATTCCGTATGTAAACCAATCAAAAATTCAAAATGTAATGTGTATCTGCCTTCACAAAAAAACTGTTTATTTAAAAACTTTAGCAATATTTTTTGTTCGAACAAAGTTTTGCAACGGTTTTCAAGCCACTTCAGTAAAAAGTGCTATTAGCGCTCACTAAAATTCATATGTTGCTCAACCTGCCTAATTTTCGACGACACAAATGATCACATTTGTTTGGCAATTTGAATCGAAATTTAAAAAAGTTATATTTTCCAAAGCGTTTGACAAGAAATTGA
Source organism: Ferdinandea cuprea (assembly GCA_963576555.1). Taxonomy (NCBI): domain Eukaryota; kingdom Metazoa; phylum Arthropoda; class Insecta; order Diptera; family Syrphidae; genus Ferdinandea; species Ferdinandea cuprea. The sequence goes on along the minus strand of OY754962.1, from coordinate 13,289,558 downwards.
ATATGACATTTTTATAGTAAACACTCACAAATAAACGGACACTAACTTACATAAAATTTTGTAGCCCTATGTAACGTGTTATACGTTTTTATAAAAACAAGCATTAATCAATTGTCAAAATAAGGCTCTATAAGGAATAAAGAGGATAAGGATTTAAGGGACGTGGCAAAAAACTTTATATAACAAATTTATAAAGGTAGACAGTACCTACATATCTTGTGAAGGTTTTACAACTTTATCTCTCTAACTTAAGCCTAAAAACGGTTTTTTCTATATTGTGGGCGTGGCAGTGGGCGGATTTAAAAACTTTCCGTAATATATGCGCCTCCTTAACAAAAATCAAACGATTACCCTATATGTAACCAGCTTATATTATAATTCAAATTAACTGCTTATATTGTTCTACTTAAATCTTATGTAATATCATATTCTTCTATAACGCTTTATATTTCTCTTTTTATTATTTGCTTTGCATATTGTACATTACATAATACGTACTCTAATATGCTTGTCAGTTGTTACGGAATTTATTACTCTGTCTATTTCTCAAATTTGTCTTGTTACATAATAATACAGTCCGCTCATCTGCTTCCTTTGAAACGAATATACGTGGTTCTTCCTATTTTGCTGCTGACCACCAAACCATCAACACCTTCCAAGGAGATAAAATTAAATTGTGATAAAACTTATATTGACTTTTTTTTTCATTAAGTTCGTGCTTGTATTTATATAGTTCCGTTTGGTAACATTTTTGGTCCTTCTGTTCGCGGATCTATTGAACTCAAATAATTTATTCGATTATTATACTACTAATGGACTATGGTATGATATGGTTGTTATGAACAATTTTTTTTTATGAAATGAAATACACATATATGGTGTAAAATTTTGCTATATCCTATAGTATGAAATTGATCTCGGTGAATATTTAATCTTTAATTGAACTTAATCGTGCGCTGCATTATATCCAAAAAAATATAATCACTTCTTATTCACAATAAAAATGAACATTATAAAAACAAAACGTGGTCATGTCTGACTCGAGCGGTATCGTTTTCAGAAAGCGTAGACGAGCGCATGTCTTTAGAGTTACTTGAAATACGACTGCAGAAGCTTGAAGAGGATTGGACAGAATTTCGTTCTCTACAAAACCAACTCTTAGAGCATGCTGATGAAGATGATTTCGTCAATCCAGAATCCGAGTTTTCTCAATACGAAACGAAATATTTTTTTCCCAATCTACTCTAACCAAAATAATTCGCGATAGGAAAAAGTCCGAAATAAACCCCGTTAGTCAGTCGACTGTCGATAAGTTTGCTAGTCAGCAAGCCACACTCATTGAAAATCTAAACTCTATCCAATGTGCTTCAATTTCTTTGCTTAAATCGATATCTATCCTTTTTCTGGTGACTATAAGAAATGGCCAAGCTTTAGAGATATCTTTCAGGGTACTATTGATACAAATTTAAATCTATCTACCACACAAAAATTCCGATATCTTAAATCGTATTTACGCAGTAAGGCAGCAGATCCTATTCGTGATATAACGGTTTCTGACGCTAATAATTTAGATGCATGGGAACGACTAGAGAAGCGATACGACCGCACCAATCTTATAACTCATTCACACATACATGCATTTCTGTCGATGCCCAGTATGAGTACCTATAGCGTTTCTTATCTACGAAAAATCACCGACGGTAATCTACCAACCGTGACCCATGGATCATTTATCTGTTTCTCCAGAAACTCGATCAGGACACGCGACAAGCGTGGGCAGAAGAGGTTGGATCAAGGGTCGATTGTAGCGTCAATGAATTAGTGTCGTTTTTACAACTTCGTTGTGATGCCTTAGAATCGTGCCGAACTCTCTCTCATTTAAATTTAATTAATTAATTAATTTCCGCTGCAGGACTTGCAATTCGCGACATCATTCCCTCGTTCACCCCCAAGCTTCGTCGTCAAATCATCCCATTAACATTACTCCCGAATCTTCGCCTATACCATCGAAATCAATAAACTTACCCTCGACCAGCTCGCCGCCTTCAAATTCTCTAACAATAACACACCCATCACTCTCGCTTTACTCGTCTCTGCCAGCAGACGGCAATTCGTCCAATCTTCCTCGCTTTACTCAAACTTTATTGCCCACCGCTATTGCTCATGCGCAGGACAACGAAAGAAACTCTCGAACTATTCGGTTGTTGCTAGACTCGGGCTCACAAGTATCAGTCATTACGGAAAGCACAGTTCAACGATTAGGTCTTATTCGAAAACCCGCTCGTATTCCTGTATTAGGAGTTGGTTCAACATCCGCTGGCGTGACAAATGGATTCGTAGTTCTTAAATTGTATTCTCGATATTCTGCAGATTTCGTGGAAGTTCATTGCTATGTTACTTCTAAACTTACCTCCTTATTTCCTGCATCTGTTCTTAAGATCTCCGACACAAACACATTCTCTTCGTTCAGGTTAGCAGATCCCAATTTTAATGTACCTGGCCGTATTGATATCCTCATCGGTGCTGACAAAGCCTTTAGCCTATTTAATGGCCCAGTCGTTCGGGGTACCCAAGGAGTACCCAATCTGATTCCCACGATCTTTGGCTGGGTCGTTTGTGGCAATATGGACAGCATTATGTCTTCAACCAGTGTCGATTCATATTGCACTCAATTGGACACGGAAAACGTTTTTGATCTTGAGCGTTTTTGGCGACTTGAAAAAGTTGATAAAAAATTAAGTATATCGATTGACGACCAACGCGCGGAAAAGACATATTCGTAAAAACACATTCGCGCCTACCAGATGGATATAGAGAAAATGTTTCGGCAGATACGAGTATCGGATAACCACACCAATTTCCAACGAATCTTATGGAGAAAACCAAATGATGAAACCATAAAACATTTCCGTCTTTTGACCGTGACTTATGGTACGGCATGCGCTCCATTTTTACCTGTTCGGACCTTATACCAATTAGCCCTTGGTCAAACCTACCCGCGCGCGTCGGAAGTTTTACTCAACGACTTTTATATGGACGATGTTATGACAGGTGCGGATTCGATTGAAGAAGTTACTTCTCTTAGGTTAGATCTCGTAAATCTCCTCAAATGTGGCGGATTTAATCTAAGGAAATGGACGACCAATTGCTGGCCCTTACTTATATCCTTACCAGAAGAACAACGTGAGCTTTCTCCCATAGAATTTGAAGAATCTTTAACCGTCAAACTACTTGGCATGCAATGGTGTCCATCCAAAGATAGATTTTTCTTCAGGGTACATTTAAGCACCTCTACTGTCTATACCAAATGTAGAATACTATCGGAGACCTCGAGGATTTTTGACCCAATTGGATTTTTAGCTCCGGTCATCGTCGGTATTAAGATTCTTTTCCAGGACTTATGGAGAGCAGGGATAAAGTGGGATGAAGAAATTTCTAATGATACAGCTGAGTGATGGAGACTGATTCGTAGCGAACTTCATCTACTGGAATCTATAACAATTCCTTGGACTCTGTGGAATAATAAACTCAGAAGGTGTAACCATGAATGGATTGGTAAATGTTTCGCTAGTGGCAGCCAAAACACGTGTTGCACCCATAAAAGTATTGTCTCTCCCTCGACTTGCGCTCTGCGGAGCTACTCTTTTAATTCGTCTTGTCAATAAACTTAAGATATCTTTACAGGAGAAAGACATTAAAGTTTATGCATGGATAGATTCGTCTATTGTACTACACTGGCTTTCCGCACCTCCCAAGAAGTAGTCAGTATTTGTGGCAAATAGAACTTCCGAGATTCTGACATCAATTCCTCGCCAAGGTTGGAACCACGTCCGTTCGGCCAACAATCCAGCTGATATCGCAACTCGGGGCGTTCCACCGTCTCTTTTCCAGGTAAATGAAATGTGGTGGAAGGGTCCTCGTTGGCTCTGGGAAGAAAGGATTCAGTGGCCAGTATCAAATCCATCTATCAAGGACGTTTCTCTACCAGAATTAGAAGAAAGAAGTGCGCCAAGGACTCAGGTACTATTAGCTAACACAAACACAAATAATATTTTTGAAGACATCATTATCAATTCATCCAGCTGGTGGAAATCTGTTCGCGTCGTGGCATTCGTCTGACGTTTTATTTCAAACATTCGTAAAAACATCAATCGTCATTACAACTCACTTTCGACAATAGAAATTTCCAGTGCTAAAATTCTACTCATAAAAATTGCGCAAAAAATCTTATTCTCCCCTGAAATCAGTGCTCTCCAAAATGATAAACCCTTGTGTGGAAAAAGTAAGTTAAGATCTCTTGCTCCATTCCTTGATTCAAATAAAGTACTCCGCGTCGGCGGTCGGTTAAATGAATGCAATCTTACCTATAGTGCTAAACACCCTATCATTCCACATAAATCCCACCCAATATCTCACATGATTGCTGATTACCTACATAACAAATATCTTCACGCTAGTGTATCTCAACTGTTCAGCCTTATAAATCAAGAATTTTTTATAATACGCTGCAGAAATCTACATCGAAACCTAGTCCACAAATGTGTCATTTACCTACGTCATCGACAACATTCTTCATCTCAACAAATTGGTAGTCTACCAATGGAAAGTATCCGGTTTTCCCGACAGTTCAGTAAGGTTGGTTGCGATTATGCCGGACCTTTAATTTTACGTTTATGTCGCAGAAGGAATCCCAAATTTGTTAAATGTTACATCGCCCTATTTGTATGCTTTGTGACAAAGGGTATTCACTTGGAGCTCGTCGGCAACCTCACTACTACCGCTTTTTTGTCAGCCCTGGATCATTTCGTGTCCCGCCGTGGTAAGCCAATTGAAATTTGGAGCGATAATGGCACCAATTTGTATGGAGCCAAAAGATTGCTTGACGAAATGCATGCTTGCCTCCTCAGCCAACAACATAATTCTATCGTTGCCGATCATCTGTCAAGAGGCAGGGGTTAAATCGGTAAAGACTCATCTTAAAAGAGTGATTGGGGATCACGTACTCACATACGAGGAACTGTACACACTGCTGACTAAAATCGAGGCACTGCTTAATTCATGCCCCATGTGGCCAACATCCGATAGCGAACCCACTGCTTTAACTCCTTCGCATTTCATGATTGGTCAACCGTATACTGCGGTTCCTCAACCAGAAATTCAATTTACAAATTCACCAAAAACTAATTGGCATCTTTTACAGATTCTTATGAAGGGCTTCTGGAAGAGATGGCATCAAGAATACCTCACATCACTGCAACAGCGACCGAAGTGGCAAGGCGTCGATTCAGACATCAAAGTAGATGACATTGTGCTTCTAAATGAACCCAATCTGCGGCCCTCAAAGTGGATGCTTGGCCGTGTCCTAAAAACTCATCCAGGCCAAGACAACAAAATTCGTGTCGTCACTATTAAAACTAAATATAAGGAATATGTTCGGCCCATTGTGAAGATTGTACACTTTTTGTATCTGAAAGACCGGAGTCTTTCAGGGGGGCTGAATGTTCCGTAATATGTGCACCTCCTTAAGAAAAATCAAACGATTACTCTATATGTAACCAGCTTATATTATAATTCAAATTAACTGCTTATATTGTTCTACTTAAATCTTATGTAATATCATACTCTTCTATAACGCTTTATATTTCTCTTTTTATTATTTGCTTTGCATATTGTACATTACATAATACGTACTCTAACATGCTTGTCAATTGTTACGGAATTTATTACTCTCTCTATTTCTCAAATGTGTCTTCTTACATAATAATACAGTCCGCTCATCTGCTTACTTTGTAACGAATATACGTGGTTCTTCCTATTTGGCTGCTGACCACCAAACCATCAACACCTTCCATGGAGATAAGATTAAATTGTGATAAAACTTATATTGACTTTTTTTCATTAAGTTCGTGCTTGTATATAGTTCCGTTTGGTAACATTACCATTTCGGGACCCTAGAGAGTATATGCTCTAAATTTCAGCTTCCTGACATAAATTTAAAGGCCTCAAAAGTTGATACGGACGGACGGACGGACGGACATTGGTATTTGGTCCTGACCATAAACCTATATATTTTTATGGGTCTAGGACGAATATTAAGGGGTGTTACAAACTATGTGTCAAAATTTATATACCCTTAGGATAGGGTATAAATACAAATTTTGGCCACGGAAGTATGATCTATGATTCTTTGGATCGGAGCTTTTAAGTAACGCACACTACTCATTGTATTTGTAATAGATCTGCACACTACTCCCTGCAATTGATGTTGATCTGCACACGGCTCAAATTCAAAGTTATATCGCTTAGCAGGGTGATCCATTTCGAGGTTCCCTACTTTTTTAAAGAAAAAAACACAGAAAATTCAAATTTAAAGGACAATGTTTATTATCATTTGAAAGAACATTCTTAAGCATTTATTTTTTGAAGATTATGTCTATCAAATGTTGGCCGTTGCTACGTCGCAGATGGTCCATCCGTTGAGTCCAATTTTCGATCACTCGTTCGAGCATTTCGACTGGTAACTGGCGAATGACACGCGTGATGTTTTCCTCCAAGGCCTGAATCGAAGCGGGTTTGTCGGCATAAGCTTTTGACTTTACATATCCCCACAGAAAAAAGTCTAACGGTTTGATATCACACGATCTTGGTGGCCAATCGACCGGCCCAAAACGTGAAATTATGTGCTCTCCGAAATGTTCTCTCAATAAGTCCATTGATTGATGCGATGTGTGGGAAGTGGCGCCGTCTTGCTGAAACCAAATGTCGCCGAGATCACGAGCTTCAATTTCAGGCATCAAATATTCGGTTATCATGGCACGATAACGGTCGCCATTGACGGTTACGTTCGCACCGGCATAATTTTTAAAGAAATATGGACCGATGATTCCACCGGCCCACAAACCACACCAAACCGTTGTTTTTTCTGGATGAAGTGGCAGTTCTTCAATCTCTTTAGGTTGCTCTTCGTCCCAAATTCGGCAATTTTGTTTGTTTACATACCCATTGAGCCAGAAATGGGCCTCATCGCTAAACAAAATTTTACTCGAAAACGTCGGATCTTAGAGCGAAGCGATGTCGCTTGGGAAGGTCGAGCGGCTTCAGTTGTTGCACAAGCTGTATTTTGTACGCTTTCAATTTAAGATCTTGACGTAAAATGCGCCAAGTCGTTCCATACGCCAGTCCGAGTTGCTGCGAACGGCGCCGAATCGACTCTCTACGGTCTTCGTGTACACTCTCAGCTACGGCCGCTATATTTTCTTCACAGCGTGCTGGACGTGGTCTATTCGGTCGAATATTATCCAATAATGAATGCTGGGTCTCAAAATGGGTGATGGTGTTGCGAATAGTACGCACAGTAGGCCGATTATGTTGACCATAATTTGAGCGAAGTGCACGAAACACATTCCTCACAGAACGTGAATTTTCATAATAAAGTTGAACAATTTGTAAACGTTGTTCACGCGTAAGTCTTTCCATTATGAAATGCCAAACAATACTAAACAAAAATAACATGACAGCATGACACGACTCACACGTGATCTGTCAAAAAAGGCTATTGAAAAAAGTATCTCTACTTGGATCACCCGTTACATTGTGTGTTAAAAAACAAAAACAATTGAATTGACCCTAAGAAATGATAATGGAAGTGGTTTTTTGAAGAAAATCTGTGGTTTTTTTTATTCCAAAAATTTCTGGAGCAGCATTTGAAAAAGGCTATTCCATTTTATTTTAAATACAAAGTAAAACGTTGTCATTTATTGCGCCATTAAATTTATTTAAAATATCGCAAGAGAAATGGATTTTTTACAACATAATTATTCTCAAAACCAGGTTTCATATATCCTTAGATGTATGAGTCACGTTTTAGAAATATTTGATCGGATTTGCGCTAAAAAATACAAAACAAAAAAATTACTTTTGAAATAGGATTTGGAAATGCATTTATTAAAAATAAATTTTGTGATTGGTATTACTTCATTTTCAAATCCGATTGGAAGCGATGGAAAATACGGCTATAATATTTTTTTTATTTATTAACATAACTACGACCAGTGGCGACGCATGCCTAAAAAATATTGTCGTTCAGTGGGTGCATAAGTACATATTAAATACATATAAGTTAACTTTTGTTAATTGACTTAAAAAAATTAGGTCATGGTTTTTATACATATAACTAAGTAGTAAAAATTATTATTCTCAAACCTCTCCACTAAAAACAAAACTTATAGCAATATATGCCCTTCAGCGTTGTAAAGAAAAAAACAATTGGGAGTCTTTTAAAATATTAAACTAAACAGTATATTAAGAATAATGCAATTCGCAACCAATTCCGTATGTAAACCAATCAAAAATTCAAAATGTAATGTGTATCTGCCTTCACAAAAAAACTGTTTATTTAAAAACTTTAGCAATATTTTTTGTTCGAACAAAGTTTTGCAACGGTTTTCAAGCCACTTCAGTAAAAAGTGCTATTAGCGCTCACTAAAATTCATATGTTGCTCAACCTGCCTAATTTTCGACGACACAAATGATCACATTTGTTTGGCAATTTGAATCGAAATTTAAAAAAGTTATATTTTCCAAAGCGTTTGACAAGAAATTGAATATGACATTTTTATAGTAAACACTCACAAATAAACGGACACTAACTTACATAAAATTTTGTAGCCCTATGTAACGTGTTATACGTTTTTATAAAAACAAGCATTAATCAATTGTCAAAATAAGGCTCTATAAGGAATAAAGAGGATAAGGATTTAAGGGACGTGGCAAAAAACTTTATATAACAAATTTATAAAGGTAGACAGTACCTACATATCTTGTGAAGGTTTTACAACTTTATCTCTCTAACTTAAGCCTAAAAACGGTTTTTTCTATATTGTGGGCGTGGCAGTGGGCGGATTTAAAAACTTTTAACACTTTACCATTTCGGGACCCTAGGGAGTATATTCTTTAAATTTCAGCTTCCTAGCATACAATTAAAGCCCTCAAGAGTTGATACGGACGGACATTGCTAAATAGTCATAGGATTTGGTCCTGATCATAAATATATATACTTTTATGGGTCTACGACGAATATTAAGGGGTGTTACAAACTATGTGTCAAAATTAATATACCCTTAGGATAGGGTATAAACAAAGACAAATTTTATTGTTTCTTTTAAACCATGAAAAATATGGCAAACAATCAAGTGCGAAATAAGTTTTCTTACGTCTGTGTAAAGAATTTGTAAATGTGCGAAGTTGAAATGTTTAATTCGTTGTTCAGATATTAACAACAGAAAAAATATTCGTCATAAAAATGCGTCTCTCACAATTTGTTTTGTGCTAAAATTTTATCACGCCGCCATTGTCCACTTTTTGTTTTTGAAATTATCGACTTTGAACTAACGGGTGATTCAAGTAGAGATACTTTTTTCAATAGCCTTTTTTGACAGATTACGTGTGAGTCGTGTCATGCTGTTATGTTATTTTTGTTTAGTATTGTTTGGCATTTCATAATGGAAAGACTTACACGTGTACAACGTTTACAAATTGTTCAACTTTATTATGAAAATTCACGTTCTGTGAGGAATGTGTTTCGTGCATTTCGCTCAAATTATGGTCAACATAATCGGCCTACTGAGCGAACGTAACCGTCAATGGCGACCGTTATCGTGCCATGATAACCGAATATTTGATGCCTGAAATTGAAGCTCGTGATCTCGGCGACATTTGGTTTCAGCAAGACGGCGCCACTTCCCACACATCGCATCAATCAATGGACTTATTGAGAGAACATTTCGGTGAGCACATAATTTCACGTTTTGGGCCGGTCGATTGGCCACCAAGATCGTGTGATATCACACCTTTAGACTTTTTTCTGTGGGGATATGTAAAGTCAAAAGCTTATGCCGACAAACCCGCTTCGATTCAGGCCTTGGAGGAAAGCATCACGCGTGTCATTCGCCAGTTACCAGTCGAAATGCTCGAACGAGTGATCGAAAATTGGACTCAACGGATGGACCATCTGCGACGTAGCAACGGCCAACATTTGATAGACATAATCTTCAAAAAATAAATGCCAAAAAATGTTCTTTCAAATGATAATAAACATTAATTAAATTTGAATTTTCTGTGTTTTTTTCTTTAAAAAAGTAGGGAACCTCGAAATGGATCACCCTTTACATCGAGAACCCCAGAAGGTGTGATTTGCATTAAAATCGCCACCCATAACGAACTTTTACCAAATGAGTCAAAGATACTTTTAAAATAATTTTTCACTTGCTTTTCCTTTGGAGGGATATAAATAGACGCAATATCATAAATTTTGCGGTTTTTTTTCACGCGAACCGTAATTATTTGCATATTATCTAGCTCAATTTTTGTACTTTGTGAATGCTCGATGGTGTCTTTATAATCAAAGACGCTCCGCCTCTTGCCCTTTCCGAAGGGCCACACCACGAGAAGTGAAATGAGAAGGGTTTGTGTCCGAGGGAACATGATGACATGATTTAACGAGACTGAGTAACTTTAGTTTTGGCAACAAGATGCTTCACAAAAAAACTCACAAAATTAGGATAAGGAGGGAACGCAAAGTGACAAAGGTATGGACGACACCCTATCGGTGGTTTCATGAAACTTATACGATGCCCTTGAAGGCGGTCTAAGGAGGAGATCTCTAAGGAAAGAGAGAAACGGCTACTAGCTGAACCCTCCACTGAGTCTGACGAAAATTCCGGAAATACAAATGCGGCCAGACCGCAGAAAATAACTCCTGGTAACGTACGAAAGATGTTATTTAATAAGGCCAGACATTCATATGGAATCCTTACTGCCAAGGAAAGATCTTCTCTCACTCAGAAAAAACTTACTTCGCTAGAGTGTGGAAGAGACACTGTTGCCAATGATGTCGCCACGAGGCCACCGCCTAGGGTAGCGCTCACGGCTAAAGTCGCAGCCGGAAATAGACTCATGCCTGGAAAGCCGATATTCGACTTCTCTGCTATGACTGCCCCTAAGGCCAACAGAAAAGGCAGTTTCTACATCGAATGGAAGCACCACGCACCGAACGACTTTGACAGATCTCTAGTGGACGGACTGCATCTATGGAAAACTATTCCTATAGGCCAGGTCCCAAAGTGGGCAAAGGTATGGCTGACAATCCCAGAGATGCGAATCGGCAGAAGCGACATCCTCCGCGTATTGCATGCGCAGAATTCCGAGATTCCGATGCAGGATTGGGATATTCTGAGGCGAGTCCGCATATATCGCTTTTCAGCGAGCTGGGTTACCCTCAAGCTCCCTAAAAGGACTGCCAATGAAAATCAGCCAACTGAGACTGCGGTGGAGCTGGTGACTACGGTTGAAACGTAGTCCAAATAAACCTTTATCATAGTAAGGTTGCCACGGAAAACCTTAGGCTGCCTGTTGAAAAGGAGCAGTTGGATCCAGCCTTGATTCGGGAATCCTGGATCAAAAAGAACAGGGTTTTAGGATTACTGCTGGAAAACTGTTGTTCGCTTTTCAAAAGTAGCAAGGGAAATATAAGAGCATGCATTGTAGCGAAGAATAATTTTCACATACTAATTCTATCTAATTTTAGCACAGGTGACTTTGCGGTATTGGAAGTCAGAGGGACGGATGAGAGCTGCACCGTGAGAGCTGGCGTCGGTTATTATGCCTTATGCCTTATGACGACGGCAACTCGTTCCGCTAGAATTCTGTGAGGGCGCTATTAACAGCGTCTGAACAAGGTAAGAAAAACTCAGTCTTAAGCTGTGATGTCAAACCCCACCATACTACCTGGGGCAGCTCAGACATCAGCGCTAGAGGTGACGCTTTGCTCCAATCTTTTCGTCTGCAATAGGTCTAACGATCCTACCTTCATTACAGCGAATAGAAAGAAAGTTCTGGAAGTAACATTTGTATCTCACAACAGTTCTGTTCCAGTTGCAAATTGGAGAGTAGTTAGTCAGACATCGCTATCAGCAGCATACTCTTTAACATATAGGTACGCTCTCAGGACAGGAACGTTTTCAAAAACCCAGGAAGAGCGAAAAGCCAACTAGGAGAAGTTCAAAGAAGAACTACAGAGGATTGAAATACCCTGTCCATACAGTCTACGTCCAACGTTCCAAGATTGCTGAGCTCAATTAAAGCTACAGATTTAGATGGAATCCTGCAAAATAGCGGCTGATCGAAAGGACGGCCTACAAAACGAGCGTAAGAATCAATAAAGAGATCAGATACGCTAAGAAGAACTCGTGCCGAAGTTTTTGCGAATCTATCGAATCGAAAACGGAAGCGTTTCGGCTCAGGTAAGTCCTATCCAAACAACTTATCCTCGTTTAGGAAAACCAACGGTAACTGGACTGAGTCTCATGGTATTAACGGAGACTCATTTCCTTGGTTGCACAGAGGCCCATGTGGAATACGCTACAGTAACGCAGAGACCTCGGATAGGAAGGGAGAAGGAAAAGATCAAGGCGATAATCGACAACAGAAGATTGGTCTAGGCGATCAAATCCTTCGCTTCCTTAAAGCACCAGGGATGAATAAATTACAACCAATAATGATCCAAAAATCAGAGGAATCTCTCATTGAATGGCTGAGAATTATTAACAATGGTTTTCTAAGGCTTTACTATGTTCCCAGACCATGGAGAGAAATTCGAGTGATCTTCATTCCGAAGATTGCCTTCTCTGAACAAGCCATACCACAGCTAAGGACTACAGACCGATAAGCTTGTCCTCGTACTTGTTAAATACGCTGTAGATGCTTGCATGTCAGAGAGGTGATTGACGGAAACTACTTTTCAATATCACAACATGCGTAGATAAAAAGTGTATCTGTCGATACTGTACTGCATAACGTAGTCCAGCTTCGCAACATAAATTTAAAGGCCTCAAAAGTTGATACGGACGGACCGGCGGACGGACATTACTAAATAGTCTAAGCTTTGGTCCTGATCATAAATATATATACTTTTAGGGGTCTACGAAGAATATTTAGAGATGTTACAAACTATATGTCAGAACTAGTATACCCTTAGGATAGCTCATAAACACCGTCTACTTGCAAATTTAAATAGAGTTGCATTATTTCACACGATTCAAGTTGATTGAGCTTCCGAAAAACCAAACTATGATGAGCAATAAACATGTTAAAGTTGGAATTGAATAATTGAATATAAAAGTATAACTGATTTGATTAACCAAATATTTGTGTGTTTTAGCAGAACAATTAAGTTGGTTTTGCGTGCACTGAAAAATCTATCCCTGTAATACGTAAGAACGTTAAAAAAAGAATTTCGAAAATTCTGTAATTTTGTTGTTTGAACAATAATCGATTTAAATTTTAAACACATAAGAAGTAATCCCAACATCAATTCGTGATATAGTACAAATTTATAACCTGTCCATTGTTTTCGATATTTTATTGTCACTTTAATTGCCCCCTTCGGGAAGGGGTTAGAATATACCCAAGGTAAGAGGCGACTAAAATCCACCTTCGTATGCCGAGCATAATAGCGTATACAAAATAATGCAATGGACAAAACTGTAAGATATAATACCCCAGGTGGCAGACCAGTTATACTGGAAAATCCACACTCTTCGGAGGCAGCCTCTACGGATTCTGGGGAAAGCCATTTATTGCAATCTTTTGACCCCTTCAATGGTATCTAGATCACCACCATCGGGATCTATACCACAATTGAAATAAAAAAGAAGTCCTACCGCGCATACCCCGGGACTCAACGAAAACTGAAAGCTTGGAGGAAGAAAATAATGACCTCCGTACAAAGCTCAATAAAATCGAACTGCTGGTACTAAAAGAATCCTTGACGCAAAAGCACTCTGACGGTAAAACGCTAAGTCCAGCTCGCCGCGACTACTTCACGGATGAAGAAGAGTCAGAGTGCGAAACTGATTCAACTAAGCGGAGACCAAACAAAAAAACGTAACGCCAGCTCCTCACCAGAAATAGAAGTGGTTAAAGAAAGTCGTAAAAAGTCTTTAACCAATGAAAATGCAACGAAGACGCAAGAAAAAAGTCTTAAAGATAAAGTTTACCTTCCGCCGCCAATTAATGTTATCGGAATAACGGCCTACGGCAAGCTCTATAAATTTCTTAAGGAAACCTTAAAGTCCACATTCAAAGTAACATCTTTGAACAATAATGTGGGGAAAATAAATGTTAGCGACCCCGACAGTTACCGCGCGGTTTCTCAAAAACTAAATACTGAGAAAATCCAATGGTACACTAACCAAAATTATTCAGAAAGGCCAGTAGTGGCCAGAGGACTTCATTCTTCGTGCTGCAAAGACGACGTTTTGCAAGACCTTAAATCCAAAGGCTTCAAAATTATCGACGCAGTTAATCTAATTAAAAAAGAGAAGCGAAAAACTGATGTACAAACAAATCAATTGAAGGACGAAAGCATTTAAGGGAAACGTTTAAGCTGCCGAGAGAAAGGCATTTAAAAGAAAAGTCGTTGACTCCCGGGCCGAAGGCTAAGAAAATTTCCAAACTGCAAGAAAAGATAATTAATAGTAAAGTGTTGTCAAAACCTCGGCAACAGACATACGCTGAAGCGGCGTTCCAAGCTAATAAGCAAATCGATACAGCGGCTGACCCAGTCGAACAAGTCTTTTCTGCAATTCTTGCTAGACTGGAAGAACAAAGACGTATTAATTAACGCATATTTGAAAAGTTTGACGAGCTTGACCATAAACTTCGCGGCTCACTTCATCGCATATAAATATCAACATGAATAGTAACGAAAAAAACTAAAATAAAAATAATTACGTGAAATGCGAATGGCGTTCTACAAAAGATTGACGAGCTTGAAGTTTTTACTCGTACAAATTTTATCGACATATGCTTGATTTCTGAAACGCATCTTACGAAAGAATCAAGTGCAAAAATTAAAGGATATAGTGCCTATCATGCATATCACCCTTCGGAAAGGGCTGAGGCGGAACGTCTTTGTTTATAAAAGACAGCATTGAGCATTCAACAAGCACAAAAATCGAACAAGTTAATATTCAAATGATTACAGTTCGTGTAAGAAATAATAGACAAACTTATGATATTGCGTTTATATACATCCCTCCAAGGGAAAAGATAGAAACATTTGATTTCACGAGTATTTTTAACTTTGTTGTCGGTGGTAATTTTAATGTAAAACACACATTCTGGAGTTCACGATGCATTTCACCAAAAGTAAAAATTCTCTATGAATCCGGTATGCAATTTGGAGTAAACTTTTACTCGTCAGGCAAACCGACGTATTGGCCTACGGATACGGCAAAAACTCCAGACCTTATAGATTTTTACATTTTAAAAGCGATTTCCGAAGCTTTGTAAAAATTGAAGAATGTTTCGATCTGTCTTCTGATCATTCGCCTATCATTCTAATATTAAATAATCTATGCAACACTTTAAAAAAAAAGATTCGGGACTTTAAAAATCGCGAAGTTTCTTCATATCTTGAAGGTCTCACCGCGGTCCGTGGAATGCTATAAAAAGCATCAAAAAGCCAAAATCGCAAGCGCCTCCTACCAGAAAAAATAATGGCGAATGGGCGAAACGATACAAAGAAAAAGCCGCCATTTTTGCCGATCACTTAGAAGAAACGTTTAAGCCCTTTGACGGTCAAGAGCTAATCGAAGATATGGCCTTAAAGGGGATACCTGACAATTTTAAAATTAAAAGTTTATCACTGGCTGAACTGTGCTATGAAATACAAAAATTTAAACTAAACAAAGCTCCTGGATACGATTTAATTACGGGACAGGTCCTAAAAGAGTTGCCTAGGAAAGCACTTACTATGTTTGTTTGTCTCATAAATGCTTCGTTTAGGTTATTATACATTCCACGACAACAGAAAGTAGCTGAGGTCATAATGGTCTCTTTTACCTATTATGTCAAATGTATTTGAAAAAATTTTACTAAAACCGTTACACCCGATTATCGAAGAGCGCCGATTAATTCCTGATCACCAATTCGGGTTCAGAATTAAACACTCTACAATCGACCATATTTGTCGAATAACCAATGAAATTGAAAAAGCCCTTGAGACGAAAAAAGTATGCTCTATTGTTTTTCTCGACGGCTTTTGATAAAGTGTGGCATACGTTATTAAAACATAAGCTAAAATTAGCCTTTCCCAAACAAATATATGAGATATTAAGTTCTTATTTAGCGGTCAGACTTTCCGTGTTAAGCACAGAAACGAATATTCCGATTTCAAGGAAATCGCGGTAAAAGTTCCACGAGGAAGCGTCCTGGGTCCGATTTTATTTCTAATCTTTACTCGAGATATTCCGCAGAAAGAAGTCACAACTGTAGCGACGTTAACAGATGATACCGCCATATTGGGCGTGAGTAATTCGGTTGAATCATCGTTGCCTCCGATTGGAAGCTGCCTGGTAAACGAGAATATAAACTATTAAATCTAAACTACTAGATAGGAAATAGCCTAGTTGTAGTATAGTAGAGGTGTTTTTAGTGAGTAAGAATCTCACACTATTATGAGCACGTGCGATCGGATCTCATAGTGTCTTATGGAAGATTTTCCACCTACCCTCGGAAAGAAAAAAAACTTTAATTTTGAAACTACAAAATACTGCAAACCGGTAACCGCAGAAAAAACAAACATACCACAGATCATAATAAAAAGGGTATCCAAGAATTCCGATATTTTGGTGCTATTTCAAATATCGAGGGAACGGAAAGAAATTGGAAAGAAATTATGTATCTACTGACATCAATTTTATGAATGCATGCAAAATGTTAGATTTCCATTGCAGGTCGTCTGGTGATATCTGATATCTGATATCTGATATCTGATATCTGAGAAGATCGCAAAATATCGCACCTTTTTATGATGATCTCTTAGAAAGCAAATATTAAGCTAATTTATATAACAGGACTCCGCCGCAAACTTAAACTTTTCTTTATTAAACTTAAAAGTATGATATTTTTCTTTGTTCCAAAAATACCTAATTTCAACATATTTATAATCTTCATAAAACTAAAATCTGCTACAAAATGTTTTATCACAACTATTCTACTTACCACTAGCAACACATTCCGTACTATATTATTTTTATAATTTTACGCAGAACATTTTTAAAAATAAACCAAATCCATATCTTATAAAACACTTAACTTCTTAATGGCCGAGACTCACAAAAGCTTATACTTCAACTTTATCAGCTATCGAAGCGGGACTAATGGAATAATGTGCTCTTGTTATATTTTAACAATTCTGCATTAGCGAAAAATACAAAAATTACATTTTTTTTCTATAGTTTTGACCATATTTTTAGGAAAATCCGCCTGTGTGCGATGCCGAGGTTAAACGTCTAGTTGAAAACTATACTCCATCTAAGACAAAATGAGTGCCCAATAGAATTAACATTGACGTTGAAAGATGAAATCCCTTTTTACAGCGGCAAGCGGAAAACTGGCTTGCTGAAGGAATAATCCGTTCTTCAACCGCCCCATACGCCAGTGGAGTAGTTGTAGTGAAAAAAAAGATGGGAGCCCGAGAGTATGCATTGACTATAGAAGGTTGGTGCAGTGGCTTAGAGGTTAAGTGCGTTGGACCATTAAGCGAGAAGCCGCTGGTTAAAATCCCGACCTGTACCACCTGAAAGTTTGTATTCGCTGCCCCACCTCTTGCGAACGTCTGACAAAAAACCAAGAGTAAGAAATGTCATGAGAAGCTTCTGGAAAATAAATTGCCGTTCAGAATCGGCATTAAACTGTAGGTCCCGCCATTGGTATCAAAAATATAACTTCGCACACACAATGGTTAGAGAAGCTGGGCTTTAGGTCCTGTATGGGCCGTTTACGCCTAATATTTATTTAGGTAGAAGGTTGAATGCAAAAACAATTAAAGACCTCTTTCCAATGCCGCTGATAGAAGAGTTCCTTGATGATCTGGAAGATGCGAAGGTATACACAACGCTGGATCTGAAAGACGGGTATTTTCAGGTTCCAATTGCGGATACTACCAAAAAATACACCGCGTTTGTTACTGAAGATTTATTTGGATTGTCAAATGCACCTGCAAATTTTGTTCGATTTTTTTTTTAATTGGGGTATAGTTTTCGACTAGAGGTTTAACCTCGGCATCGTTTGGAAGTGCTCGGTGCTCGAAGTGTTGGCGGTGTACAAGGCCTTGGAGAAGTTTCGGGTATACCTCCTCGGAACAAAATTCAAGGTGGTCACGGACTGCATAGCATTTCGACAAACAACGGGGAAAAAGGAACTGCCGAATGCAATCAGAAGATGGATTGTGTATCTACAAGAATTCGACTTTACGGTTGAACATCGACCAGCAACGAGAAAAAACACGTGGATACTTTGAACAGGTATGCCATTAACATATTGCAGCCAGAACTCTTAGTACGTATAAAGAAATCACAAGAAAAGGACGAAGTCACTTCAACAGTCAAAGAGGTACTTAAGCAAAAGGCATATGAAAATTTCAGAAT
This sequence comes from Ferdinandea cuprea, assembly GCA_963576555.1. NCBI lineage: Eukaryota > Metazoa > Arthropoda > Insecta > Diptera > Syrphidae > Ferdinandea > Ferdinandea cuprea. Next base: position 13,271,067 of record OY754962.1, on the reverse strand, counting down.
GAAGGGTGAGTTCCTTTTTAAGGATGTTGTTTTGAGCTACTAGTTGTCCCGCGCAGCATGAAAAAGGAGATAATACGACCTAAACAGGGTAAAAACAGGGATAAAGAGGGTCACTTTGCCGTTAACAAGACTTTGCAAGACAAGACAAATTTCAAAAATCTATTTCTAATTGAATAAAAAATATTTTAGCTAATCGGAAAGGCGGGATTCATCGAGCAGTTGGCCAAAGGACGATAAGCGGACGGATGTAGAAACCACGCCAAATCACACAATTGTCAAACCATCGGCAGCACAGCTAATATAAAAAGCGGAACGAATTGTTCAACAAGCACTGATTGTCTGTCATTACTCTACTAGTTGTCCCGCGCAGCATGGAAAAGGAGATAATACGACCTAAACAGGGTAAAAACAGGGATAAAGAGGGTCACTTTGCCGTTAACAAGACTTTGCAAGACAAGACAAATTTCAAAAATCTATTTCTAATTGAATAAAAAATATTTTAGCTAATCGGAAAGGCGGGATTCATCGAGCAGTTGGCCAAAGGAGATCGATATACCCCACAAAAATGTTTGGCGCGGATAAAGTTGTCCGGCGACTTTCGGAACAGCAGCAAGTATTTGGCAATCCACGTCGGATGATAACAGGCCGCGGTGGAGCCTTCACGTCGGACACATTTAGTAAGTTTTGCAACGAGGAGAATGTCGAACATACTCTTATAACCACAGGTATGCCGAGAAGGAACGGGCAAGCAGAAAGAACGAACCGCGATGTTTTGAAGAGGCTGTCGGCAGACCCACCAGAGAAATGGTATTAATTCGTGTCCAGGGTCCAGATTACAGTGATCTTTACAGAACACCCCTTTCGAAGTTTTATTCGGGTTTCCGATTAAGAAAAAAGAAGTTTGAGGTAAGAGAGCTGGTACAACAGGAGATGATAAAAGATTTCAATGCGGAAAGAGAGCAAATTCATCTGAAGGCCAGGCAGCAGATAGAGAAAATACAAGAGGAAAACAGAAAACGTTCAACAAAAACCGTAAACTTCCCCTTCAGTGTAATATCGGAGATTTCGTGGCTATTAAACGGACACAGTTAACAGGTGGCTTCTTCTTCTCTCCTTCTAGGTCCATGCGAGGTCGTTTCCAGAGGCCAAAATAATCGTTACACGGTTCAAAAATGCTGGCTATCGTCAGAAGGTCAATGGAAAACATCGACCAGCAGTAAATACATGAAGCTATGGAGACAAGAAATTGATACAGAAGACCAAGCAAGCTCGTCCGAGACTGACGATAAATAGGGGACGGACGGATGTAGAAACCACGCCAAATCACACCACTGTCAAACCATCGGCATCACAGCTAATATAAAAAGCGGAACGAATTGGTCAACAAGCACTGATTGTCTGTCATTACTCTACGTTGCGCAGCAGTTCTTACCTTCAATAGTTTTACTTAACTTTTAATATTTTCATACCTACTCTAACCAATAAATAATATTGTTTGTTAAATTGAACGATGAAGTGTCTCTTTGTTTTTATAGAGCAGAATATTGTTTTAAATAAAAAATCTCTTTATAATCTTCTCCTTTTTTTTGTAGTGCTATGCAAAGCTTTTATTAATTCACACTATTCGGTCTTTGTTTTAAGCGGAGGAAATCTCTGTTTCATCATTGGACTTCAATACTAATTGCACTATTATGTTTGGTGGAATTCGTGATAATGCATCAGCGCATACATTGTGTTTGCCGGCTTTGTGTTTGATAGTGAAATTTTACGATTGAAGATCTGAGAGCCAGCTGGCAAATTTACGATTGAATTTACTATTTTGTAATAAGCATGTCGTTGTCCAATTGTCGTTGATTAGTGTAAAGCTTTTGAGGTAAACGTGGAATTTGTCGGTTATGGCCCAGTGTATGACAAGGCTTTCGATTTGGTTTATGTGGATATTCTTTTCAGTGCCCGCTAATGCGCGGCTTGCATATGCAACACCGACATTTTTATTTTTATTGCATTTGTTTAACTTTCTCGTATACATTAGTATACTAAAGAGAAAGTTATTGGGATCGTGCGGAAATTTCGAACTCAAACTAAGTATAAGGGGTGATATTACGACTATAGAGAAGTCCAATGTCTGTCCGGGCGCCGTATGGCGAAACGGTTCGACGAATTTGCTTCAAAGTTCGTATATAAGGTTTTTGGGGTTACATCCCGGGGCGTCTTTTTAGTTTCTGCTTTATCGTTTGAAATAACGTTACCTGCCATACAATTTTTTTGGTGAAATCACTTATCACTTAATTTTCTTAAAGACAATTCCAAGGATTTCGGTTCTCTTTTGTACTAAGGATACTTGGGATGGGGCCAAAAATACTGCATACTCAGTTTTTGGAAAAAAAAAAATCGAATAACGGTAATTTATAAAACCGCCAATATCTCGAAAACAAACAAAGGGAACTTCAAAAAATTTAATTTTTTTTTATACTATTGGTCGAACAAACTTGCATACTTAGATTTTTGAAATAATTTTTTTAACATTTTTTTTTTCATATAACGATTTTCTTAAATTTAAATTAAATTTAAATTAAATGTTTGTCTCATAATGCGTTCTATTATTTTGGAAGAATTTGTCAAGCCAAATGGGATTCGCATAAATTCAAATATTCCATCTTGAGGCACAAAAGCAGTTTTGTATATATCTGCTGGTTTGACTTTGACCGTCATAAAAGTTTGTTTTATATCCAATACTTTGAATATGTTGGAGTCAGTTTGCATAATTTTATTTCTATGACTTCGTCCATATATGATGGAGGAAAGTTGTCTTTAAATAATTTTTTGTTTAAGTGGGTGTAGTCTATTGTCAATCTGCATGGTGTGGTTGATTTACTATGACTACTGGCGATGCGTATTCGGATTGTGAGTCGCTGGCTATCTGGACTAATTTCCAAGTTTCTATGGTTTCGTTTATAAATTATCGGTCGATCCACGAATATCGATATGGCTTTCTTGAAATTGGTATGTCGTCTGTGGTGTTAAGTGAACGTTCGCCGATAGTGTCTAATATTTCTTCTGTTGATGAAAATGCTTGTGGGTTGTTTTAGACTATGTCCTCAAATTTTGCGATCTGGGTATGTAAAAGGTTTGTGAATATGATGCAATTTGTTCTTCCATTTCTTTTAAAAGGCTATTCGAAATGATTTGAGTGTTTTTTGGCATACATGCATATGTAGTAATGTTTGGTTGTTCTTGTATATCATCTGTATTTAAATTTATAAAAAGCTGAACATCGCCGTTTGATTCCACTATTATCGTGAGGTTTTGAATTTTCTCTAATCACTACCGAGTATGAGAGGTATCGGTGTATTGTTCACAACTGCGACTGGACCGAAAGTGCAGGATATGTCCCCTACAGATACAAAAAGATCTATTCGTCCTACTGGCTTATACTCGCCGTCTACGGATGTGTTTGGAGGGCCATTCTATTTTTGAGCATAGTAGTGACATGATATTGTTGTGGTTTGGTTGTTATTTTATCGTTCGAATACTATTTTCTTTTGTATTTTGTATCATCGTCTTATGTTTGTGTTATTTCAAGAAGTTTGTCTACTGTACAGTGTGAGTCAATGGGCATAATTCGAGGGTCTGTGTTGTCCGCTATACCTTCTAATGAGGGTGATTTTTTAAACGCAGTTTTTTTAAAAATCAAATAAAACATTCAAATTTGCATCAAATATTTCAAATTTTTATTGTAATCGATAAATAGGCCTTTGCCATATCGCCGTTGACGGTAAAGTTTCTTCAACGGTCGTCTTTGAAGAAAAATGGACCGATGATGCCACCAGCATGTAAACCACACTAAACTTGCCTTTTTTCGGGATGCATCGGTAATTCTTGTATGGCATGTGGCTGTTCATCACTCCAGATGCGGCAGTTTTGCTTATTTACTTATCCGTTGAGCCAGAAATGAGCCTCATCGCTGAACACAATTTCACGATAAAATAGCGGATTTTCATGGAGCTGTTCTAAGGCCCATTTACTAAAAATTAGACGTTGTGTTGGTCATTCGGCTTCAATTCTTGCACAAGTTGACTTTTATAAGCTTCCAAACCCAAGTCGACATCTAAAATTTTCCATGTGGTTGAGTAACACATGCCCAATTGCTCAAAACGGCGACGAATTGACATTTCACGATCCTCATTAACATTGGACGCTACGACTGCAATATTCAATTTAATGTCCAACAAAGTAAATTTGGTGCGAAATTTGGTGATAACAGCACGAATTGTTGATTCACCAGGTCGATTATGACGACCATAATATGGTCGTAACAAACAGTGCACATTTTTCACAGAGCACGAAGTTTGATAATAAATTTCATTAATATGTAATCGTTGCTCGTTTGTAAGCCTTTCCATGATTAAATGGGAGAGTATACTGAAAACTTTTCACTTTGACAGATGACGTTTGGACGCCATTACTAACCAGTGCTGCCAACCTGAAAAACTTAACTCTTAAAAATTCACCCTTTTTGGTCTTCTGTTGGTATCTTTATGACGTTTGGAGGTTTAGGAATGATTTCCAACTTACCGTTTAAGAATTGAGTGAATGGATTTGATAAAGTTGTCATAGGCGTTGCACTTAAGAATGGTTTGGGTTATTTCGGATTCTGGGCAACTTGTTGGACTGTTTCCTGTGCTTGCCGATGGTTGTTGGCTGTTATGCGCAGATTTTAATAAAATGGTGATATTTTCTACGATGAGGTTAATGACATCTTCTTTTGTCATTGGTTTGGCTTCCAGTCCAGTTGTTTGTTTGAGAGTTTATTTATTTTATTCGAATTAACGAATGCGCCATATAAGCTTAAAGGGATAAAAATGGAAAATGAGAATGAACACGTCTGTCGTCGATGGCTGCACGCGTTAAGTTAAAAGCGTGTTATTTTAAATAACATTCAACTTGACAAAACTTAAATAAAAGGAAATGTTTCATGCAGCGAAATGAAGATGTCGCGTATATCAGGTATCAGGAACTTTGATTGCCATTGCCTTTTTGACGGAGTTCGTAGAATCCCTCCTTTGAACATGACAATACCAACTGAGTCCGTCGTGCTCCAATTTTTTTTGAGATGGGTTCTTTAACGTGAAGGCTTTCTCAGATTCTGGATCTTCTAATACGATCAAGCTTTGTTACTCCTGCTGTCATGCGAAGCATCTTCATCTCAGCTGCTGTCAACTTGTCCTCATATTTACATTGTCCAGCATTGTGAACCGTATGTGAGCGTTGGATGCACAACTGTAGTGTAGAGCCTTCCTTTCAGCTTAGGGGACATTTTTCGGTCACAGAAGATGACAGAGTTTGCCTGCCACTTCATCCACCCTACACTTACACGATGATTGATGTCGTCATCAACGGTTGCTCCGCTGTTGATTGTTGATCCCAGATATTCGAACTTGTCACACTTGGGAACCACCACCCCATTCAAATAAATGTTTGGAATGGTTTGGCTTGGGTCAAAGAATGGGCAGTACAGATACTCTGTCTTTTTTTGGCTTATACGATACCCATTCCCTTCTAAAACATCTACCCAAACATCAAGTGCTCCTTGCAGGGAAGTCTGATCATCACATATGACGGGTCCATCGTCAGCAAAGAATAACTGATGCACTTAAGCATCCGTCACTTTTCCCTCAAGCAGATAATCTAGAACCGTAATAAAGAGCAAAGGGCACTTCCATGATGAGTACCGACTTTTAGTGGAAATTCATCGGTGACTCCTGCGGGACATCTGGCTTTTTTCTTCGCTCCCTCGTACGAGTCCATGATTATCTGTACCTAGGTTTCAGGAACTCCTCGTTGTTTTAGCGCTGCCCATATCAGATCTATTGGTTGTCTATCGAATGCTTTTTCAAAATTAATCAGAATCATATGCAGTTCCCTTAAGGGATCACGATGCTTTTCCATTATGACCCTTATATCAGACAGCCGTATTGTTTGTCTTAGGCGGCCATCTAATACCGGCTCAACGATCTTCATGGTGTGTGACATCAACTTAATTGAACGGTAATTATCACAGTTTCGCGTATCTCCCTTTCCTTTGTGCAAAGGAAGAAGATAACTTTCCCTCCACTGTTTGGGCATTGGATCACCTCTCATGAGTTTGGAGATACGAATCATGAGCCATCTGAGCCCGATGTCTCCCATCTTTTTCCAGAACTCACTGGGTATCACATCCGGCCCAACCGCTTTTCTCTTCTTGGAGTTCTTGACCGCTTTCCCAACTTCTATGACTGTTATGTCCGTCACTTCTTCAATGTTGGGGCGGCTTCTGGAAAATATAGCCGGGGAAACTGTTCGTTTAAAAGTTGCTCGCAATCCTCTCGCAACCTGTGTAGAATTGGCCTTGAGCATTGTTAATGAATTTCGACGAACGAATTTTCTGAGCACTTCTTCTTCTCTGTGCGGCAATCTTGAAAATTATTGTTCCCTTGTTTGTGTTTTGTCGAAGCTCATGGGTTCTCTGGTTCCTATCAGTAGGCGAAGAAGATACCTCCTCCAACTCCTGATACAGATTCTCCATACACTAAGCTTGAATTTGGGCACAGTTTTTCTTCGCGATACTTTTGCAACGTCTGTATTCCACTTCCAGGCGAGCTTTTTCAACTATATTATTACAGGCGCACTTTGCCCAAGCTTTGAAAAAAACTTTCTTTTCCTTTATTGCTGCTGAAAATTCCTCTCTCCACCTTTCCGTGTTGGTACTGACCCTTCGCGGCTCCAAGCAGTATTTTAGCTTTCTCTAAGCAAGCTCGATGTAGGGAATACCACATCCCAACTAACAATTTACCTTCTAAAAGGTCCAATTTTTTAAATTTGTTATGCTTCTGTTGTATTGTCATAATGCTTATTTATAGATGTGTACTATTTTTCAAGACATAATTTCAGAATATGTTTCTTTAAAACTTTTGAGAAACAATTTTACAAGCTGTACAGAAGGGAGAGATATTCTTATTTAACGAGGTGACTCGAAGGCCTTTTGAAGTTCGTTGGTTGAGGTCTGAAATGTAATAGCTAAAGCTTGCAATTCCAAGTCAATAACAAGATTCTCCATAAGGCTTGTGAATAGAAGCATAACATCCAATCAATATAGTGGAGATTTGAACCTGGGTTTAGATATTTATTTAAGTAGAAGAAAAGGAATGGAAAAATTAATCCTTATTAATTATTTCGGTATTTATTTCATGGATCAGGGAAGGCTCTCATAAACTTAGATAAGAGACTATAAATAAGAAACCAAAAATATAACAAAGTGTTTGTGAATGATAATATTTATATAGCTCCAGTGGTAGTTATACCTACATCTACTTAATTAAATTTTTATCCGTTCAGTTTTTCACTAACAAGCAGACCTACTTTTTTACAAGATAAAATTAAAACAAATTTATCTTTATGTTATTATATCAGTTCTTTCCAAAAGAAAACTCTTTCGCTGACAATGAGCAAATTAAAAACTCGGTTTAATTTTTAAGACCATATGCAGAGATGACTTGCTAATTTTAGTGATGTTTGCATTGCGTCATACCTTATGCAGTATTTTATCCAGCGTACGTCCGTTATTTAAAAAAAACTGATGCACAAGAAAAGTTTAAAAGGAAACATAAGGAAAGGCTACAGTCCGCTTGGGGCGAACAATATGATACCCTATCCTTATCCCTATGTACCCCAAAGAAAAAATTCATAAGGAAGATGATAGATAGCATGTTATTTCATTCTATGAAATTTATAGAAAAAAAATTTTTTTTTTGAAAAAACGCCCCCAAAAAGTGGGCGTGGCCAAAAACTTTGTATGGGCGATATATTGGAAAAAATATTGGCTAAATATATTGTTAAACATTTTTTTTCGATTTCTATGAAAATTTTTAAAGAAAACAGCATTTTAGTGAAAAACTCCCACAAAAAGTAGGCGTGGCAAAAAATTTTACATGACAAATTTATAAAGGTAGGCAGTACCTACATATCTTGTGAAGGTTTTACAACTTTATCTCTCTAACTTGAGCCTTAAAACAGTTTTTTCTAAATTGTGGGCGTGGCAGTGGGCGGATTTAAAAACTTTTAACACTTTACCATTTCGGGACCCTAGGGAGTATATTCTCTAAATTTCAGCTTCCTAGCATACATTTAAAGGCCTCAAAAGTTGATACGGACGGACGGACGGACGGACATTGCTAAATAGTCTTAGGATTTGGTCCTGATCACAAATATATATACTTTTATAGGTCTACGACGAATATTAAGGGGTGTTACAAACTATGTGTCAAAATTAATATACCCTTAGGATAGGGTATAAAAAGAACTCTCACCAGGCAGAACGTCACTGCCGCCCAAAGTAACAAAATATTTTTTTGAATTTAAATAAAATTGTTTTTTTCTATTAAATAAATGTGCAAATTCAAATAAGTATAAAATAAAAAACAGTCCGCTTGGGGCGAACAGTATGATACCCTATCCTTATCCCTATGTACCCCAAAGAAAAAATTCATAAGGAAGATGATAGATAGCATTTTATTTCATTCTATAAAATTTATAGAAAAAAAAATATTTTTTTGAAAAAACGCCCCCAAAAAGTGGGCGTGGCCAAAAACTTTGTATGGGCGATATATTGGAAAAAATATTGGCTAAATATATAGTTAAACATTTTATTTCGATTTCTATGAAAATTTTCCAAGAAAACAGCATTTTAGTGAAAAACGCCCACAAAAAGTAGGCGTGGCGAAAAACTTTTTATGACAACTTTATAAAGGTAGGCAGTACCTACATATCTTGTGAAGGTTTTAAAACTTTATCTCTCTAACTTAAGCCTTAAAACGGTTTTTTCTATATTGTGGGCGTGGCAGTGGGCGGATTTAACAACTTTTCACACTTTACCATTTCGGGACTCTAGGGAGTATATGCTCCAAATTTCAGCTTCCTAGCATAACTTTAAAGGCCTCAAAAGTTGATACGGACGGACGGACATTGCTAAATAGTCTTAGGATTTGGTCCTGATCATAAATATATATACTTTTATGGGTCTACGACGAATATTAAGGGGTGTTACAAACTATGTGTCAAAATTAATATACCCTTAGGATAGGGTATAATTAGATGCAGTATAAAAGAGAAGCAAAATAAATTGAAAAGAATTTATACAGGTATTTATCTTGGGTTTCGTCTTAATATATGTATATAATTTTATATACGATGACATTTTTTTTTATAAAGGCAACGATCTATCGATTTCTTCCATTTTAATAGGCAGTGATTAAAAAGTGCTGCCTTCAAAATTTGTCCGGAGGTGGAAAAGTTCTGTAGAAATTTAGAAGAATTTAAATTTGTGCCGAACCATCAATTTTAAATTCCACAGAACAAATCATAAGTCCGGATTAACCAAGGGCGATACGGCGCTGGCAGATAGAGGAAAGTGCGGAGTATCGTGGTTTTAAAACTCAACCCACGAACCAGAAAACATTCTGTTTTTATACCCTATCCTAAGGGTATTTTAATATTCGTCGTAGACCTATAAAAGTATATATATTTATGATCAGGACCAAATCCTATGACTATTTAGCAATGTCCGTCCGTCCGTATCAACTTTTGAGGCCTTTAAATGTATGCTAGGAAGCTGAAATTTAGAGAATATACTCCCTAGGGTCCCGAAATGGTAAAGTGTTAAAAGTTTTTAAATCCGCCCACTGCCACGCCCACAATTTAGAAAAAACCGTTTTAAGGCTCAAGTTAGAGAGATAAAGTTGTAAAACCTTCACAAGATATGTAGGTACTGCCTACCTTTATAAATTTGGGCGCATTTTAAAAATTTTTCATTTCGGAGCCCTAGCGAATATATGTTCCAAATTTCAGGTTTCTAGCATAACTTTAAAGGCCTCAAAAGTTGATACAGACGAACGGACATTGCAAAATAGTCTTAGATTTTGGTCCTGATCATAAATATATATACTTTTAGGGATCTGCGCCGAATATTAAGGGGTGTTACAAACTATGCGTCAAAATTAATATACCCTTAGGATAGGGTATAAAAAGCTGAACGAGTTACCAAACGGGCATTGGTGAATGCACATCAATTAAATGGGCGTTGAATAGCAGCAGCCACAGGTTAGTGCACACTCACATGTGTGCTGAATAAGACGTGGAGGATTTCTGTCAGATACAATTAGAAATTCACTGGAGGGTAAACACTTTATGAGGGATTTATTTCAATTTTGTATGGTAGAAAAATATGGCACGCTACTTATTTTTAAAAAGCTTCCCCTGCTAATGTACTGCTGATTTATGTTGGACAGACTATATGTACATCTATAATGTTAATGTTGATAGTAATCAAATAGTATTAAGTTATCAATTTTTAATCGCGGGTGGTTTCGAGTTCGAATCCTGGAGAAGGCTAAGTAATTTTTCAATTTAATCATTATTTATTTCCTCTTCAGATAAACTTGCAAGCAACTTGACGCTTTCAAATGATGGAGAATATAATCAGAACGAAAAATATAAGAAAATATAAGGAAAGGCTACAGTCCGCTTGGGGCGAACAGTATGATACCCTATCCATATCCCTATATGCCCCAAAGAAAAAAGCATTAAGAAGGTGATAAATATTATTTTAGTTCATTCTAGGAAATTTATAAAAAAACATAAGGAAAGGCTACAGTCCGCTTGGGGCGAACAGTATGATACCCTATCCTTATCCCTATGTACCCCAAAGAAAAAAAGCATATTAGGAAGAGGATGGATAGCATTTTATTTCATTCTATGAAATTTATAGAAAAAAATTATTTTTTTCAAAAAACGCCTCCAAAAAGTGGGCGTGGCCAAAAACTTTGTATGGGCGATATATTGAGAAAAATATTGGCATAATATATTGTTAAACATTTTTTTTCGATTTCTATGAAAATTTTCGAAGTAAACAGCATTATAGTGAAAAACGCCCACAAAAAGTAGGCGTGGCAAAAAACTTTATATGACAAATTAATAAAGGTGGGCAGTATCTACATATCTTGTGAAGGTTGTACAACTTTATCTCTCTAACTTAAGCCTTAAAACGGTTTTTCGTAAATTGTGGGCGTGGCAGTGGGCGTATTTTGAAAATTTTAACACTTTACCATTTTGGAACCCTAGGGAGTATATGTTCTAAATTTCAGCTTCCTAGCATAATTTTAAGGGCCTCAAAAGTTGATACGGACGGACGGACGGACGGACATTGCCAAAAAGTCTTAGGATTTGGTCCTGATCATAAATATATATACTTTTATGGGTCTACGACGAATATTAAGGGGTGTTACAAACTATGTGTCAAAATTAATATACCCTTAGGATAGGGTATAAACATAAGGAATGGCTACAGTCCGCTTGGGGCGAACAGTATGATACCCTATCCTTATCCCTATGTACCCCAAAGAAGAAAAGCATTGGGAAGATGATGGATAGCGTTTTATTTCATTCTATGAGATTTATAGAAAAAAATTATTTTTTTCAAAAAATGCCCCCACAAAATGGACGTGGCCAAAAACTTTGTATGGGCGATATATTGAGAACAATATTGGCATAATATATTGTTAAACATTTTTTTTCGATTTCTATGAAAATTTTCGAAGAAAACAGCATTTTAGTGAAAAACGCCCACAAAAAGTAGGCGTGGCAAAAAACTTTATATGACAAATTAATAAAGGTGGGCAGTATCTACATATCTTGTGAAGGTTGTACAACTTTATCTCTCTAACTTAAGCCTTAAAACGGTTTTTTCTAAATTGTGGGCGTGGCAGTGGGCGTGTTTTGAAAATTTTAACACCTTACCATTTCGGAACCCTAGGGAGTATATGTTCCAAATTTAAGCTTCCTAGGATAATTTTAAAGGCCTCAAAAGTTGATACGAACGGACGGACATTGCTAAATAGTCTTAGATTTTGGTCCGATCATAAATATATACACTCTTATGGGTCTACGACGAATATTAAGGGGTGTTACAAACTATGTGTCAAAATTAATATACCCTTAGGATAGGATATAAATATAAGGAAAGGCTACAGTCCGCTTGGGGCGAACAGTACGATACATTATCCATATCCCTATATGCCCCAAAGGAAAAAGCATTATTTCATTTTATGAAATTCAGAAAAAAAAATATTTTTTGATTAAACACCCCAAAAAGGGGGCGTGGCCATAAACTTTGTATGGGTGATAACTTTCAAAAAATATTTGCTTAATATCTTGTTAAACAATTTTTTTCAGTTTCTATGAAAATGTTCGCTGAAAACAGCTTTTCAGTGAAAAAAGCCCACAAAAAGTAGGCGTGGCAAACAATTTTATGTGACAGACTTATAAAAGAAGGCAGTGTAGAACATATCTTGTGAAGGTTCTAACACTCTATCTCTCGTACTTTAGCCTTAAAACGGTTTTTTCTAAATTGTGGATTTAAAAACTTTTAACACTTTACCATTTCGAGACCCTAGGGAGTATATGGTCTAAATTTCAGCTTCCTAGCATAAATATAAAGACCTCAAAAGTAGATACGGACGGACGGACGGACATTGCTAAATAGTCTTAGGATTTGGTCCTGATCATTAATATATATACTTGTATGGGTCTACGACGAATATTAAGGGGTGTTACAAACTGTGTGTCGAAATTAATATACCCTTAGGATAGGGTATAAAAAATATTTTTTGGAAAAAATTCGCACAAAAAGTGGCCGTGGCCATAAACTTTGTATGGGCGATATATTTGAAAAAATATTTGGTAAATATATTGTTAAACATTTTTTTCAGTTTCTATGGAAATGTTCGGTGAAAACAGCATTTTATTGAAAAAAGCTCACAAAAAGTGGGCGTGGCAAACAATTTTATATGGCAGACTTATAGAGGAGGGTAGCGCCTACATATCTTGTGAAAGTTCTAACACTCTATTATCTTAAGCTTAAGCCTTAAAAAGGTTTTTCTCTAAATAGTTAGTATACGCTCTAAATTTCAACTTAATAGCATAAATTTAAAGGCCTCAAAAGTTGATACGGATTGGAAGCATAATTTTATGGCATGTGTAAATATGATTTCGGGCATGTGGCTGCCGCGGCTGGTTCGAAGAAAGGCAAGTCTAGAGGTCCAATTTTCAACCACTTTTTCAAGCATTTGGGGCTGTATGTCGGCAATAACGCAACGAATGTTGGCTTCCCCTAACGTTTCTGGTTTGTTGGCGTAGGCGACTTCACATATCCCAAAGAAAATAATCCAATGGTGTCAAATCACACGATCTTGGTGGCCAATTGACAGGTCCATTCCGCGAAATTATGCGCTTATCGAATGTTTCCTTCAATAAATCGATTGTGACGTTTGCTGTGTGGCATGTAGCACATGTTGATGCGCTTGATGGCATGTCTTGTTGGAACCACATCTCATCCACATTCATGCCATCCAATTCGGGAATAAATTAGTCGTTTATCATGGCTCTATACCGGTCTCCATTAACGGTAACTGACTCTCCAGCATCATTTCGGAAGAAGTATGGCCCAATGACTCCACCACTCCATAGAGCACACCAAACAGTCAGTTTGTGGATCTAATGGCGTTTCAAGGATCTCATGTGGATTCTCTTCACTCCAAATGTGGCAATTTTCATCCCAAAATGGACCTCATCATTAAACAAAATTTTACGATGAAAATCAGCATCGATATCAATCTCATTTTCGGCACATACCCCAAAATCAAAACGCATTGCATGGTCTTGCAACTTTAATTCTTGCACAAGCAGGATCTTGTAAGGTCGTAAGAAGAGATCTTTGCGCAAAATCTTCCATAAGGTTGATGGACAAAGCTTCAATTGCTGTGCACGGTGGCGAATCGATTCATTTGCTCTACACCGGCAATTGTTTCTTCAGTGCGCACTGTTCGACGACTCTGCGGATACGTATTATCACATAGAGGAAACGTAGTGTGAAAACCATCCATGGTAAGCCGAATTAATTCCTCTGATGGACGATTATTTCGACCATAACATGAACGGAGCTTGCGGTAAGCTTCGCGAAATGAACCATTATTTTCGAAATAAATTTGCACGATTTGCAAGCGTTGTTCATGACGAAATAGCAAACCAAACTGAACATAAATGACATTAGAGTTGTCAGATTTGACCACAAAATGTCAGTTTTATCTCTATTCGAAAACCCAACCTCTAAAAAAACACCCTTTATAACTTAAAGCTACAGATAAGATAAATGTTGCCTTTCGAATCCGTCTATTTTACTCTATTACTTTTACTACACTCGACCCATTCCTAGCTTCTTCTTTATTACAAATGGACCGCGATTCTTAGGTATTAATTTCTTATTATTCCCATTATTCGCCGACGCTAAACTGCTTGGGCGAGCTATGGCGCTCAGTAGAGTGCTAGTACAGGTTGTACAGCTCGGACTTTTCGATTGCTTCGGAGGCTTCATGTTGCAGCCTGGTCAAATCTATTCGCGCGTCATCACTGAAGTTCTCATGCAAATGCTCAGTTAGCTCGTCGATGACACTTCCCCATTGTTCTACTCCGGACGTGAAACCATCCTACGTGGACGACTGTAATATTCAAAACATAAGGAAAGGCTACAGTCCGCTTGGGGCGAACTGTATGATACCCTATCCTTATCCCTATGTACCCCAAAGAAAAAAAGCATTAGGAAGATGATGGATAGCATTTTATTTCATTCTATGAAATTTAAAGAAAAAAAAATATTTTTTTGAAAAAACGCCCCCAAAAAGTGGGCGTGGCCAAAAACTTTGTATGGGCAATATATTGGAAAAAATATTGGCTAAATATATTGTTAAACATTTTTTTTTCGATTTCTATGAAAATTTTCAAAGAAAACAGCATTTTAGTGAAAAACGCCCACAAAAAGTAGGCGTGGCAAAAAACTTTATATGAGAAATTTATAAAGGTAGGCAGTACCTACATATCTTGTGAAGGTTTTACAACTTTATCTCTCTAACTTAAGCCTTAAAACGGTTTTTTCTAAATTGTGGGCGTGGCAGTGGGCGGATTTAAAAACTTTTAACACTTTACCATTTCGGGACCCTAGGGAGTATATGCTCCAAATTTCAGCCTCCTAGCATAACTTTAAAGGCCTCAAAAGTTGATACGGACGGACGGACGGACGGACGGACATTGCTAAATAGTCTTAGGATTTGGTCCTGATCATAAATATATATACTTTTATAGGTCTACGACGAATATTAAGGTGTGTTACAAACTATGTGTCAAAATTAATATACCCTTAGGATAGGGTATAAATATCGCTTCGGGGCGCTTATCGTTATCTTGTTCCGGGAGTGTTAACAGGATATAATTTGATATATTTCGTGAAACCATCTATGACAGCCAAAATATGTTTACTCCTTGAACTTATGGTGGGCAGCGGGCCAAAATGGTCTATATGGACGGTGTCAAAAGGCTCGGGCCGTTTCGCAATATTATATAGGTTTCGCCCAGTATTTCGCGGGGGCACGCAATGGTAGATACACTTAAGACAACTCCTGATAAACCGACTTAATTTCTTCTTTACATTCGAGATCCAATAATGCTTCTGGATTTGACTTGCGCATTTGTCAATGCCTAGATGCCCACATTTCTCGAGGGTGACACGCATGACGTTTTCTTCTAATTACTTGGGGACACAAAGCTAACGTCTGTTTTGCGGACTGACACGAAAAACTTACCCATCTTCAAGCACATACCCGGATACTTCTTCGGCTTTAAATTTTTCTCCGATAGACTTTATGTCCAAATGATCCAAGTCTTCACTCGTTATTGCCCCGATGGCGGGCACACGACTGAGCGCATCAACATGAGCCATTCTTACACCTGTGGAGTATTGCAGGGTATCGGGTAGGTGAGAATTGCTTCGAAGTGATTGTCGTTAGAGCGGATGGGACTAATCCGATAACCAAGGTAATCGATTTCATTAAGTGCGAACTTACTCTTCTTCATATTAAGTTCCAAGCCGGCTTCGTTTAATACGCGCAGCACCTCGGTGGGAATTTCAACATGCGTCTCCGTGTCGATGGTTGCAATGGAAATGTCATCAATATAAATAATAACTTTGCCTTTGTCAATCAACGGTTTTAATGTGAAGTAAATATATCTCGTAAGACCGAAGGGCACATGAACGTATGCCCGTTCCCCGTTCTTCTTCCTCACTATTACTAAAGCGGAAGCATAGGTGAATTACTCGGTCTCCCTTTGTCCAACAACCGATCGACAATATTTTGTGCTTCAGTGCGTTCGTAGTACGAAAGTCGCCGCGGCGAACAATATATTTATTTTTATTTTTATTCCCCCTGAGTCGATGTCCATCCGTCTTTTTCTTTCTTCTTCATCTGTTGAGAACGCGACAGGTTGGGCATCCACTTTTTTTGGCTGTTGATATCTTTTTTCAACAATTGCAGCTCTTGCTTAAGATTATTTATCTCCTTAAGCAGTGTCTCATTCAGAGATGATAGAAGCAAAGAGATGCCAAACTCCTACCTCCTTTGCCCCTCAAAACCCGTTTATTTACATTGTTTTTGTTGTAATCGATTTCCAGTGACCACCCAGTTTGCTGCTGCTTCTGCTTGACCACACTTAGTGTACACAGTGATTCATACCATGTGTGTATTTTTTATGGTTGGGTAGGCGTATTAACTGACGAATAGCGGGTCGTATGTGTAAATTTTTGTTTTTAGACCAAGGCAAATTGCTGTAAGGGCATAACACCTGTGGTAATTTGTTTTGGTAAGCTAACGTCGAATTTACATTGCACGGCTTTGCTAAGGTAGCGTCAGTGTTGAATTTTAGGGTATATTAATTTTGACACATAGTTTGTAACACCCCTTAATATTCGCCGTACTCCCATAAAAGTATATATATTTATGATCAGGACCAAATCCTAAGACTATCTAGCAATGTCCGTCCGTCCGTCCGTCCGTACGCAATTTTTAGGCCTTTAAAATTAAATTTGGACTACATATTCCCTAGGGCTCCGAAATGGTTAAGTGTAAAAATTGTTTGAATACGCCCACTGCCACGCCCACAATTTAGAAAAACCGTTTTAAAGCTAAAGTTAGAGAGATAGAGTGTTACAACCTTCACAAGATATGTAGGCACTGCCCTCCTTTATAAGTTTGCCGTATAAAGTTTTTTGCCACGCCTACTTTTTGTGAGCGTTTTTGACTAAAATGCTGTTTTCTTCGAAAACTTTCACAGAAAGCCAAAAAAAACTGTTTAACAAAATATTTACCCAATATTTTTTCCAACATATCGCCCATACAAAATTTTTAGCCACGCCCACATTTTGGGGGCGTTTTTTTTAAAAAAAACTTTTTTTTTTTTCAATTAATAGAACTAAATAAAATGCTATCCATCATCTTCTTAATGCTTTTTTCTTTGGGGCATATAGGGATATGGATAGGGTATTATACTGTTCGCCTCAAGCGGACTGTAGCCTTTCCTTATGTTTTTCTAATGTTTTGCAGCTTCAGAGTAGATGTAAGTAACATTAGTGGCTTAAGAGCGAATCTTTTTTCTCTGTACGCCCACGTTTCCCAAAACAAACCAGCTGTTTTGGCACTGAGTGAAACTCAGATTAGCGTTGATTCTGATTCGTCGGAATTTAGTCTACCTGGTTAAAACTCAGTGCCATTATTCTTTCCCCATCGTGGTCTCGCCGTTTATATACGTAGTGATGTAGCCTACCAACTTCAACCACAATACGGCCAATGTTCCAATCCGGAATTTAATTTTATTTGGCTTAAATTTTACGTCCGTAAGCAATTAATCCACTACTGTTTTATTTACAGAAGCCCTAACCAAGACAGGCATTCAACTTATAATGAGTTTGATGTACTGTCTGATTCCATCACCAGAATTAAAACCCATTATCCTCGTACTGAAATCGTCATTGCGGGCAATTTTAATTTACACAATTCAAGTTGGCTTCGAAATTCTGGACAGACAAAACCCGAAGGAAGGTATGTCGAAATCTTTTAACCCAGATTGTAAGTGAGCCGACACGAATACCGGACATTAGCGGTCAAAACGCCAACACTCTGGACTTGTTTCTTACCTCTCACCCTGATAATACACTTTAAATGTATTATCGCCTCTAGGTTCGTCAGACCATTGTATCATATCGGCGAATTTCTCGTACTCCAGCCACACAGTTAGAGAACAAGCTCCTAAAAGAATCGTATGGCAATACGAGAAAGCCAATTGGCCGATATGATTACAAATTTAATTCACTTTGGTATGGAACGCTTTATCCCTAACAGGATAAAGTGTATCAGACCTAAGGAAAACGCGTGATGTGACTTGAGTTGTAAAGAAGCTATCAGGGCTAAAGAGGTAAGCTTTCGGTCACTTAAATTTAAAAATTCGGCCTCGTCATCTATCCCGACACTCATTTACAATGGCACTCCAGCTGTCAGCTCTCCGGATAAAGCCAATCTGCTTGCTGCTCATTTTGTAGCTTGTTCAACGCCGCCAGATTGTGTTTTATCTCCCCCAGTACTCGAGCGCATAGAACACTCCATGGGACAAATCCACTTCCGCACCCGTACTGTGGCAAGAGTACTTCAAGATCTCAACATTCACAAATCCGCTGGCCCAGATGGTATTTCCCCTATCGTTCTGATGAGGTGTTCTTCCACGCTGGCAAAACCACTGCGTAAGCTTTTCTATCTATCCTATTTTTCAGGGCTCTTTCCGAGAAGATGGAAAATAGCATTTGTCCAGCCCGTCCCAAAAAAGGCGAATCTTCCTCTCCCTCCTCCTACCGACCAATTGCACTTACTTCCCTTCTTTACAAGGTCATGGAAACGCTGATAAACCGTCAGCTTATGAAATATCTCGAATCCCGAATACTTCTTAATGACCGGCAGTACGGTTTTCGCAGCAACAGATCCACTGGTTATTTGATGACATATCTAACCGAAAAGTGGAACCAATCTATTCACCATGGTGGTGAAAGCAAGGTCGTTTCGCTTGATATTTCAAAGGCATTTGACAGAGTTTGGCATCAAGCTCTCTTGCCGAAAATGCGTGCATTTTGGATCGATGTTACTTTTATTCAATGGATTAGAAATTACCTTTCGGACCGTTCAATACAAGTTGTTTTGGACGGTTTCAAGTCTGCAACTCACCAAATAAATGCTGGTGTTGCTCAAGGCTCTGTTTTGTCTCCGACTCTCTTCCTCATTTTTATCAATGACCTCCTGTCTGTCACTTCTAATCGAATCCATTCTTTTGCTGATGACAGTACCCTCAGCTTTACATATTCGTTTCCTGGGCAACGCTTCTCATCTTCGGGCGTTGAACTGGAACGGCAACGCATGTTAAGCTCATAAAATTCCGATCTTGACAGCATACTTAAATGGTGTAAAACCAACAGAGTGGAATTTAATGCTTCCAAAAGGCAATCCTGTCATTGAAGCGAACCCCTAATTCTCTGCCATTATCCATGGATGGCACTTGCATCGCTGAAACCGAACGACCTTCCATTCTCGGTATGTGTGTTAATGACAACCTTCGCAGGAATGACCACATATTCGATATCGCCAAGAACGCTGCGAAATGTCTAGGCTTCCTTAAGCGATGCAAGAAATATTTCACTCCTTCTGATCTGGCAACAATTTATAAGGCGTTTGTTCGCCCGAAACTTGAGTATAACGCTCATATCTGGACCGGTGCTCCAATTATATATATCAAGCTACTTGATAGGATTCAAAAACGTGCGGTAAAACTTATTGGCGATCGAGACATTGCGAAATCACTTGACTCTCGTAGTCATCGTCGTAATGTCTCGTGCCTGTCATTGTTTTATCAGTATTCAACCACAAGTGCTCAAACGAAATAGCCAGTTGCATTCCACCCCTACAGCAATTCAACCGCAATACTCGCCATGCGAGGAATTCACATCAGTTTACCCTTAAGCCTGTTTTCGGTCGTACAGTGAAATACAAGGATTCGTTTCCTAACCGTACAATACGAATGTGGAATGCTCTACCCCGCTCTGCTTTTCCTACGCATTATAGTTTACAGACATTTAAAACCAACGTGCATCGGTATCTCCTTGTTTCTAATCCTTCACTTCCCTAATGCCCGCACTGCGTTACTTTATTATAAGGCTATCCAAAATCCCTTCAGTGCTCGTACAGTATAAAAAAAAATCTAGTGAGCCGTCATTATCCGATCAAAGAATGATATTGTTCGATCAGGAAAACTAACTGGGATACCTTCCAAAAAGTCCTAGAAGGCAATCTAGGAAAACACGAAATGTGGAAATATCCAGGACACTTTCTGGAGCTGAAAAACGCAGTAGAAGACGTTACACATCACAAATGCGGTTTAAGCAAGCTGTCCCCTGTCACGGGAAAAGAGAAGGAAAGACATGCCGTGGTGGAGCAATGCTTTGTCAAAACACAGATCCGAAGAGCGCAAGCCGTTTAATGCAGCAAAACGCAATGGAGAATGGCGAAGATATCAAACGGCTCTTACCACCTGTAATAAGGAAACAAGAAAGGCTAAAAGACAAAGCTTCAGGAAATTCTCTGAGACAATCACAAACACCCCTACAGCGGCAAGTCAGGGGGAGTAACAACCTCGCTGAAAAAAACAGATGGCAGCTTCACGGAAAGCGATGGCGAGAGGGCATTGTTACTTCTACGAACTCACTTTCCAGGAAGCTCACACAGCGCTAGCTTAGAGAACAGAACCATTCCCCTTAGACCTTGAAAGGACGACTGGGAAATCGCATCAGTCATCCGCTCTAGGGAAGGCTAGAATGGGCAATATCTTCCTTTCACCCCTTCCAGTCTCTAGGTGTGGATGATATTACGCCAGTTCTACTACAGAAAGGGTAGCATGTATTACTACCACACCTGGCAAAATTAGTGAAGATTAGTATTGCCACAGGGTACATACCACTACAGTGTGTATTATTATCTAAGGGAGGTAACAACATGCATACAGGGCGCGCAGGTCGACAGAAACTGCCCTCTATCAGCTAACAGAAATTATCCAGAAGTGCTCTGAATTCAAACGAAATAACATTGTGTGCCTTCTTTGATATTGAGGGAGCGTTTGATAACAACTCACATGAGGCCATCAAACGAGCTGTGCAACGAAAAGGAGCCAACCACACTGTATCCAGATGAATGTGCGACAACGACTGGAACTATTAAAGTAGCAACTACAAGAGGATGCCCACAAGGAGGGGTATTATCACCATTATTATTATGATGTGGAGCCCAGTTGTGGACGAACTACTGGAAAACGTAACTACCCTTCAAATCCGATTGTCAGGCACGACACTAATATCGGTCAATGAGGTGAAGTACCTAGATCTACATCTGGACAGTAAAATCTTCTGGAAGTAACACACAGAGGAAAACACCAGAAAGAAACACACAGAGGAAAACACCAGAAAGGCAACCCGTGCTCTTATGATATGCAAGAGCCTAGCGGGAAAGACGTTTGGCTGTACCTCTAATACTCTACGATGGATGTACATAGCGATTGTAAGACCAATGATCACATATGGTGCAGTAACATGGGCAAAACGAACAAGTCCCTTCACAACAACAGCATCTCTTAATAAAGTGCAAAGACTGTCGTGCCTATGCATCACATATGATGCACTACTGGGAAAACTTCCACTCTTGACTATTCCAAAAAAAGACAGCATTAGGAAATACAACTTTGCCAAGAATTTCTTAACAAAGCTCAGCAACAAGAAAGAATGGAGCGATGAATCCACAATCTATGCACTGAGCGCGCACACGATAAAGTGGTATACAGACGTACCGAGAACTGATGAAGAAACTGGTGCAGGTGAGTTTGGGCCAAGAACGAAACATGGGCAAGAGTACCAGAATGTTTCAAGCAGAAATATGCGCCATAGAAAGATGTGTTCGAATTAATCTCGAAAAGAATTACAGAAACTGTATCATAGCATTAATGTCAGATAGTCAAGCAGCTATCAAAGTACTGGACTCCTTTCTCATTAAATCCAAACTTGTATGATAATGCCTGCAACGTCTCAACAAATTGGGCAAGAAAAATAGAGTATCTGTCTGCTGGATACTAGGCCATGTGCGAATTATTGGTAACGAGGCGGCGGACTTTTATTCTAGTCATAAAAGGTGTAGCAACACCCTTCATAGGACCTGAACATTTCTGCGGGATATGGGAACACACCCTATGCAAAGAATTCATAAAATCGGAAAAGGAAAACATGGCTAGAACGCTTCGATATCTCTAAGGTCTGAGACAAGCTTAACAGATTTAAAGCATGCATCCGTCTTAGTAAAAATAACCCATGTATCCTAACTGGTTTCCTAACGGGGCACTGCAAACTCAGGGGACACCTTAGGAAGATAGAGATATCAGGTGAAGGTCACTGTAGATTCTGCAATGAGTCCACCGAAACTCCAGAACACATACTGGAGTCCTGCGGGGCACAATAGACCACAAGGTCCAGCGTACAGTCAGGAATATGTTTCAATAAATTTTTAACAAAAAATTAAATAAATAAATATATAAAATAATGCAAGAAATTAATATATGAAAATTATTGAATTTCAAGATGGCCTACTTACCACAAAAGTTTGAAAAATATAAATCACAAACAAAAACAAAGCTGACACCCGCGAAATATCAAACGTGTTGGTATTAGTGAGAACAGGAACCGTATTCGCAAAATAGCTAGGACAGCACTGACAGAAGTTGGAACAGCACTTGACAGCAGTTGGAACAGTCGTTGACAGCAGGTGGAACAGTTCCATCATGGCGAGCACGCAACAAGAATTAATAGAACTAAATAAAATGCTATCCATCATCTTCTTAATGCTTTTTTCTTTGGGGCATATAGGGATATGGATAGGGTATTATACTGTTCGCCTCAAGCGGACTGTAGCCTTTCCTTATGTTTTTCTAATGTTTTGCAGCTTCAGAGTAGATGTAAGTAACATTAGTGGCTTAAGAGCGAATCTTTTTTCTCTGTACGCCCACGTTTCCCAAAACAAACCAGCTGTTTTGGCACTGAGTGAAACTCAGATTAGCGTTGATTCTGATTCGTCGGAATTTAGTCTACCTGGTTAAAACTCAGTGCCATTATTCTTTCCCCATCGTGGTCTCGCCGTTTATATACGTAGTGATGTAGCCTACCAACTTCAACAACAATACGGCCAATGTTCCAATCCGGAATTTAATTTTATTTGGCTTAAATTTTACGTCCGTAAGCAATTAATCCACTACTGTTTTATTTACAGAAGCCCTAACCAAGACAGGCATTCAACTTATAATGAGTTTGATGTACTGTCTGATTCCATCACCAGAATTAAAACCCATTATCCTCGTACTGAAATCGTCATTGCGGGCAATTTTAATTTACACAATTCAAGTTGGCTTCGAAATTCTGGACAGACAAAACCCGAAGGAAGGTATGTCGAAATCTTTTAACCCAGATTGTAAGTGAGCCGACACGAATACCGGACATTAGCGGTCAAAACGCCAACACTCTGGACTTGTTTCTTACCTCTCACCCTGATAATACACTTTAAATGTATTATCGCCTCTAGGTTCGTCAGACCATTGTATCATATCGGCGAATTTCTCGTACTCCAGCCACACAGTTAGAGAACAAGCTCCTAAAAGAATCGTATGGCAATACGAGAAAGCCAATTGGCCGATATGATTACAAATTTAATTCACTTTGGTATGGAACGCTTTATCCCTAACAGGATAAAGTGTATCAGACCTAAGGAAAACGCGTGATGTGACTTGAGTTGTAAAGAAGCTATCAGGGCTAAAGAGGTAAGCTTTCGGTCACTTAAATTTAAAAATTCGGCCTCGTCATCTATCCCGACACTCATTTACAATGGCACTCCAGCTGTCAGCTCTCCGGATAAAGCCAATCTGCTTGCTGCTCATTTTGTAGCTTGTTCAACGCCGCCAGATTGTGTTTTATCTCCCCCAGTACTCGAGCGCATAGAACACTCCATGGGACAAATCCACTTCCGCACCCGTACTGTGGCAAGAGTACTTCAAGATCTCAACATTCACAAATCCGCTGGCCCAGATGGTATTTCCCCTATCGTTCTGATGAGGTGTTCTTCCACGCTGGCAAAACCACTGCGTAAGCTTTTCTATCTATCCTATTTTTCAGGGCTCTTTCCGAGAAGATGGAAAATAGCATTTGTCCAGCCCGTCCCAAAAAAGGCGAATCTTCCTCTCCCTCCTCCTACCGACCAATTGCACTTACTTCCCTTCTTTACAAGGTCATGGAAACGCTGATAAACCGTCAGCTTATGAAATATCTCGAATCCCGAATACTTCTTAATGACCGGCAGTACGGTTTTCGCAGCAACAGATCCACTGGTTATTTGATGACATATCTAACCGAAAAGTGGAACCAATCTATTCACCATGGTGGTGAAAGCAAGGTCGTTTCGCTTGATATTTCAAAGGCATTTGACAGAGTTTGGCATCAAGCTCTCTTGCCGAAAATGCGTGCATTTTGGATCGATGTTACTTTTATTCAATGGATTAGAAATTACCTTTCGGACCGTTCAATACAAGTTGTTTTGGACGGTTTCAAGTCTGCAACTCACCAAATAAATGCTGGTGTTGCTCAAGGCTCTGTTTTGTCTCCGACTCTCTTCCTCATTTTTATCAATGACCTCCTGTCTGTCACTTCTAATCGAATCCATTCTTTTGCTGATGACAGTACCCTCAGCTTTACATATTCGTTTCCTGGGCAACGCTTCTCATCTTCGGGCGTTGAACTGGAACGGCAACGCATGTTAAGCTCATAAAATTCCGATCTTGACAGCATACTTAAATGGTGTAAAACCAACAGAGTGGAATTTAATGCTTCCAAAAGGCAATCCTGTCATTGAAGCGAACCCCTAATTCTCTGCCATTATCCATGGATGGCACTTGCATCGCTGAAACCGAACGACCTTCCATTCTCGGTATGTGTGTTAATGACAACCTTCGCAGGAATGACCACATATTCGATATCGCCAAGAACGCTGCGAAATGTCTAGGCTTCCTTAAGCGATGCAAGAAATATTTCACTCCTTCTGATCTGGCAACAATTTATAAGGCGTTTGTTCGCCCGAAACTTGAGTATAACGCTCATATCTGGACCGGTGCTCCAATTATATATATCAAGCTACTTGATAGGATTCAAAAACGTGCGGTAAAACTTATTGGCGATCGAGACATTGCGAAATCACTTGACTCTCGTAGTCATCGTCGTAATGTCTCGTGCCTGTCATTGTTTTATCAGTATTCAACCACAAGTGCTCAAACGAAATAGCCAGTTGCATTCCACCCCTACAGCAATTCAACCGCAATACTCGCCATGCGAGGAATTCACATCAGTTTACCCTTAAGCCTGTTTTCGGTCGTACAGTGAAATACAAGGATTCGTTTCCTAACCGTACAATACGAATGTGGAATGCTCTACCCCGCTCTGCTTTTCCTACGCATTATAGTTTACAGACATTTAAAACCAACGTGCATCGGTATCTCCTTGTTTCTAATCCTTCACTTCCCTAATGCCCGCACTGCGTTACTTTATTATAAGGCTATCCAAAATCCCTTCAGTGCTCGTACAGTATAAAAAAAAATCTAGTGAGCCGTCATTATCCGATCAAAGAATGATATTGTTCGATCAGGAAAACTAACTGGGATACCTTCCAAAAAGTCCTAGAAGGCAATCTAGGAAAACACGAAATGTGGAAATATCCAGGACACTTTCTGGAGCTGAAAAACGCAGTAGAAGACGTTACACATCACAAATGCGGTTTAAGCAAGCTGTCCCCTGTCACGGGAAAAGAGAAGGAAAGACATGCCGTGGTGGAGCAATGCTTTGTCAAAACACAGATCCGAAGAGCGCAAGCCGTTTAATGCAGCAAAACGCAATGGAGAATGGCGAAGATATCAAACGGCTCTTACCACCTGTAATAAGGAAACAAGAAAGGCTAAAAGACAAAGCTTCAGGAAATTCTCTGAGACAATCACAAACACCCCTACAGCGGCAAGTCAGGGGGAGTAACAACCTCGCTGAAAAAAACAGATGGCAGCTTCACGGAAAGCGATGGCGAGAGGGCATTGTTACTTCTACGAACTCACTTTCCAGGAAGCTCACACAGCGCTAGCTTAGAGAACAGAACCATTCCCCTTAGACCTTGAAAGGACGACTGGGAAATCGCATCAGTCATCCGCTCTAGGGAAGGCTAGAATGGGCAATATCTTCCTTTCACCCCTTCCAGTCTCTAGGTGTGGATGATATTACGCCAGTTCTACTACAGAAAGGGTAGCATGTATTACTACCACACCTGGCAAAATTAGTGAAGATTAGTATTGCCACAGGGTACATACCACTACAGTGTGTATTATTATCTAAGGGAGGTAACAACATGCATACAGGGCGCGCAGGTCGACAGAAACTGCCCTCTATCAGCTAACAGAAATTATCCAGAAGTGCTCTGAATTCAAACGAAATAACATTGTGTGCCTTCTTTGATATTGAGGGAGCGTTTGATAACAACTCACATGAGGCCATCAAACGAGCTGTGCAACGAAAAGGAGCCAACCACACTGTATCCAGATGAATGTGCGACAACGACTGGAACTATTAAAGTAGCAACTACAAGAGGATGCCCACAAGGAGGGGTATTATCACCATTATTATTATGATGTGGAGCCCAGTTGTGGACGAACTACTGGAAAACGTAACTACCCTTCAAATCCGATTGTCAGGCACGACACTAATATCGGTCAATGAGGTGAAGTACCTAGATCTACATCTGGACAGTAAAATCTTCTGGAAGTAACACACAGAGGAAAACACCAGAAAGAAACACACAGAGGAAAACACCAGAAAGGCAACCCGTGCTCTTATGATATGCAAGAGCCTAGCGGGAAAGACGTTTGGCTGTACCTCTAATACTCTACGATGGATGTACATAGCGATTGTAAGACCAATGATCACATATGGTGCAGTAACATGGGCAAAACGAACAAGTCCCTTCACAACAACAGCATCTCTTAATAAAGTGCAAAGACTGTCGTGCCTATGCATCACATATGATGCACTACTGGGAAAACTTCCACTCTTGACTATTCCAAAAAAAGACAGCATTAGGAAATACAACTTTGCCAAGAATTTCTTAACAAAGCTCAGCAACAAGAAAGAATGGAGCGATGAATCCACAATCTATGCACTGAGCGCGCACACGATAAAGTGGTATACAGACGTACCGAGAACTGATGAAGAAACTGGTGCAGGTGAGTTTGGGCCAAGAACGAAACATGGGCAAGAGTACCAGAATGTTTCAAGCAGAAATATGCGCCATAGAAAGATGTGTTCGAATTAATCTCGAAAAGAATTACAGAAACTGTATCATAGCATTAATGTCAGATAGTCAAGCAGCTATCAAAGTACTGGACTCCTTTCTCATTAAATCCAAACTTGTATGATAATGCCTGCAACGTCTCAACAAATTGGGCAAGAAAAATAGAGTATCTGTCTGCTGGATACTAGGCCATGTGCGAATTATTGGTAACGAGGCGGCGGACTTTTATTCTAGTCATAAAAGGTGTAGCAACACCCTTCATAGGACCTGAACATTTCTGCGGGATATGGGAACACACCCTATGCAAAGAATTCATAAAATCGGAAAAGGAAAACATGGCTAGAACGCTTCGATATCTCTAAGGTCTGAGACAAGCTTAACAGATTTAAAGCATGCATCCGTCTTAGTAAAAATAACCCATGTATCCTAACTGGTTTCCTAACGGGGCACTGCAAACTCAGGGGACACCTTAGGAAGATAGAGATATCAGGTGAAGGTCACTGTAGATTCTGCAATGAGTCCACCGAAACTCCAGAACACATACTGGAGTCCTGCGGGGCACAATAGACCACAAGGTCCAGCGTACAGTCAGGAATATGTTTCAATAAATTTTTAACAAAAAATTAAATAAATAAATATATAAAATAATGCAAGAAATTAATATATGAAAATTATTGAATTTCAAGATGGCCTACTTACCACAAAAGTTTGAAAAATATAAATCACAAACAAAAACAAAGCTGACACCCGCGAAATATCAAACGTGTTGGTATTAGTGAGAACAGGAACCGTATTCGCAAAATAGCTAGGACAGCACTGACAGAAGTTGGAACAGCACTTGACAGCAGTTGGAACAGTCGTTGACAGCAGATGGAACAGTTCCATCATGGCGAGCACGCAACAAGAATGAAGAGCACCCAACAAGAATGTATAGCCAGTCAAACAAGTTTTTAAGCGGAAATAAGACCTCATGAGTTCTTATTTTCTCCATTTACCGACGAGATTATGATCAGGATTACAGGGATCATAACCCTACCACTTCACTTCATTACTATTGGTCCGCCTGTGGGGTTCGCCGGTTCGACCTCAAAAGATATTTGCAGGCATCCCGATTTTGGATCACTTCATCATTGAGGCAAATCAAATGCTGGTTTTTCTGCATTTGTGTGATCCAGGAGTTTTTAGGCCTGCCTCTCTTACGCGAATGTAAGGGAACGTTGATTGCCATTGCCCTTTTGACGGGGTTCTTAAGATCCCTCTTTTGAACATAACAATACCAACTGAGTTGGTCGTGCTCCAATTTTTTCGAGGTGGGTTCTTTGACGTGAAGGCTTCCTCGGATTCTCACCTCATGAGTTACATATATGACTACTGCGAAATAACTCCCGACGGGCTTTATTTCTTTTTTAAAATTCTTAATGATTTTGTGATGTTAATGGAATTTGGGGGGAAGGGGAATGCTGCCTCTCTGCAACCCCACTGCTTGGTTTCACTATTAGACTTAGAGAAGCCGCTAGGTTTGTAATATGGAAACTTTGTCTTAATATCTAATAAATCTTTTAAAATGCAAACAATGTTTATACCCAATAAATCGTTGCATATACCCAACCTCGCGCCTACTTCGAATCTAACAGTGAAACCAAACAGGGGGGTTGCATAACCCATTCGAGAATTCTTAACAATCAAAATAACTTTCAATGAGACAAAGTGGTCTTATTTCTGTGTTGATGTGGAAATAATATCGTACTTCCGTTTTTATCTACATATTATACACATATATATTTTGTGTTGATGTGGAAATAATACTATACTTCTGTTTTTATCTATATATTATACATATATATATTCTGTGTTGATGAGGAAATAATACCATACTTCTGTTTTTATTATACCCTATCCTAAGGGTATATTAATTTGACACATAGTTTGTAACACCCTTTAATATTCGTCGTAGCCCCATAAAAATATATATATTTATGATCAGGACCAAATCCTAGGACTATTTAGCAATGTCCGTCCGTTCGCCAATCGGTCCATACGCAATTTTTAGGTCTTTAAAATTCAGCTAAGAATCTGAAATTTGGACCACATACTCCCAAGGGCTCCGAAATGGTTAAGTGTAAAAATTTGGATACCCACAGGTTAGAAAGAACCATTTTAGGCACTGCACTCCTTTATAAGTTTGTCATACAAAGTTTTCACTAAAATGCTGTTTTCCTCGAAAATTTTCATAGAAACCGAAAAAAATGTTTAACAAGATATTTATTTATTTTTTCCAATATATAGCCAGCCCATATTAAGTTTTTGACCACGGCCACTTTTTGGGGGCGTTTTAAAAAAGATATATATTTTGAATAGAATGAAATAAAATGCTATTCATCATCTTCTTTATGTTTTTTTCTGTGGGGCATATAGGGATATGGATAGGGTAACATACTGCTCGCCCCAAGGGGACTGTAGCCTTTCCTTATGTTCTATATATTATAGTATCTATATATATGTCGGAATCGGACATAAAGACGAGACGATATGTGCATAGGATGCGATAACAGATAACAGGACCAAACTTGCACGTATACCACACACTACCGACGACGCGCATTCAACCAGGACGTACACAAGTCGCAACAAGCGATAAAGATTACAGGACATAGCTTGCACGTACACCAAACACCAACGACGACGCTCATTCAACCAGGATGTAAACAAGTCGCGACAAGCGATAAGGATTACAGGACATATCTTGCACATACACCAACCACCAAAGACGACGCGCATTCAACCAGGACATGAACAAGTACACATGACAGAAAGAGAACGATGACGAACGTGGACGACTGTGAGCAGTCGATCTTTACCCACGAGCGCGAACAGACTAATATCCCCAACTCTCATCTTTAACTATTAATTCAATGTTAATCATCAAATAAACTAGTCAGTAGTAAATTGTGAGTGGTGCGTAGAAAGAAAATTACAAAACGTGCACATACGCACAGAAATTGAAATTAAAAACTATTCGCTGTTGTATGCCCCAACGATCATCTGTGCAGCTGTGTGGCGTCATGATGATATTTATTTATTTACATTAAAGTAGAGTAAATGCATTTTGGAATTTGATCCGTTTTGAAATAATTAATATTTGTAGTTATTAAATTATCGATACTATTTCCTTATCTATTAAATTTTAAATTGTAAAGGGTTACGGATAATATGGACGTACATAGGTAAAATTAAAGAGATGACAGTGGAAGAGTTAAAGCGCCAGTTAAAAGACTTGGAGTTGTCAGTGAGGGGTAACAAGGAAGAGTTAAAACAACGACTCTTACATTATCACGACGACGACGACGACGACAACAATGATGATTCGGTAGACACAGTCTGTGGGCTGCTGGTAGACACATCAGGCAGGGGTGAGGTTTCGCAGCGGCAAGAACGAAGAAGTCCAGATATTCCGCTGGATAAAAACGGAAATAAGCAACCAATGAAAAAAAAAAGAAAAAGTGTATTGTGTTTGGGCACTCCATCTGGTCCTACTCCCTATCGTTTGCTGCTGCTTTGCTTGGCTATAGCAAGTGCCGTAACTGTCACTAAAGCGAAACCTCAATACTCTGCCATTATCCATGAATGTCACTTGCATCGCTGAATCCGAAAGACTTTCCATTCTCGGTATGTGTGTAAATGACAACCTTAAATAAAAACATAAGGAAAGGCTACAGTCCGCTTGAGGCGAACAGTATAATACCCTATCCATAGCCCTATATGCCCCAAAGAAAAAAGCATTAAGAAGATGGATAGCATTTTATTTAGTTCTATTAATTAAAAAAAAAAAGTTTTTTTTTTAAAAAACGCCCCCAAAAAGTGGGCGTGGCCAAAAACTTTGTATGGGCGATATGTTGGAAAAAATATTGGGTAATTATTTTGTTAAACAGTTTTTTTCGCTTTCTGTGAAAGTTTTCGAAGAAAACAGCATTTAAGTCAAAAACGCCCACAAAAAGTAGGCGTCGCAAAAAACTTTATATGGCAAACTTATATGTAGGCAGTGCCTACATATCTTGTGAAGGTTGTAACACTCTACCTCTCTAACTTTAGCTTTAAAACGGTTTTTTCTAAATTGTGGGCAGTGGTAATGGGCGTATTCAAAAATTTTTTACACTTAACCATTTCGGTGCCCTAGGGAATATGTGGTCCAAATTTCAGCTTCCTAGCTTAATTTTAAAGGCCTAAAAATTGCGTGCGGACGGACGGACGGACGGACATTGCTAGATAGTCTTAGGATTTGGTCCTGATCATAAATATATATACTTTTATGGGTCTACGGCGAATATTAAGGGGTGTTACAAACTATGTGTCAAAATTAATATACCCTTAGGATAGGGTAGAAAAAAAAAATATGTGAAGCAGAAAGAATCAATTCAGCACTCGAAATTTTTTGGGCTGGGCGCACCTATTTATCAGTGGTAGGTATTTTGACATTTCTCTTCATAAAAGTAAACAATTGTTTCAGTTTTTTTGTGTTTGCGAGTTTTCGTAAGTAAAATCTGTATTTTCAGCATTAAATTTGTCTTATTTTGCAAATCAAATAACATTTTTTTGTTCTTGTTTTACTTTTCTTTAATTTCAGATAAAAACCAAGGCCGCATTACTTGCCGTTGGTGTGCCAGTCGGTGCCGCAAATGACGAAAGCACGTGACGATTGCAGAATGTACATTGAGGTGTACTGCAATGAAAGATTGCTGATGAATACGGTACAAGACTATGAGAAAATGAAGTGAGTTGTTTGTTGATCACGTATTGTATAACCATGTTATGTTTTTCTTTGTTTAGATTGTACTTGGCTGGCCCGGGGAAATGTCTCCTTCCAATCAATTTGAGAGTTTGTGGCGACCTAATAGTGGTTAAGGAATGGGACGGCCACAAGATGAAAACGGTCGACAATTTCGGTGAGTAATTGCTATAGGGGTCACACTTTTAAAATATTTTGTCTTTTTTTTTGTAGTAACAAAACCAACATCGACACCACGACCAGATCATCGTAAAATCGCACCAGTGAGACCCGCGACACCAGCACCGCACATAGAGTAACTTCGGGTATCGTAAAGGCTCGCAAAAATGGCGTTATTATTATATCTTTGCCGCCGCACTGTACTCACAAAATGCCACCGCTCAATAGAACATTAATGGGACCTGAAGACGTATTATAACGGCGATTTATGCGAGAGCAGGGCCGAAAAATAACACGGTTTGATGTTGTTGAACTTTTTTCGAAGGCTTACCTTAAAGTCCAAACAGCACAAATCGCAATAAATGGATTCAAATGCACTGGCATTTATCCATTCGACAAAACTACATTTCAGGAGGTCGATTTTATCGCTCAAACATTTGAAAATCATCCGGACGAAGAATCTGCTGTTTCAGGACAAGAAGTAGAAGAACCAGTTGCCAGCACAAGTAGTGCAGCTGAAGAACCAGTTGCTAGTACTAGCAGGGCAGCTTTGGAAAAGATCGTTACTCCTTGGGATATCTCACCACCGCCCAAACTTAAACGGGTTATCAGCTCCAGAGGTAAAAGAGCAGTTGCAAATGTACTAACAACATCACCGTACAAAACATCTTTGGAGGAGAGCATTAAGAACACTAAAAGACGCAAGAATAAGCCAAAAAGAGCTACAATAGTAAAAAGCAAACGGGCAAAGAAAGCAAAAGAAAGTTTTTCGAGTGATTCAGATGAAAGTTTGCATTTACCGAGCTCAGACGAAGATCCTTGGGCCGAAATTCCACCTAACAAGAACAGTGTCTGTGTCTTTTGTAACACATCTTTCCAAATGGATAAGCAGATAAAGACATGGGTACCATGCTTGCAGTGCGATTTAGTTTGGGATCACAATGAATGTCTTCCTACGCGGCAAGCAGTTTTTGTATGTGAGTCATGTAAATCGCTTTAAATAGAACATGGAGAAAGTACTATTTTTCTGTTAAATATTGAAGTTCTTAATTTAATTATAATTCTATAATGAATGAATTCATAATCTATCGACTTCCTAGTATTTTTATTCGCTTGGAAACTACAGTCTTGGTCATTCACCTTTAGTAATGCCAGAAGTAAGGGATCACAATGAATGAATGAAAGGGATCCTAGGAATGAAAGCCATTCACCAACTCCCCTAATTGATTTGCTTAATTTAGGAAGCCAGTCAATTGTACCACCAACGGAGGCCAGCTTTGATTTGTTGGGATCTGTTGATTGTGGTAAGTTGCGTTCGGGTCCGATTCCTGATATTTTAGGTGAAGCCGCAGATGTTAGCATTAAATAAAATCCTTAAAATATTCTCCTTTGTTTTGTAGATAACATTCAAGAAAAATCAACCGCCGGATTAGATGATATTTTCGGTTCGATAAGCTCATCGGCTGCACCAGCTGCAGCTGAGTTTAATTTAGATTTCAATGCGTTTGCATCGGCGACTGCAGCTCCGACGGTAACTCCATCAGTTCCATTGAGCTTTCCACGTCCACCCGCAGCAACCACGACTTTCGCAGCTAGTATAAGCTCCAGTCAAGGACCTAGTAAAGAAACGTCACTAACACAGGTATAAAGATGTAATAGAAATCACTTATTTTGTTTGTACCCTTATTATAGTCTACTGGTACTACACCAGTACAAACAGTCCTTATGCAACACAATTCTCAAGTCCAACATACAATTATGCCCGAAGTGCTCCGGCTCCAGCCGCACCGAATCCAGTGAATCTGACAAATCCATCGCCATCGCATAATTTAAAATCACCTAACGGTGGAATTGGTGGACAATTTCCTAGTCAACCCAATCAGACAACAGCCGCGCCCTCACCACAGTCGCACCCAACAGCGGCGAACAATCGTCCAGACTATAGTAGATCTCATTTCGAGCCGAAAGCACCGCCAAATGCGGCACCCACAAATGCAGACATTTTAGGAGAACAGGGCTACAAATTTGGAAGCAAAACACATCAAGTTCTATAAATGAAATGCGAAAAGAAGAGCTTGTTAATGACATGGATCCAGATAAACTACGCATTATGGAATGGGTAATACGAATGACTCTTTAGATGGATAGATAGCTTAACTAATTGTTGATCGCTTTTTAGACTGGGGGAAAGAAAAACAACATACGTGCTCTACTGTGCTCATTGGATACGGTGCTGTGGAACGATGCAAAGCGGGAAAAATGTGAAATGTCAACTCTCATAACGCCGACAGATGTTAAAAAAGCGTACCGCAGAACTTGCTTAGCAGTGCATCCTAAGCAAAAATATTTTTTTTTGTTCAAAACACTCAGATTGATTCTCCTCTTTTAGCATAACGGAAAAGACAATGAACACAATGCTAAACTAATATTTATGAGCTGAATAACGCGTTGAGTGACGTCGAAGACGATGCTACCATATGTTTGGTTCGTTAGCCTGCCTGCCCAACCAATCTTCCTCTACTTCTGCTATTATTTTGTTGTTTTTTTACCCCATCTGGCAAGAATATTAATACTAAATAGTATATATTTCCATATCGAATAAGTGGTTCAAAGTGGCTCGGATCTTAATATATGTTTGGATTCGATTTTCGATCAGAACAGTGTAAATTGAACATAGGAATGAAATTCAAAACTAATACCCACTTGAAAACTTAATCAGACTCATATCTAGGGTATTGAAATTGCGACTTAATAGCAAAAATCTGATCCCTATCGGTTAAGTGGTTCAGAAATGACATGGGTTTGAATGTGATTTTTCTGCATTTTTGATTTTACTTTGGCCATAAATGAAAAAGAAGTACGTTAAGACCCTTGTCATTTCTGAACCACTTAACTCTTGTCACCCTTATCCGATACGGATCAAATATATACTATTAAGTTGCAATTTGATTGCCCTACATGATGACATATTTAGATTTTCCATGTGGGTATTATTTTGGAAGTTTAAGTATCATACATATGTATTGGTGATGCCAAGTCATTTTGATGAATTTCCTTAGCGACGATGAGCGTTTATTTGTGCCGTCTTATATACGCTTACCAAGAAAAAACGACTATTGTCAATTGGCAACAGCAGGTAGGCGAAAAATATATTTTTACATCTTAGGTATCAAGAGAAGAAAAGCAGGAGACAATCAATGAAAAGGACGGTGTGGTCGTGTTAAAGGATAACCAGTAAATATACAATACACCAGGAATGTTCCACGAAGTGGTGTTAGACTAAATCCATTTCTTTTTTATTAAATCACATTTTGTAACACAATAATTTTGGAATTTAATAGAAACTATGTTAATTTTATGAAAGTTTATATGTCGACTATTTATATGATTGTAGTTGTGGTTCTTTACCGACTTTAATGTAGAGAGTAGTAGATTGTTGGTAAACAAAGGGTCAAGACCAGTCAACTGTGGCAAAGATACACTTTGAGCAGCTTATTTCCAGAAGTAAGGGATGAAAAACAGTAAAGAAGACTATTTAAATAAAACCTACTTATGTAAATTTATTTAGAAAGTTTATGTATTGATAGTGAAAGCAATTATTTTTAATATACTATATTTATTCTTTTGAGCATTTCCACACCACCTATGAGGTATGATTTTTTTTCTCTCGGGTGTTCGGTTTCCCCAATAGGCCTATTGCATCCGTTCTGAAAATAAAGCAACTTTAAGTACATAAATAAATAAAATAAAATGTATTCATGTAAGTAAATATAATCTAAATAAATAAAATGGAAGACTAGATATTTCATTATAAATGTGAAACAATCAAAGTCTTGCTTCTGAGATTTGGGTCTGACAAATTCATATTCAAAAACATAAAAACAAAATATATTCTAACTCTAATAAAATACTGTAAAATGTAATTTTCTGGCTGATTTTCACAGCAAGTGTAGCTGGAATTTGTATTTAAATGGCTAGACATATGTCTTGAAACGCCTTTGACATAGCAGCAGTCGTAAAACAACCTGCAAAACTCGTCTTCTAGTTCACGAATGAACTCTTGTTGTTGTTGTTGTTGTGTTATTAAATTCGAGCCTACCGATAAATTGGTAAAATTGTTAATAAATAAGGAATGCAAGTTTGTAATGTTGACAATATTTTTGGAGTTACAAATGAATAAATTACTTAACGTTTTACGTATTGTTGTTGTTGTTGTTGTGTTATTAAATTCGGGGCTACCGATAAATTTGTTCAATAGGATTATGCCCATTGAGATTCCATCTATGTTCGGAATATAATGTTTACTATTGTGTTGCAAGTAGCTAGTAATATTATTAATAAATAAGGAATGCAAGTTTGTAATGTTGACAATATTTTTGGAGTTACAAATGGATAAATTACTTAAAGTTTTACGTATGTTTGTTGTTCCGTACAATCTTTGATCATTTTTAATCATTTCTTGTTGTTGTTGTTGAAGTTAAAGTTTCTGCCCCGTGAATACCAAAAAATGTATGTATAACACATGTGCGGATTGGATGGTGTTAACTTTGTTGTTGTTGTTGTTGTTGTTGTTGTTGTTGTTGTTGTTGTTGTGTTATTAAATTCGGGGCTACCGATAAATTGGTTCAATAGGATTATGCCCATTGAGATTTCATCTATGTTCGGAATATAATGTCTACTTATCGTGTTGCAAGTAGCTAGTAAATTTTTTAATAAATAAGGAATGCAAGTTTATAATGTTGACAATATTTTTGTAGTTACAAATGGATAAATTACTTAAAGTTTTACGTATTGCTGTTGTTGTTGTTGTGTTATTAAATTCGGGGCTACCGATAAATTGGTTTAATAGAATTATACCCATTGAGATTCCATCTATGTTCGGAATATAATGTTTACTATTGTGTTGCAAGTAGCTGGTAATATTATTAATAAAGAAGGAATGCAAGTTTGTAATGTTGACAATATTTTTGGAGTTACAAATGGATAAATTACTTAAAGTTTTACGTATGTTTGTTGTTCCGTACAATCTTTAATCATTTTTAATCATTTCTTGTTGTTGTTGTTGTAGAAGTTAAAGTTTCTGCCCCGTGAATACCAAAAAATGTATGTATAACACATGTGCGGATTGGATGGTGTTAACTTTGTTGTTGTTGTTGTTGTTGTTGTTGTTGTTGTTGTTGTTGTTGTTGTTGTTGTTGTTGTTGTTGTTGTTGTTGTTGTTGTTGTTGTTGTTGTTGTTGTTGTTGTTGTAGTTAACACCACAGCCCAAGGCCATGATCAAAAGTTCATGATAGCAAGTCATGCGCATTGGCTGTGTCAGCATATTCATGTCTGAACCTGTTCCAACAGTTTCAGTGCATGAGGATCTTGTTACGAGCGCGCCATTGCCTCCGGATACGCGTGCAGTGGCCTATTTGACGAATCAGCGATTCGCACCGTGGGAGCAGTGGCTTTCTAACGGGAGATTAGGATAGAATAAGTTAGTTCTAAGTTGACTGTTGAAGCGAAAGCAATAAATCCATAACGGAAACGAATAAACGGTTTTTATTTTCTTAAACTTGTAAGCCCACTACAATGCGCTCTATAGAGTGAATACGTCACTGTATCCATGAGAACACAGCTGACCATTTTGTAATCAAGGGCACAAACATTCCACATACCCATGAGAACATGTGGATATCCCGAAGGACTAAAGGATACGGTGGTGATGGTGATCGTGCCATTAGTAGGTTGCTTGCAACTAAACGGGACGAACACGACACCTCCCGCATTGCCGGTTCCCAACAACGGTTCAACTAACATAACGTTCTTCCTTTTTCGTAGGACATTTGCCAACAAGTGAAACATAAAAATAACGATGCTGAAATTAATGAAGTTATTGTGAGTGTTAAAAAAATAAAAAATTACTTGCTAATTAAGCTAAACAAACCGGTGTTGCGAAGAAAAATTCCGCGCTCCCGAATTTGTTAAAAAAATAAAATTACTTGCTAATTAAGCTAAACAAACCGGTGTTGCGAAGAAAAATTCCGCGCTCCCGAATTTGTTAAAAAAATAAAATTACTTGCTAATTAAGCTAAACAAACCGGTGTTGCGAAGAAAAATTCCGCGCTCCCGAATTTGTTATAGAAATAAAATTGCTTTATAAGTAAGCTTTACAAACCGGTGTTGCGAACATAAAATTCCGCGCCCCCAAATTTAACAAAAAAGAAAAATCAGTGAAATCTCGCGAAGAAAAATTCCGCGATAGATCGAATATCCCATTGAGGGAATATATAAAAATTTTAAGAATTGTGAAGAAGAAATTAGCGATACTGCTAGTGTGTGAGCATCCAGAAGAAGCTGTATAATTTAAGTGAAAGTTTTTGTAAATTAAATTAAATTAATTAAGGAAAATTGTGTAAGTGGCAAGCTGCGCGAAAGAGGGATTTATTAAGGTATTTATATTCATACTTTTTCAAAACTAAATCAATTACATAATAATGGAGGAAACAAGGAAAACCCTTCTCGAGTTGACGGGTGCCGTTAATGCGATCCTGGAAACCCTAAAGGGTTTCGAAGGACGCCTCAGACATCTGGAAGGTGCCGGCGAGTCAAATGTTGCTCCGACCTGTGAGTCGGTACAACTATGCGGTCCAAAGACCGAAGATGACTTAAAGGATATCTGCAGGCTACCTGACTGTGTCAAGGAGCTTCAGGTTTTTATCGGGGATCCAACACAGTATGTATCATGGATACATAATGTGGAAGGGATCCTCAAGGATTTCGAGATAGTTAAAAACAAACCTATCTATCGTGCGATACTCTCGCACATAAGGCAAAAAATAAGGGGGGGCGCCGATACGGCTTTAGTGTCATATAATATTTTCGATGACGATTGGTCAGCGATAAAGAAATGTTTGTCGCTGCACTATGCTGATAAACGCGACATTCGGACGCTGGAGCACCAGCTGAATCAGCTGACTCAAAGGGGAGCGAAGTTAGATGAGTTCTACGCGACAGTGAACCATCAATTCTCGCTAATAATAAATAAAATTAAGACGGAGTCGTACTCTCCGGAAACCGTAGGCGCGTTGGTAGAAACCTACCGAAACCGCGCTCTGGATGTGTTTATTAGAGGCCTGCGGGGTGATTTATCGAAAATGTTGATAATCCAAAAACCCAGGACCTTACCGGAGGCCTACACGGCATGCCTCGAGATACAGAATCTTGACTACCGAAACAACGCGATCCACCTGCCAAACGTGGTGAATAAGGTAACGACACCTATAAACCCAACTTTTGGAATGGACCAGAGATCGTTTCCAAATCAAGCAAAATTTGTGAGGAACTTCGGGTATAGATTTAATCAACGCCCGCAAAACGAATTGCCTCCTAGGCCCAGTGCACCAAAACCTCATGAGAGAATGGACGTAGATCTCCAATCCCAATCACGCCAGGTAAATTATATGAATCGTCCGCAAGGAAATAATCCTTTTAAGCGACGATCGCGCTCAGAGAATTATCCTCAGAACAAGCATCAGAAGATGTTTAATATAAGAACTGCGGAGGAAGAGCCAATCGATATAGAGGAGGAAGTAAATTTTATGAGGGACGCCTGTCCAGCGTACCTTATATAGAATATTTTACAGGGGACGGGACGATGCTTAAGTTTTTGGTTGATACCGGGGCAAATAAAAACTTCATCAGCCCAACTGTCAAGGGCAAACCCACACCCCTGTTAAAGCCCTTTGTCGTGCACTCGGCTGCCGGCAAAGTATCTATCAAAGAAAAAATCACTGGTAGCTTCTTTAAGAAAATCGGAAACGATACTATCCTAACATTTTATATACTACCAGGGTTAAAATCTTTCGATGGTATAATAGGAGATGATACCTTGAAAGAGTTAGAAGCGGTCATCGACCGAAAAGAGAATATACTTACCTTAACTCCAAATATTAGAATTCCACTCAGAGAAAAAGTTTAGTAAAGAAACACGATAGTGTATTTGGACCTCTTGACATCAAAGAGATGGTTCAAACTTCAGTGCAAGCCGAAATTAGAACAAGCGTAGACGAGCCAATATACACAAAAAGTTATCCCTACCCTGTCTGTCTAAGGGAGCGGGTAGAAAAGGAAATAAACGAATTACTGACGGAAGGGATAATCAGACCATCCAAGAGTCCGTATAATTCACCGATCTGGATAGTTCCCAAGAAGCCCAAGCCGTCCGGTGAAAAACAGTACCGGATGGTAATAGACTTCAAGCGCCTCAATGCTGTAACTATTTCAGATACTTACCCGATTCCCGACATCAACGCTACCATTGCTAGTCTGGGTAAGGCTAAATACTTTACTACGTTAGACCTTACTTCAGGGTTTCACCAAATACCAATGAAACCCTCAGACATTCCAAAAACTGCCTTTTCCACTTTGAATGGAAAATACGAATTTTTAAGGTTGCCGTTTGGCCTGAAGAATGCACCGGCCATATTTCAGAGGATGATCGACGACGTTCTCAAGGAATACATTGCTAAAATTTGCTATGTATATATCGATGACATTATTGTCTTCGGTAGTAGCGAAGAAGACCACTTGAGGAACATAGATACCATTCTTGGCAGGTTGCGCGAAGTCAACCTTAAGGTCAATCTTGAAAAAACTAACTTCATGAAGACCGAAGTAGAATTCCTGGGCTATGTTATTACTCCCGAAGGAATCCGCCCGGACGTAAAAAAGGTAACAGCTATTCAGCAAATATTGCCGCCAGACAATCTGAAAGATCTAAAGAGATTTCTAGGTATGACTTCGTACTACCGGAAATTCATTCGCGATTATGCGAAGGTCGCTAAACCCTTAACCAACATCACGAGAGGGGAAAATGCCCGCATAAAGGCTAACCAATCTAGGCGGGTGCTTATACATCTAAGTAGTGAGGCGTTACGTGCTTTTAACGACTTAAAAGAGCTTCTGACGTCTTCCGAAATTCTGGCATTCCCTGACTTCGGAAAGCCTTTCAACCTAACAACGGACGCTTCCAATTATGCAATCGGAGCCGTGTTATCTCAGGGGGAAACAGGTAAGGACAAGCCAATAGCATTCATATCCCGTTCCCTCAATAAATCTGAGGAGAATTATGCAACGAACGAGAAGGAGATG
This sequence comes from Ferdinandea cuprea, assembly GCA_963576555.1. Taxonomy (NCBI): domain Eukaryota; kingdom Metazoa; phylum Arthropoda; class Insecta; order Diptera; family Syrphidae; genus Ferdinandea; species Ferdinandea cuprea. The sequence continues at coordinate 13,229,583 of OY754962.1, read as the reverse complement.
TTGGCCATTGTATGGGCCTTAGACAATCTCCGCTCCTACGTCTACGGTGCGAAAAAGATCCGCATTTTCACAGATCACCAGCCGTTGACGTTTGCCCTGGGAAATCGCAATTATAACGCGAAGTTGAAAAGATGGAAGGCCCGTATCGAAGAGTATAGTTACGAATTGATTTACAAACCTGGTAAATCGAATTTCGTAGCGGACGCGCTGTCTAGATTAAAGACGGAAGTCAATCACTTGTCCGGCTCAGTTCGTGCTGAGACGGAAACAAGTTCAAGAACAGCAGAAGCCGGTTCGGGGACTGAAACCGCCAGCGAACATCACGAAAATAACTGCAGTGGAACCGAAGATACCGAAACTGCCAGTGAAGATCACGATAACAACCACGCTGTTGGAAGCAATACGGAAACTGTTAGCGAAGGTCACTCTTCCCTACAAACGGCACACAGTGCTGAACAAGATGGCTCTGACCTTATACCACATGTCGAGGTTCCAATAAATGTTTTCCGGAACCAAATTATCATCAAGATCGGCAAAGGTCTAGAAATTTACGAGGAGCCCCATCCTGGGTACTCACGCCACTACATCGCAGAAAGCGATTTAACAAAGGAAAAACTGGTAGCTATCCTAAAAAGTAAACTAAGGCCAAGCATCTTGAACGGTCTCAAAATACCCGAACCTTACCTGGCCATGCTACAGGAAGTGTATTTAGAAAACTTCGTGAACTATAAAATTCGTGTTACCCAAAGGCTGGTAGAGGATGTAAAAAACGAAGACCATATATTTGAGCTAATTTCAAATGAACACAGAAGGGCCCACAGGAATCCGAGAGAAAACAAAGAACAACTTCTTGAAAATTATTACTTCCCCCGGATGAATAGTCGTGTAAAACGGGTCACGGATACTTGCGAAGTATGCAAGACAAACAAATACGATAGACACCCGTTTAATCCAGAGTTTCAGCCTACGCCAATTCCGTCATATCCGTGCGAAATACTGCATATGGATATAATTGAAATACAAAACGAGAAATTTATTAGTTGCGTGGATAAGTTTTCCAAATTTGGGAAGTTGTTCCACATTAAAAACCGGTCAGTACTACACTTAAGGGACAAGATAACGAAGATATTACATTACTTCACTGTTCCAAAAATGCTAGTCACTGATAATGAAAGGAGCTTTCTGAGCCCCAAAATACTTAATTTCATCAAATTACTGGGAATCAAACTATATCCTACACCGGTAAACCGAAGTGAAGTTAATGGACAAGTTGAGAGATTCCACTCGACTGTGCTTGAAATATATAGGTGCTTAAAAGTTGAGTATAAGGATTTGAGATTGAAAGAACTCATTAACATAACGGTCGACCGATATAACAATACCATCCACTCGGTCACAGGGAAAAAGCCTGCAGATGTGTTTTTTAACAGATGCCAACGCATCAACTATCAAAGCCTTGTCAACTTTCGAGCTAGGGTAAACCAAGAACTAAAAGGAGAAATCGAACGAAAGCAGAAGGCTGCTAATATCAGGCGAAATGCTACTAAATGTAGCCCCAAAAAATATAAAAAAGGCGACATTATATATACAAGATCTAAGAGAATTCAAGGTAAAAATAAACCCCTCTTTCGCAAAGAAACTGTTGCTAAGAATAACAAGGTCACTGTAACTACCTCTACTGGGAGAAGAGTTCACAAGACCCATATTAAGAATATATAAAAAATTAAATAAAAAAAATAAAAGAGGGGAATGTTGCCCAATAGCACTTTAGCACCTAAGTTCATTGGAATTCTACAGAACAAAATATTGCACATTTATAATTAAGTCTTTTGCACATATGTAGGACAAATTTCTACGTTCATAGTTAGTTAAGTTCTTGCACTTTATAATTAATCAAGTTCATGCATTGCACATTCTTAAGATGCATTAAAAATATCACACATTTATAAGTAGTTAAGTTCTTTTAAAAAAACAATTCACACCCTTATTCAGTATCTTAAGACCTTGAAAAATTCTACTGTCACTAATAAATCGTTTATAGTATGAAATTGAGTCTTACAAACTTTCATTTACCTTTTCCACTTTACATCACAAATATTTAGGATCATCTCTCTGACTGTAGCACGAGGTTATATAATTTTCGACTATAAGACCCCAATAGTCTCAATCAAGGATGGTCACGGTTGGATAATCGATGGCTATTTCAAGCTGGTTCACGTCATAGACCTTGGCAAATTTGAACATTTGGTAGACGAAATAACCACAGCAGTGAATGCCAGTGTCAAGGATCAGGAGAAGAAAACAATAATTGAATTTCACTTGCAACAACTGAACGACCGATTAAATATACTAAAGGGAAAGCCAACGAGGAAAACAAGATCCATCGATTGGATTGGCTCAGCTTGGAAATGGGTGGCAGGAAGCCCGGATGCTGGAGACTGGAACAAGATCCTTCAAAGCGAACAGGAAATAATACAGAACAATAACCACCAATACAAGATAAACGAACGTATCTTCGGGGTAACGCAGGACATTACTCGCAAAATCAACCAGATGATCTACACGTTCAATCATGAAGTCGAAACGGTTGATGCAGAAAAATTCGAACAGAACGTAATTAATCAGATATTGATTATTAAGGGGGAGATAAACGAAATGGTTCGCGCATGCCAAATGGCTAGAAGTGGGACAGTGAACACAAACCTATTGGACAAGGAGGAGATAAATAGGATAATAAGCGAAATCGAAACCCTCCCTTACGAAAACGAAATCCAGGCAATAGAATATGCGACACCTTCGGTCTATACCAACGACAGGAAGCTTCTGTACATCCTTGCAATGCCTAAAGTAAGGAAGTCGGAATTTAACCTATTGCACACAAGAGCGGCAATAAACGGAGATACGCAAATCGAGCTTGAGTTTAAACAGATGCTCGTAAACCACATGGAAACCTTTGGAATAGTTGGTCATTGCCTTTCCATAAGCAATTCGACAATTTGCGAAGAAAGGGCATTACAGAAAATTCCTGAGGAAGACTGCATAGCAAAAGTCCTGAAAGGAGGTTCCGCAACCTGTAATTACCATACTAACCTAAATAGGGTTATTGAGCTTGTCAAGGATGACACCATATTTGTGACCAACTACAAGGGAGAGTTGGTATCAAAGAATACTTCCAATCACCTTGACGGTACCTACGTTATCCAGTTGAATAACGAAACAATTCAGTTGGACAATAGAACATTTTCTAGTCTCATAGCTACGAGCTTGCAGGTTCTTCCTCCAGTGCTAACGGGGGCTATCACTAGGAACCACAGAGTCGATATAGGCTATGTACATAAACTCAGCCTAGTTAACATTAAAAGGTTAAAGGACCTTACCACGACACTATGGATTTCCTCCGGCACCAGTGCTCTAATCTTCCTGATGGTGACAGCCGTGGTCTTAATGATATGGCGTAAGGTCAATGTCAAATTGGACATCCCGGCAGTTAACATGCCCTACAGGACGAACCAATTAGAGGATCCAATACCCCACCAGCGCGAAACTTACTCTGCTGGCTCTAACGTCACTCTTGATCTACGGGACGTAGATTTTTAAAGGGGGAGGAGTTAACACCACAGCCCAAGGCCATGATCAAAAGTTCATGATAGCAAGTCATGCGCATTGGCTGTGTCAGCATATTCATGTCTGAACCTGTTCCCACAGTTTCAGTGCATGAGGATCTTGTTACGAGCGCGCCATTGCCACCGGATACGCGTGCAGTGGCCTATTTGACGAATCAGCGATTCGCACCGTGGGAGCAGTGGCTTTCTAACGGGAGATTAGGATAGAATAAGTTAGTTCTAAGTTGACTGTTGAAGCGAAAGCAATAAATCCATAACGGAAACGAATAAACGGTTTTTATTTTCTTAAACTTGTAAGTCGAACAAGTGGGCACGCCTCCTAGTGGGCGTGCGTTCGCGTTTTTTTTATGATCACCCGGATGTGATCCTTTAACTTTGTTGTTGTTGTTGTTGTTGTTGTTGTTGTTGTTGTTGTTGTTGTTGTTGTTGTTGTTGTTGTTGTTGTTGTTGTTGTTGTTGTTGTTGTTGTTGTTGTTGTTGTTGTTGTTGTTGTTGTTGTTGTTGTTGTTGTTGTTGTTGTTGTTGTTGTTGTTGTTGTTGTTGTTGTTGTTGTTGTTGTTGTTGTTGTTGTTGTTGTTGTTGTAAATTCGGGGCTACCGATAAATTGGTTCAATAGGATTATGCCCATTGAGATTTCATCTATGTTCGGAATAAAATGTTTACTTATTGTGTTGCAAGTAGCTGGTAAAATTTTTAATAAATAAGGAATGCAAGTTTATAATGTTGACAATATTTTTGGAGTTACAAATGGATAAATTACTTAAAGTTTTACGTATTGTTGTTGTTGTTGTTGCTGTTGTGTTATTAAATTCGGGGCTACCGATAAATTGGTTCAATAGGATTATGCCCATTGAGATTCCATTTATGTTCGGAATATAATGTTTACTATTGTGTTGCAAGTAGCTGGTAATATTATTAATAAATAAGGAATGCAAGTTTGTAATGTTGACAATATTTTTGGAGTTACAAATGGATAAATTACTTAAAGTTTTACGTATGTTTGTTGTTACGTACAATCTTTAATCATTTTTAATCATTTCTTGTTGTTGTTGTTGAAGTTAAAGTTTCTGCCCCGTGAATACCAAAAAATGTATGTATAACACATGTGCGGATTGGATGGTGTTAACTTTGTTGTTGTTGTTGTTGTTGTTGTTTTTTTTTTTTTTTTTTTTTTTTTTATCACGTTTTATTAAGCTTAAAAGGTTTCAAAAGTTTAAACAATAGTTTCTGCGAAGCCTAGGCTTTTCTGCAGAAGATTATGTGACAAGAATTTTAATTTTGACAAATATTTAGCTTAGTATGTTTTTTAAATCTGTTAAAGTACATAATATAATTATATTAGTGATTTTAATTCCCTGTTTTTTTTTTTTTTTTTTTTTCAGTAGGAGAAAATTGCGTTTGTACAATTTACTAATTTAAAATTGTATAGTTCTAGATGTTGACATTTAAAAAGACATTTTTGAGATATTTTTTTCTTGTTTTGTAATTTGTTATATTTGAAAGTTCTTGAGGTAGTTCATTGATGATAGATGGAACGCTGAATTGTAGTTGTCTTCTCCCATAGCAGTTGTAACTCCTTGGTACTTGCAGCATACCTTGGGCACGTCGTCTTGTATTCCGGTCGTGATCGATTGGTCTGGTAAAGCGGTTGTCATTCGAGAACTGCAAAACTATCGCCATCTTGAATAGCTGTTCTACATTAAGCACCTTGAAATCTTGTTCGCATTGATGTAGATTGTTGCCGTTTATTTGCCTTAACGCCGCATTTTGTATTTTTTGCAGCTTTTGAATGTGGGTGTTCGCTGCATCGCCCCAGGCAAGTACACCATATCGAAGCTTGGATTCAATGAGAGCGTAATACACCTGTTTCAAAACCGGTGCTGTTGCGTGGTATTTTAAATGAGTTAGTGCGTATAAAGCCTTCCTTAGATCCATACGCAATTTATTGATGTGCTTGTCCCAGAGAAAATGGCTGTCAATTACAACTCCAAGATATTTGTAGCTCTCTACTAGTTCAATAACCTCACTTGCGGTACTAGGGCATTCATCATTTTTAATAAATATTGGTATTTGCGTTGATTTGTAACTTGGGTTGCGTATGTGCATGATTTTTGTCTTCTTAGCGTTAATAACCAAACCATTATCGTGGCACCACTTTACAGCAACATCTAATTCTTCCTGCATTATTGATGTCGCCATTTCCAAAGATCTGTGATGCACCACAATCGCTGTATCATCGGCAATAGCATAGGGGGTGCCCTTCTTAAAAACGTTTAATAGCTCATTTGTGTAGAGAATGAATAGGATTGGACCAAGTTTTGATCCCTGGGGGACCCCATATTCAACCTTTTTCCTCTCACTCATCGCATTCTTAATTTTCACACAATACAGCCTGTCTTGTAGATACTCCCGTAGCCAGTCCGCCATTATTCCTCTTATGCCAATGCGTCGTAGAGCTTCTAATAATTTTGAGTGGTTCATTGTGTCGAATGCTTTACTGAAGTCCATGAATACTACTAAGACATGGTGGCTTCTGTTCAGACTATTGTTGACCAGGTTTGCAAATTCAGCTAGG